>CM060989.1:32222500-32822500 GCA_030765065.1 Deroplatys truncata | reverse complement strand
ACATAACTTTCTCTACTCACTCAACAGCTTATTCTTCTATTACTTCTTGTTAATACCGATAAGCCTTTATCACACACTTACACATTTGCTGTGGGTATAAGAAGGTTAGAGTAGGGGAAGGTGGGCCAGGGTGAGACAGAAAAAATATTTTTTGTCATTCTGCTTCACATTTTTACTTTTACAAAACTCTTTATTGGTTACAATATTGTATTAATGTTGCTCTTCAAGTTGACATATCTAACATTTTTGAAGCTATCAAGTTTGTTTAAAAAAACAGCAAGTTATAGTTACATAACAATTGTCTCTCTGTGGCCCATCGGTGTTCCACAGTGAGACACAAGGTGGTCCACAATGAGACATAGTCTATGGGAACATTAAAACCCTATCACAACACAATAATTACTGAAATTACACCAAAAACTCTATAGAACACTCAGGTCTCCAAAATCTACACAAAAGTTTAGGTATGATTTCTGCCTTTTTGTTTTGCCATGTGCAGAAGGAGTTGGCAACAGGGATCTTATATTCTCAGTAGAAACTGATGTAATATCTGGAACAGCTGGATAGTAAAACCTGTTTGTCAGTTTTTCACTTTTCTTAAGAAATTTCACTTCATAATCACCATCCATATCTCTACCTTGCAGCACCTCTCCAACATAGAATTTGGAGTGTTTTCCTGGAAACTCTACCAGGACAAAGTCTCCTTCTTTTGGCTCAGTGATCAGCTTCTCGTATGTTTGGGGACCTGTCTCTTCATCATCTGAACCATTTGAATTAAATTTGTTATCATTGCTGGTAGACTGAGCTCCTTTTTGACTTAACTTCTGTTTGCTTGAACAAACTTTTCTTATACTTTGTTTGATTTTTTATCTGAAACGCAAGTAAGCTAAAGCAATATTCAAATATTTCCAAAAAAGTCCGTCGCTATGTGGTAGCTTTGAAATTGAGTTCTGGTATTTGACCGACTTATCAGTTTTAGGTTATGGTGTTCACACACAAACTTTTTAAAAACATGTGTTTTTTTATTCAAGGGAGTCTCAAAACGTGTATTTCAGGTGAAATCTCGGTGTAGAATTTTTGGATGGAATGCAATGCCTATTTCTTCTACAATTACCATAGGTAAGTAATAGAGGAACTGAGAGGGATGGTTCACGTCTGTGGCCGCATTCGGGAGGTCCCGGATTTTTACCGAAGGCTTTTTCGTGATTTTTCTCGGTCGCTAGTTAATGCTGGGTTGGATAATTTGACCTGCGAAGTTTTGACCTATCATCCCTTTCATCACTACATTTCATTTCCTTCTTCTTCACCGCCATACTGATCACCATCCTGGATATGCTATGATCTATAGTTTCCTTACTCCTGATCCAAGGCATTCATTAGCGTGTAAGTCCTTTGGTGTGTACGAGGGCCACTGTTTATATTTTGAGCCTTGGCAACCCTGAATGTTGTAGGTGCCATTTGACGTATCCAATGGAAAGTTTGACATTTTTGACCATAATCTACTTCAAACATTTTGTCAATAGAGCGTCATTTGTTTTGTTTGCACTAACTTGAAAATTGTGTGTCAACAAAAACATGGAATTAACTCGTGAAAATGTTCGTGCAATGATTTATTACGACTTTCGACGTGGTTTATCAAGACAAAAGTGCATCGACCAACTAACTTACACATTTGGCGACGAACCTCCATCCTTTGCCACTGTGAAACGCTGGTACAACGAATTTAATCGTGACCGCCGTTCGCTCAATGATGAAGTTCCTGAAGGCCGTCCAAAATCAGTTGTTGTGCCAGAAAACATTGATGCTGTGCAAAAACTAATAATGAAAGATCGTCATGCGACATATTGTGATATTTAGGCAACCCTAGGCATTACGTCCACCAGCATATATAAAGGATTGCATGATTATTTAGCTGTGAAAAAGGTTTGCTCTCGTTGGATCCCACATAATTTGACGCAATCTCAAAAAGATGCTCGTCGATTGGCGTACAAAAATGCTCAAGAAATACAACGTATACAAGATTGTAACAGGTGACGAATCATGGATCTATGCGTATGAGCCGGAACGTAAACAGCAGTCGACTGTATGGGTGTTTCAAGATGATGCAAATCCAACAAAAGTTGTTCGCACTCGAAGCAAATGGTCGCCTGCTTTATCAGCAAAACTGGCCATGTGGCAACAGTGCCTTTAGAGGAACGTAAAACGGTCACTGCCGAACGGTACACAATCATTTGTTTGCTGGAAGTCTTCGGTGAAGTAAGGAAAACCAACAAGAACCGTAGGATCGTTCTTCATCAAGACAATGCGAGCGCACACACATCTCGTCTAACAACAGAGTATTTGAAGGCTCGAATTAATGGGTGAGCTGCCATACAGTCCTGATTTGACACCCAATAACTTCTTTTTGTTCCCGAACATCAAGAATAAATTGCGTGGACAACGATTTTCGTTGGCATAAGAAGCCGTTGATGCCTTCAAAAACCATGTTTTGGAGGTGTCTCAAGAAGACTGGAATAAATGCTTTGACAAATGGTTCAAACGGATGCAAAAGTGTATTGATCATAAAGCAGAATATTTTGAAAGACAAGAAAGCAGTATTCAATCAGAAATTACTTTGTTTTAATTATTAGGCTCAAAATATAAATAGTGCCCCTCCTAACTCCAACAAAGATGAGGGTAATCCTTAAAGCAGAAGAAGTAATACACAAGGTAAACAGAACTGGGCCCAATTTAGAGGCTTACGGAACACCGAACTTGGATACCTGGAAGTCTGACTGTATATAACATTACACACTCTTTTGACAAATTGCTCATAATTGGATGAAACGGTCATCCAGATGAAAACGTTTATTTCAAACAATGAGGAAGTCAAAACAGGAGCGCTTTACCTTACGCAGCCATGCTTTTAGGCTTATGGTAGCACCGTCTCTATATTTTACATCTCCGAAACCCGCAGTCTATACGAGGGGTTCTCAAAAATAGCCGGAAAGCTTTTATTGTTTGTACAGCATGAATTTGTTTTTATTAATTCAATTACAGACCTTCAAAATACTCTACTTCTGAGGATGCACGCTTGTTCCAACGTTCTATCCACTTTTCAGAACACAGTGGAGCCCTTGTTTGACATTCTGTTCAGTACACCCGAAATAGCACTATTTAGTTCAGTATCTGTTTGAAAATGGCGACCATAAAGTGCTTTTTCAGTCGTGGGAATATGTGGAAGTCTTAGGGTGCAAAATCCGGCGAAGATGGTAGCTGGGGCATGACTTCAATGCCTAGTTGAATGATGAGACATCTGTTCTTCATGAAGCACTCATGGAATCAACTTTGCTGCGACTTTTCTGTGGCCCAAATCATTACTAATTGTGTCTTCAAATGACTCATAGGAAATGTGCATAATGTCTGCAACCTTTGCTATTGTTAACCTCAATCGTCCTGCAACATGGCGTCAATGGTGTTGCAATTCACCTCAGTTTTTGATGTGGAGGGCCATCCTGGACGTGGAGCATCTTCAAGGCTTCTCTTCCACCAACTTTAAATGTGGTATGCCATTCAAGAACACGTGCTTTTTATAAAGCTTGGTCTCCATATGGTTTCTGTATGACTTTCAGCCTTTCAATTTCTGATTTCATTAGAACACAATTGAAATCCATGCTGGGACATTGTAACACAAATTTACACAATTACTACGTTTCCATGAGGAATTGAAATCGATTTGAGTCCAATTTCATACTGAATACGATTCGCGTTTCCATGTTAAAGTCAATATGTATTGAGTTCGACTTGGATACACAGGGTTCAACAATAAAATAATTCAAGCTTTTATGTTGGTCAACTTGCATTTAGGTTGCCGAATCTGTTAAACATACGTTAATTTGTTTTTATGTTTATTTTAAGTGGGTTTTGAGGTTAGTGAATGTTTTTGAGAAGAATACATTGCGAATTATGGAAGGGATAAAAGTGGTTTTGCTGTGTGTTTTATTACACACGTGATTAACGATTTCCACTAATAAAAACAAAATGACGAGCATGCAGCGTGTTACCACGAATATAGTAGAGGATAGTATCTTTGGTGTATTCAAAAGGATTTGAGTACGGTGGGTGTTCGATCCGATCCTCTTAGAAAGTAGAATCGGATCCAAGGTTCAAAACGAACTGAATATGATCCAGATCCGCGTTTCCATGCAGTATTCAATACGGAAAATGTACTCAAATCGATTTCAATTCCCCATGGAAACGTAGTAAAAGGCTCACTTTGACAAACTGAACAGCTCATAGGCAATGTCACACATATCACAGCAATCAAGATCAATTCTCTCCCTTACCATGATTGGTGAATTTCGGCGCGCGCGCGTTTACATAGAAAAAAAATCTGATGTGTTACACTCACATGACTTTCTCTACTCTTGTACAAACTATTTTTACAAACGCTTATTCTCTATATGCTTCATGTGAATCGAGATATCGAGATGTTAATCTTATTGCTAATTTTCTTGTAGAGGCAAGGGGAATTGCTAGGCTTTAAGCGATAGTCAAATCTTTTAAGAGCTGGTTGCTATGTGGTGCATTCCATTCACTTTGCATGTCCAGGACAAAAAATCTGATGTGTTACACTCACATGACTTTCTAATCTTGTGCAAACTATTTTTAGAAACTCTTATTCTCCATCTATTTCATATTAATCGAGATAAACATTTGCAGAAAGGGCTTTTGACATGCAAAGAGAATTACATTTTACACATAGCGACCAGTTCTAAAAAAATTGACTATCACTTAAGGCATACTATTGTGGCATGTGCACAGATTATAGTAATAGCTGCGTCCTCTGGTTACCCAAGTTGAAGGTTGGCAGTTTATCCGAGGAGGGGCGATTGAGGGGAAACAGTCTCATTGGTGGGGATGGCGTTAGTGACGCCAAGTTAGCGTGGGTTTTCAAGTAGTCTGTTACTAGTCTTCGCGTCAGGTGAACGGATAGCTGCCCTACGATATGGCGTCCTCGCCCGGCAGACACACGGGGTAAGCACATATTATAATAAATCTACTAGTTGTTCATTTCCTTGCCGTTTTAATTATGGTAGAATAGAATCCTTGCCTCTCCCTTCAGCCAGGAATTATGTTAGTGTAAGAATATTTTTGAGATAACTTTAGCTGCGTCCTCGTCGTTGCCTCTTAAATTAAAGTTTCCTTTGTTTGATTAACGATCCCTCTCACAAGCGAGTTGCCCTCCTCTGAAGTTAAGTAATTATAAATTAGTGAGGTATTCGACACTATGTTCTCCTTGTTTTGTATTTGCAAGGGCAATATAGAAATACAGTAGCCTTTAGGCATAGACATATCTCTTAATAGCTGGTTGCTAGGTGCAGCACCATTCTCTTTGCCACAGATTAATACTCTTTGCATATCCAAGACAAAAAAATTAATAACGAATTCCCATTTGAGAAAATAAGTATTGAAAAATTTAAGGGAATAACAAGCAATATCTCCAAAATGGTTCACTCAACAAAAAAATGTATATATATATATATATACATATATATAAAAATTGTGTATTTTAACGCGATCTACATTTTTTGTGTAGTAAAATTTTCTCTCTATCTTTTATGGTTTACCAGTTATGCAAAAGTCGTTCACAATGAAGAATACTTTTGGAGACATTCCCAGAAAATTCAAGATATACATTTTATTTGTCATGAAAATATCTTAAACATATGATATTTTAATCAAAATCGTTAGAGCCATTTTTGAGAAAATTAAAATTTTCGAAAAATGTTCCATGTAAAGGGTAATGTGGGGTGGGGGGATTTTCTTGAAAACCTTCGTGTCGCATCTCTGGAAGATACTGAACCTAAATACCAAGTTTGGTGTTTATCCGACTGTTCGTTTCTGAGTTATGCTGATCACAGACACACACACGGACATGTTTCCAAAAATGCTTTTTTTTAGATTCAGGGGGTCTTAAAACATATATTGCCGGTGAAATCTCGGTATCGAATTTTTGGGTGGAATACAATACTTCCCCTACTTACTATACGTAGTAGGGAAAGTAAAAATTTCTGTTATTTTTTGACATCTCGTACTTAAGTGAAACGTCACCCGTTTTATTAAACTGTTTTGTTCTACATCGAGGTTTCTTGTAACATATGTATAAGTAATAAGAATTAAATATTTTCTAATATTAAAGAAGCAGCACGAAGGTTGATGAAGAAATAATAGTTTGGGGTAATTCAAAGGCGCAGTTTAGTTGTGGAGAATCTGATAAGGATTGCTTGTGGTTATGTGGACTAGTAGTCTGAAAATGACAACGTGGATTTAATGTTCGGTGATTTAAACGGATGCTCTCAGACCTCTTTATCTTTCCTACTACTTACCTATAATAGTAGAGGAAGTAGCAACCCAAAAATTCGATAACGAGAAATAACGTTTTGAGACCTCTGAAAAAGGAAAAGTTGAGTGAATACCAAACTTGGTGTTTAAGTTCAGTATCTTCCAATGACGCAACACGAAGATTTTCAAGAAAATCTCCCCACCTCAGACTACCTCTTGCATGTAAAAGTTTCGTTATCTTTGACTTTCTCAAAAATGGCTAACAGTTTTTATTAAAACACCTAGGATATGACAAACAAAACGGTGTCTAAAATCCTTGAAGTAGTCTCTGAAGTCTTCTTCATTCACACAATTTATGTCAAATACATTTTTTTGTGGTGTTAACCATTTCCGAGATATTCTTTGTTGTTAGTTTGAATTTTAAAGTACCTATACTTTTTTCAAATAGTAACTCGCTATTCGTTTTTTTTCTCGTGGTGATGCAAATAGTGACTCACTAGTGACTTTAAAAAAAACTGTCATTTGTTTACAACAAAATGTGTAATTGTGTAATGAAAGTTTGTCATAGGTAATCCTGCGAGAGGTTACCAATTTATCTGATGAAACTCGTGACCTGAAATAGCATTTACTAAGACTATTCCATGGATAAAACGTAACAGATTATAGGTATAATTGATAATTACTTTCTTACTTCTGTTGCTAAAAATAAAATCACCATTGTGTCATCTGTCAGATCATGCCATACTAAATGAATGGAGAGTTGAATGCGGTACGGAATACTAACCCATGCTGCCAACAGTGGGAATGAGAAAATAGCCTCAAAATAAGTTAAAATCAGAACACAATAAAGACACTTTTTTCAGAACTTAATTTATTTTGAAAATGACACTATTTGAATGGGAATTCATTGAAACACAATTGGATAACTTAGCCCATTAATCACTGCTCACTTACGGTTCAGGAAAGCTGACGTTTTAACCAAAGAAATCGCATCCTTACAAGCAAATTATAAGATAAACGACCGTGATTAGTCGTTATCTTAGGCATTATTGAACTCATTGGTCAATATCAAACACGCGACGCATGAATAGAATAGTAGTTCCAGTTTTAGCACATGCACGATATTACTCTTAACTTCGCACCATTTCACATAGCATTCATATACCACTTCAATTTTTATTTTCTCTACACGTACCTAGTAGGTAGATAGGTAGAGAAGGTATTACATTCCACTCAAAAATTCGCTGTAGAGGTTTCACCCGAAACACATGTTTTGAGGCCCCCTGAATAAATAAAAAAATGTTTTTTAGAAAACCGTTCTTGTGTGTACGAGGGCGGATTGATAAGTCAGTGACTTTTTAAAGAAAATAATACTTTTTTCCAAAAAAAAATTATTTCTCAACATAGTCTCCTTTCAATTCAATACACGTTGTCCAACGTTTCTCCAATTTTTTAACCCTCCCAAAAATATGTTTTTTCGAAGTCTGCAAAATATGAGGTTTTTCTTCCATGATGTGTTCACTGGACGTGAATTTCGTCCCAATTTTTCAGGTTTGCGAAGAGGAAGAAGTTGCTTGGAGCCAAATCTGGAGAATATGGTGGGTGAGGTAGCAGTTCGTAGTCCAGTTCCACAAATTTTACGATGGCAATGGCTGACTTGTTTGTGGGTGCATTATCCTGGTGAAAGAGAACCTTTTTCTTTACCAAATGGGGCCATTTATTTAACAATTCCTTGTGAAACTGATCCAGCATTGCAGCATAATATGAACCTGTGATCGTTTTACCCTTTTCCAGGTAGTGGATATCTATCACCCCTTGTGAATCCCAAAGGACAGCTGCCATGATTTTTCCTGCGGACGGAATGGTTTTCGCTTTCTTTGGAGCAGGTTTGCCGAAGATAATCCACTGCTTTGATTGCTGTTTGATTTCGGGTTGATAGTAACGGATCCAAGTTTCATCAACCGTGATATAACGTAGCAAAAAATTTTTCGGGTTGCGCTGGAACATGTTCAAACATTCCTGTGAAATGGTCATACGATTCCGCTTGTTCTCAACTGTGAGCAGTCGTGCCACCCATCTTGCTGATAGCTTTCTCATGCCCAAAAATTCGTGCAGAATGTTATACACTCGTTCACTCGAGATGTTTACGGTCTTGGCTATCTCACGAATTTTCACACGGCGGTCTTCCAACACAGTATTGTGAACTTTATTCACCATTTCTTCTGTTGTGACCTCAACCGGTCGTCCTGTGCGCACGGCATCTCTTATGCACGAACGGCCACATCGAGATTCTGTGAAATATGCCATGTGATGGAGCAGAGTTCCCATAATACTTGTTCAGCTTTCCTTCACCGTCTTACCACGCAAGAAGTAGTGCTTTATCAGAACACGAAATTCACTTTTCTCCATTTTCTACGAAGCAATATACATCTTATTTTAGACGCTCTCAACAATGTTCTAAGAAACAAATTTCTGCGATTATACCTACAACAGATGTAAGACTTGGGTGCAAACAAGAAACCTGTGATTAGAACGCTATCTCTCGTCAAAGTCATGGACTTATCAATCCGCCCTCGTATATGAACAGCATAACTCGAAAACGAAAAGTCGGATAAACACCAAACTTGATATTTAGGTTCAGTACCTTCCAAAGATGCGACACGAAAATTTTCAAGAAAATCTCCCACCCAAAATTACCCTTTAAATGGAACATTTTTTTCGAAATTGGCGATTTTCTAAAAATGGCTCTAACGCTTTTGATTAAAATACCACATATTAAAGATATTTAAATTACAAATAAAATGTATATCATGAATTTTCTGGGAATAGCCTGTGAAGTCCTCTTCATTCTGGAGGAATTTGTTATAATCTTGTTTAACTGGTAAACGTTAAACGTTAGGCGAAAACGTACTACAATAAAAATGTAGATGTCTTTAAAACACACAATTTGTTACAAATAAGTTTTATTTTGTGGCATAAGCCATTTTCGAGATATCCGTTATTAATGGTTCGAATTGTTCAATACTTGGCCATTCTCTTGAAGTCCTGTCAACATTCAGTTGTTTCTCGCGATTGCATGAAAACAGTATGGAATTTTAAGGCCAGGGTATAGCTTCTAGTGTTTAAACATTTGACTATCGCTATTAATACTTTGTATCTATAACAAAACGTGTAATGCAGCTATTTGTGCAGACGTTTATTTGGATTACAATGTAGTAGACAGAAAAATAAGCTTGAGTAAGAATAGTTTGCATACTCGCTAATAAACGATAGAGGTTAGAGAAGGTCATGTCAATATATCGCATCAGATTTTTTCCCCTTTTTATTTAGGAATTATCTACCATACAATAGTTTTTCTACAGCCAATTCATAATTTTATTTCTCTAAAAATCCCAATCCTCTGCATCTTCATCTGTTCCTCTAGACATCATGCTTCTTCGGACCTCATCCATCCATTGTTCTCTTGATCTTCCCCATCCTCTGCTTCCTTCAGCTTACCATTCTTACTACTCTATCGTTTCCCATTCTTTTCACATTATCGAACCATTTTAGGCTTCCCTTTTCTATATTTCCAATACATTGTTTTTTACATCCATTATTTCCTGAATTTGTGTATTTCTAATTTCTAAGTTCGTGGCACCCTCCATCGGTAATGCTGGAAGTCAATATGGTGTTGGCCCACCCTTAGTCTTAATGACAGCGTTCACTCTCGCAGGCATACTTTCAATCAGGTGCTGGAAGGTTTCTTGGGAAATGGCAGCCCATTCTTCACGGAGTGCGGAACTGAGGAGAGATATCGATATAGGTCGGTGAGGCCTGGCACGAAGTCGGCGTTCCAAAACATCCCAAAGGTGTTCTATAGCATTCAAGCCAGAATTCTGTGCAGGCCAGTCCATTACAGGGATGTTATTGTCGTGTAACCACTCCGCCACAGCCCGTGCAGTATGAACAGGTGCTCGATCGTGTTGATAGACGCAATCGCCATCCTCGAATTGCTCTTTAACAGTGGGAAGCAAGAAGGTGCTTAAAATATCAATGTAGGTCTGCGCTGTGATCGTGTCACGCAAAAACAACAAGGGGTGCAAGCACCCTCCAGGAAAAACACGACCACACCATAACACCACCACCTCCGAATTTCACTGTTGGCACTACACACGCTGGCAGATGACGTTCACCGGGCATTCGCCATACCCACAACTTGCCATCGGATCGCCACATTGTGTACTGTGATTCGTTAATCCACACAACGTTTTGTCACTGTTCAATGGTGTAATATTGACGCTTTTTACACCAAGCGAGGCGTCGTTTGGCAATTTCCTGCGTGATGTGCAACCGCTCGACCATGGAATCCAAGGTTTCTCACCTCACGCCTAACTGTCATAGTACTTGGAGTGGATCCTGATGCGGTTTGGAATTCCTGTGTGATGGTCTGGATAGACGTCTGCTTATTACTCTTTACGACCCTCTTCAAATGTTGGCGGTCTCTGTCAGTCAACAGACGAGGTCGGCCTGTACGCCTTTGTGCTGTACATGTCCCTTCACGTTTCCACTTCACCATCACATCAGAAACAGTGGACCTAGGAATGTTTAGGAGTGTGGAAATCTCGCGTACAGACTTCTGACACAAGTGACCTGACCACGTTCGAAGTCCATGAGTTCCACGGAGCGTTCCATTCTGCTGTTCCGCGATGTCTAATGACTACTGAGGTCGCGGATAATAAGTACCAGGCAGTAGGTGGCAGCACAATGCACCTAAGATGAAAACGGTAAGTTTGTGGGGGTGTCTGGATACTTTTGATCACATAGTGTATCTGCCCTACTTTGTACTATTGGATTATAAATGAGTTTTTTGTGTTATTTAAAGTGTTTCTGCTCCATAATGTCGAGTTCAACATTCCAATTGTTTTTGTTCCTTCACTTATTCTTTTCTTCTATTTCTAATATACTATTCCATCTGCTTCTATGATTGAAACCAAATGCTTAAATTTATTGACCATCGTAGGTTCTTCGTTGATAACATCTAATTGTTGATGATGATAAATATTCCGTTTTGTTAAAGTTAACATTAAGTTCCCACATTTGATATTTTTTAATAATTTTCTCATCAAAATTTTCCAAAAATTGCTCCACGCGATGCAATTGTTTTATAAATTAATATTTTATATTTAAACTTTTCATTAATATATTAATAAACTATAGTTATGCATTTTTAATCAACCTACTAGTTTGGGAGGAAATGAATGTTGAATACGAGGAGCACTATTTATGTTTTGAGCCTTGGCAACCCTGAATGTTGTAGGTGCCATCTGACGTTTACAATGGAAAGTTTGACTGTTTTACCATAATCTAATTCAAACATTTTGTCAATAGAGCGTCATTTGTTTTGTTTACACTAAATTGAAAATTGTGTGTCAACAAAAACATGGAATTAGCTCGTGAAATTTTCGTGCAATAATTTATTACGACTTTCGACGTGGATTATCAAGACAAGAGTGCATCGATCAACTAACTTCCAAATTTGGCGACGAAGCTCCATCCTTTGCCACTGTGAAACGCTGGTATAGCGAATTTAATCGTGGCCGCCGTTCGCTCAATGATGAAGTTCGTGAAGGTTGTCCAAAATCAATTGTTGTGCCAGAAAACATTAATGCTGTGCAAAAACTAATAATGAAAGATCGTCATGCGACATATTGTAAGACTGAGGCAAACCTAAGCATAGTTCCACAGCATATATAAAATATTGCATGGTTATTTAGCGTGAAAAAGGTTTGCTCTCGTTGGATTCCACATAATTTGACACAATCTCAAAAAGATGCTCGTGTTGATTGGTGTACAAAAAAGCTCAAGAAATACAATAGCGGTGCCTCAAAAGACATATATAAGATTGTAACAGGTGACGAATCATGGATCAATGCGTATGAGCCGGAAGGTAAACAGCAATCGACTGTATGGGTGTTTCAAGATGAAGCAAATCCAACAAAAGTTGTTCGCACTCGAAGCACTTCGAAGCAAATGGTCGCCTGCTTTTTCAGCAAAACTGGCCATGTGGCAAGAGTGCCTTTAGAGGAACGTAAAACGGTCAATGCCGAATGGTACACAACCATTTGTTTGCCGGAAGTCTTCGGTGAAGTAAGGAAAACCAACAAGAACCGTAGGATCGTTCTTCATCAAGACAAAACATCTCGTCTAACAGCAGAGTATTTGAAGGCTCAAAAAATCGAATTGATGGGTCATCCGCCATACAGTCCTGATTTGGCACCCAATGACTTCTTTTTGTTCCCGAACATCAAGAATAAATTGCGTGGACAACGATTTTCGTTGGCAGAAGAAGCCGTTGATGGCTTCAAAAACTATGTTTTGGAGGTGTCTCAAGAAGACTGGAATAAATGCTTTGACAAATGGTTCAAACGGATGCAAAAGTGTATTGATCATAAAGGAGAATATTTTGAAAAACAATAAAGCAGTTTTCAATCAGAAATTACTTTGTTTTAATTATTAGGCTCAAAATATAAATAGTGCCCCTTGTATTAAAATATAGGTACTGTGCCTAAAATTATATATTATAAAGCTGCATAACGAACTAAAAATGTCACTTTTGACAATTTACAATATTTAGCCCTTAAGAAAGTATAACGGGCTTATTTCCATTATAAATTCAATGACAACTTATACTTACGATTGCATCCCAAATCGTGAACAGTAAGAAAGACCGCCCTCTTTCCCTGCTGGTTCAGGTCACCCTAGAAAAGAAAATCTCGAATCAGTCAAGTTTCTATTGGAACTAAGGGGATCAATGAAATTACAACCTTCAAGTGAACACCAGTATTTTTACTTTCTTCACTACGTACAATTCGATACCGAGATTTTACCGGATATACATGATTTGAGACCCCCTGAATCACCAAAAAGCATTCTTAGAAACAAACAGATCCGCCAGCGTGTGTCTGGACAGCATTACAAAGACGAAAAGTCGGTTAAATATTAAACTTGGTATTTAAGTTTAGTATCTTCCAATTGTATCCTCTCCTGGAATCCGCTAGGGGGCAATAGCACTGCGAGCCAGTTTATATTCTCTCCATGGAATGCGCGGGTGCTTCAGAAACCGATTTTATCCACTCCGGTGGAGGAGTTTTTAATGGGTATGCCAATTCATTGGTGAGTCCCACACTCCCAGTTCCGACTCCCATCGGGTCTGGGGTTAGTGATTAAATCATTTTCTCCTTCACTCGAAAAAACAGGATGCAACACGAAAATTTTCAAGAAAATTCCCCTCCTCAAACTACCTTAGAGGTATAGGTTTCAACGGTAGGGGGCACCTCGCGCGGCTGCGATCTGCACAGATCTATTACAGCTACCATCCCCCATGAGGAAGGGGTGAGGTGAAGGAACGCACAGGAGGCTACAAGCCGTACGTAGAAAGCCCACAGAGACGCGTAGAAGTCCCTAACATTTCTAAGCTCGCAGACCCGTTCCACTGCTAGGGCCCCGATAGAGGGAGATGAACGACCAACCAATCAAGCAACCCTCTGGTGTCCATAAGGTGTACTCTTTCCATTGAGCAAGCATCCGTGCCATCTGTCCGGCACCGCCATGCGCCACGAAACCTAGAAGCACAGCTGAAAGATGATAGGAAGCGGTATGAAAGGGAAATGATGCTAGAGAAGAAACCATCCCAGCATTCCCCTGCCTATCAGCGGAAACCACAAAAAACCCATGGGCCAGAGAGAGCGGTCACCGTGGATCGAACCCGGGACTCCCGAATGCGAGTCGCACACAGTACCGCGGCCTCACTTCGTTCGGTGAAACTACCCTTTACACGGGACATTTTTCTAAAATTTTGATTTTTCTCAAAAATGGCTCTAACGATTTTGATTTAAGATACCATAAGTTTAAGATATTTAGTATATCTTGATTCTTCTGGGAATAGGCTCTGAAGTCCTTTTCATTGTGAATGCCTGTTACATAACTGGTAAACCGTAAGAGATAGACAAAATCTTACTATATAAAAAAATGTAGAGCTCCTTAAAATACAGAATTTATGTCAAAAATATTTTGAGGCCTTAACCATTTACGAGATATTCATTTTTACTTTCTCTACTGCGTAGAGTAAGTAGTAGAAGTATTGTATTCCACCCAAAAATTCGATAACGAGATTTCACCGGAAATACATGTTTTGAGACCCCTTGAATCCCAAAAAAAGCATTTTTGGAAACATGTCCGAGTGTGTGTCTGTGAACAGCATAACTCAGAAACGAACAGTCGGATAACCACCAAACTTGGTATTTAGGTTCAGTATCTTCCAGAGATGCGACACGAAGGTTTTCAAGTAAATCACCCCACCCCAGATTACACTTTACATGGAACATTTTTCGAAAATTTTAATTTTCTCAAAATAGCTCTACGATTTTGATTAAAAATCATATGTTTAAGATATTTTTATGACCAATAAAATGTATATCTTGAATTTTCTGGGAATATCTCCAAAAGTATTCTTCATTGCATTACTGGTAAACCATAAGAGATAGACAAAATTTTACTACACAAAAAATGTAGATCGCTTTAAAATACACAATTTATGTCATATATATTTTTTGTTGTTGAGTGAACCATTTTCGAGCTATTGCTTGTTATTCCCTTAAATATTCCAATACTTTTTCTCAAATGTGAATTCGTCATTCATTTTTATGTCCTGGACATACAAAGACAATGGAATACTCCACGTAGCAACCAGCTCTTAAAATATTTGACTATCGCTTATAACCTACCATATCCCCCTTGCATCTATAAGAAAATTAGCAATAAGATTAACATCTCGATTAACATGAAGCATATGGAGAATAAGCCTTTGTAGAAATAGTTTGTACAAGAGTAGAGAAAGTCATTTGAGTGTAACACATCAGATTTTATTGGTTAGAGTTTTCAAATAATTTTCTCAAGAGGAAAATCGCTACTCTTTTTTCCCCCCTTTCTTTCTTGGCCATGCAAAGGGAACGAAATTTCAAAGTCGTCACATAGCGACCCAAAGATTTGATTATCCCTTTAAGCCTACTGTATTTCCCTAATTCCCTTGTATCTACAAGAAAATAAATAATAAGACAATTTCTGCAAATGTTTATCTCGATTAATATAAAGTAAATAGAAGAAACAGCTTTTGCAATAATAGTTTGTTAATGAATGGGTAGAGAAAGTCATGTGAACTTAAAACATTTTTTTTACGGAGAGGAAATCAAGGCCCCATAATTGTATACCTACCTTACATTAATAAATGGGATTATTCACTTGCAACTAAAATAATATACGGTAATTGTCTTTATGACTTTGTTACAGAGATTCTGTAGTGGCGTGTGTCATCTCTATCGAAGGAAAGACATTACATTTGGGCAGTTCTTCTCTTGCAGTCTCCAACGATTCTATGTCCGGTCTATCCCTGCATAAAGTGTTTTTATCTTTGTTTCGAAACACGCTTACCGGGGCTAAAGCTTCCCAGACCTATTCTTGTAACTTGTTCTAGGTTAGAACGATGACCATGGCCTGAAAAGGTTAATTTATGTTAAAGACCTCCATTGGCCTATCAACTACACATTCATCTCCACTCTCTTCTCCGCCGGGCTGACCTAGCCGCTCCTTAAACGAGGCCCGACTTAAAAGTCAGCTAACCAAGCACGATAGCTCCGAGGTAATGTGTGAGGCTTGCATCCAGGAGGTCCCACTTTCGATTCCCGCAGTTTTCTCAGATCGGTAGGAGAATGTTGCGGATCGTTTCTGTAATATTGCGAATTTTCCTGCCATATTCCCCGTAATTTCGTTTCCCTGTCACGTTTCAGGGTCGGAGGATCAGGCGAGTGGACGGCGTAACTATCTGTCCTGGGGTTCGGTTTTAAACCTCTCCGCCGGCGTTGGGATCTCACACTTAGAAACGTTAACGACCCCGCCTGTGTCCAAGCCTGGTGGCTCTCTGTGTCCTTCCCTTCACCCCTTCCCCTGGAGGTTCAGTAGATACAATAAAGGTACGAAGGGGCCCTCGCAACTGAGACAGAGCAGCGCAAGTAGGCCGCAATGGCCTTTTTGCTGCTACCGTGACCACAGGAAGGAGGAAAGAGGGGAGAGACCCTAAGACGACCAGATCCGGATAACGACGGGCATAATCATGGACGGGGTCCCTAACGTTTTCAGATCAAACGTATCCAGGCTGCCCGGGCCCACCCACAAGCCTCTTAGCTCCCTGTTGGGGCCCCTCGGAGGCGGGAACTAGCTGAGTAGGCCCACAACGACACCAAGGAAGAAATCTCTACAGAGATGTCCTACAAACCTGAAACAGATGACTAGGAATACGATAGGTACAGGAAATTGGGGGCAGGGGAGTCGTGGTAGAACATAAACCACCCCAGCATTCGCCTGCCGACCAGGGGAACCAGTAAAACCCATGGGTCAGAGTTGGCGGTCGCCGGGGATCGATCCCGGGAGCTTCCAAATGCGACTCGCAAACATTACCACAGCGCTACCTCGCTCGGTCAGTAGATACACTACGTGATCAAAAGTATCCGGACACCTGGCTGAAAAAGACATACAAGCTCGTGGCGCCCTCCATCGGTAATGCTGGAAGTCAATTTAGTGTTAGTCCACCCTTAGCCTTGATGACAGCGTTCACCCTCGCAGGCATACTTTCAATCAGGTGCTGGAAGGTTTCTTGGGGAATGGCAGCCCATTCTTCACGGAGTGCGGATCTGAGGAGAGGTATCGATGTAGGTCGGTGAGGCCTGGCACGAAGTCTGCGTTCCAAAACATCCCAAAGGTGTTCTATAGGATTCAAGTCAGGACTCTGTGCAGGCCAGTCCATTACAGGGATGTTATTGTCGTGTAACCACTCCGCCACAGCCCCGTGCAGTATGAACAGGTGCTCGATCTTGTTGAAAGATGCAATCGCCATCCCCGAATTGCTCTTCAACAGTGGGAAGCAAGAAGGTGCTTAAAAATATCAATGTAGGTTTGCGCTGTGATCGTGTCACGCAAAACAACAAGGGGTGCAAACCCCCTCCAAGAAAAACACGACCACACCATAACACCACAACCTCCGAATTTCACTGTTGGCACTACACACGCTGGCAGATGACGTTCACCGGGCATCCGCCATACACACACCCTGCCATCGGATCGCCACATTGTGTACCGTGATTCGTCACTCCACACAACGTTCAATCGTGTAATGTTGACGCTCCTTACACCAAGCGAGGCGTCGTTTGGCATTTTCCTGCGTGATGTGCAGCCGCTCGACCATGGAATCCAAGGTTTCTCACCTCACGCCTAACTGTCATAGTAGATACTTGGAGTGGATCCTGATGCAGTTTGGAATTCCTGTGTGATGGTCAGGATAGATATCCGCTTATTACACTTTACGACCCACTTCAAATGTCGTAGGTCTTCAGTCAACAGACGAGGTCGGCCTGTACGCTTTTGTGCTGTACATGTCCCTTCATGTTTCCACTTCACTATCACATCAGAATCAGTGGACCTAGGGATGTTTAGGAGTGTGGAAATCTCGCGTACAGACTTCTGACACAAGTGACACCCATCACCTGACCACGTTCGAAGTCCGTGAGTTCCACGGAGCGTACCATTCTGCTGTTTCACGATGTCTAATGACTACTGAGGTCGCGGATAATGAGTATCAGGCAGTAGGTGGCAGCACAATGCACTTAAGATGAAAAACTTATGTTTGTGGGGTGTTGGATACTTTTGATTACATAGTGTACAATAGGCTTCCCATGTGCTTACGTGTTGCAACCCTCCTCCGTAGCTAATCTACTCTGCTAAAGTCAGTTAAACTTCATCACGTTCGTGCTGTTGAACTTTCTTCTGATGTGCTTCTCTTAGCAAATCTGCTCGTTGCTTTGTCGAAATCTCCGTCAAATATTACAACAAAGTTAACTTCAAACTTACTAAATATTAAAGAGTTTTAAGTTGATTCTGTTCATCCGTTTAGCTGTGATGTAATCCCAAACATAGGGCCCAAATATTATTTATGAAGATAGATGATTTATGAAGAACTGATACATTTCTTTCTTTAATTATTCTGTTCAAAATTCACCCAATGCGCAGATGTTCATGTTTTATTCGTAATTGTTAGTTTTACTGTCGGCAACTGTTTTTGAGATTTTGTTCTAGTCAACGTGAAAATGGAGTACACATTAAATGAGTGACTCTTCTTTGTAAAGCAATACTTGATTACGAATTCAATTACAGCTACTCAAAGAGCATACCAGAGAGAATTTGGTGTTGGAAATCCTCCTCAAAGAAGCATAATGCTGGGACTGGTAAACAAATTGGAAACAACTGGATCTCTGGTGAGTGAAAAAGACAAAACTTTTTCATCTAGGCTTCCCACTGTTGTTAACGTAAGAGCACGACTGGATCCGTCACCCAAAACATCATTAAGACTTTGTCGCAGGAGACAGGGTACAGCTACTCAATGTGTCAGAGAGCTGTGAAAAGTGTAGGCCTAAAGCCGTTGTATAGGATTACGGTTGTCCATCAGTTACAGGAACCAGATAAGGATAGACGATTGAATTATTGTCGTTGGTTTTCAGGTGTTCATTGTGAAAAATCCTGCCATATTGTCCATCACATGGTTCATATATGAAGTATGGTACCATTTATCCGGCTATTGGTACTCACACTATTGGACCAGGGAAAATCCACATGTTTTTCATGAAGCACCCATGCACCCGGTTAAAATCGGAGTTTGGTGCGCAATATCCGCACAGAGAATAGTGGGACCAATTTGTTTTAAAACAATGTGAACACTGCAGAGTACCGACGGATATTCATGGAGTTTGCTGAGCAACTAGACGATGTAGGGCTGAGTCAGGGATATTTTTAGCAGGACGGTGCTACATACCATACATCAAATGAATCCATGGCACTATTCTGTTTCTTTGACGACTGGATAATTTCCAAGAACCTGTGACCACCGAGATCTCCGGATTTGGCATCGCCGGACTTCTTTCTATGGGGTTACTTAAAAGACAAGGTTTATGCCACACATCCCCAGACATTGGACGGTCTGAAGCACAACATTACACAGGATATTCAAGCTATTGGCAACAGAGTCCTCCAACGAGTGGCCAGTAACATGGAACGACGTGTTGAGTTGTGCCTTATGCAGGATGGAGGACATTTTCAACATTTGCTATAGAGGTAAACAATCTCCCAACATTCCTCTGCATTTCAGGTATAATAAGTTGTCGCTAGCATAAGTCGTTTTGAAACAATTAAAGAAATAAATGTGTCAGTTCTTCATAAATCACCCTATATTTTATTTCATCACTTCCAATTACAAATACCATACACCAATTATTCTGCTCTCCTAGGAGTTGCTTAAGTTTTGGATCATATACACGTAACACTCTAGTAGTTTGTGTATTTGTATCCTTCATTTTAACTGCACACATATCATACAATTTCCTCTTTTATATTACTTACCTCGTCAAGTTGAGGCAATATTTTATATCATAACATGCTGTGAATGTCAAAGTGATAGTAGTGTAAATTAATATTACTGTATGTACAGGATTTTAGCCATAAGTATTGTTAGGAAATAAGTTTACACGGCCTCACTGAAACTGACAATAGAAGTGGGTAACAATAAACCGAGGGGGTGAGTTGTTTATCACTAAGAAGAGACAAACAATTGACGTCAGGGTAGCGTGCCTTTTTTAGAAATGGAGGGAATCTCTTCCCTGGAGTATATATGTTAGTAGTAGTGATTGGCTGACCAAAACACGCTAAAGTGGCCGCGATTTGGTAACCAATAGCAGCTCTATTATAATGTTTAGGCAATTTGAGGTGGAGTATATATTCTCGAGTCATAAGCATGTTTCGCACAGTTCGGAAGAATCTCTCATGAGGTGCACGTCACACAGTTTTAAGGAATCTCTCACGAGGTGCACGTCGCAATGTTAGTTACAAAAATGTAAAGTACGCGAAGTAATTGGTGCGCGGACTGTAGTTACATTCAGAAATATCACCGTTTCAGTCAGGCGTGTATAAAGATTAAATATGTGAATTATTAATTAAGTGTGACGGCAATAAAAGTGTAGAAACAAATTTTTTTATCAGTGTTATCTTTTAGCAACAACTCCTTTCCGTTTACACGCCCTGCTTAGAGATACTTGCTCGACTGAGTTATAATAGCTAGCCGGAGGACAATGAACCCAAATTTAAAATAATAAAACAAGAGTCGCCCAGTAAATAAGATAACACAAGCCATGAGAATTGCGACAAAGTCTGTTATTAAGATACTCTTTTTCTTTAATGACTTTTCTCCAACATTTCTCTCTTACCTTCCCCGTATATTTGCCTATTTGTTTCAGAAATTTGTTCCTTTTCCAAAAGGTTTTAAGGGCAGTATCTCTATCTGTAATTTATTCCATTTCCTTTTCCATATTTCCTCTCTCCAGACCTTGCTTTCTATACATTCCGTTATACAATGCAAATTTTTATCTGGATTATCACATAGTGGGCACAAATCTTTGTCAGCTTTTAAACCCCTCAACAATATTCTTCCTGTTCTTGTCCTTGTCAAGCCCTACGTTTCTATTTTATCACAAACATCAATGTATTTTTCCCTTCCCCAATCTTTCTTAAAACTCTATAGTATATCAGAGTGCTCTTATCCCTTAAGGTACCATATACTTCTCTATGTTTTCTACCCTAAATTTCATCTTATTCCACAAACCTGGCCCACTTGTCTACGAATTAAGATGACAAAGTACTCTGAAATGGTCAAAAATCGCATATTTTGTTTTAGACACTAATAAAATCGCTATTATTTCCAGTTTCAGAAAATATATACTTTTGGGGGGTTGTTAGAATATTTAACAACCAAGAATTGTACAAAAGCAGATTGTAACTTAGATATGTAAGGACGGGCGAGCTAGCTAATTCCAGGTAAAAGGTAATTCTAGGTAGAGCCCACCTTTCACCAAGCTAATGAGCAAGGAACTGGATGCAATAAGGAGAAATAGGAGGAGACAGATATAGAAAGGAAAGCGACAGAGGTATTGAATCTGCTTCGTGACGCGTCACTGGGACGCGTATGCGAAATCTTTTGGAACAGAATATTCTCATGCATAATAAGGTAACGCGGTCTGAGGACCAATTAGAAATGTCGTTAAATTTTGAGCCGCTGAGGTGAGCGTCATTAGGCTTTATTATAAAAGGGGGAAGTAAGAACCAGATTTTCACTCTCTTATAGAATCTCGTCGACACACAGTGCTATTCTCTGGACGTGTGTGCAAATGGGTGGGAAGCGTGTGCAGTTAGACTAGGCTCCTAATTATTATTATGCTGGGAATTGTTATAATGGGAAAATTTAGCCGTCCATAAGAATTTATTTTACAATAAACCACATTTTTTAAGGGAAAGGCAGTGTATTTTAATTTACCTCACCTACGAAAACCCTGAGACCCGAGAAATTAGTTACTCTGTATTCACTCTTAGGTTGATCCGCACCAAAACAAAACCCAGGTGACCAGTGCACCGTTGTAATGTATCCTTCCGCCATTCGCGTCAGAAATACTGTCATTTTCACGCCCTGTGACAAGAGTACAGGCAAAGAGAACATGGTCCGACAACTTAAACGATGACTAGCATACTCTGTTACGGTTGAAGGTGATAAGGTTGATAGTTGCAACAAAATAAATGTTTGGACATATAATAATAGTTAATTCTAAAAGAAACGAGCGAAAATGAAAGTAACAGGTATGCGATATCTTACATTTATTCGTTCTCTGGAAGCGGCACTTTTATCAACTCAGCGGCTCGTTTTTAAAAAAGAAATTGTATATTGTTACGTGAATTAAATTCTTATCGCATTCCTGCATCGCGTATTTCTAACGCTTTCGGTTTTAACCACTTTCCCGTTTTAGATTTTTCTTAAACGAGCACTGTTTATACTTGTACTCGAAGCACTGGTGAACTCAGAAGTTAATTTAATCACTTCTTTCACGGGAAGGGTTAAATATTTCTCACATAACTTACAATAAACATCCAACCCTATTGTTTTTTCACCACTAGTCAATGGTTTGCCCGCTTATGCTTTACGTAAGTCGACGAAAACGCAAGAGCAAATCACCGTCCGCCATGATACTAAACAGAAACTGCTAGGTTCTGACTACAAACAATATTCTGAGCATACTCGGATGTCAGGTATATATATATTAATTGCATGTTGGGACTTGTAGCTCTGTTTAAAGGTACAAATTAGCGTTAATTAGACTTTTAGGAATTTGTATAGAATATTATACAATTTAAGGATAAATTGATTCTAAAATTTAGATTATTAGCATGGGACTATTTTCCTGCATGCATTGCTACAGTGTTGTACCACGGTGCACTGGTCACGTGCGTTTGTTTTGGCGCGGATCAACGTAAGAGTGAATGCAGAGTAGATAGTAATTTATTAGGAATGGAGAAAACAGCAGCCGACGAGCAGCAGTAGCCGTAGACAAGAACACTGTAGCAGAGGGTATCAACCAGAGGAACAACGTTTTCCCGCAACAATCCATGATGAAGAACCAAGTGGGCGACCGTCTGCTGTGAACGACGAACTTGTTGCAAATGTGGATGACAAATCACCTTTACACAGTTTCAGAATTCCATGAGCATTTCCCGCAAATCACTGTTACTGTTCTGTATGAAGTGGTGAGACAAAGGTTTGACTACCGCAAGCTCTGTGCTCGTCGAGTGTTGAAGATTCTGTCTGAAGCCCAAGAAAGCTATGAGGATGGGAGCAGCACTGTCACGAGAGTGAAAGCTTTCTCGACCAGATTGAGACATGAGTTCGGTACGTGAACTCGAAACAAAACTATAGTTGAAGTACTGAGCGATATGGGTCCGCGGTAACGCCTGAGGGAGGTCCTAGGCTGGATTCCCGTTGACAGCTCACTCTTGCCTTGGGTTTTTTGTGGTTTTACCTGGTCGGTAGGCAACGCTTGGTGGTTTTCTCATCTACTAGATTCCCTTTCCCTTTCGTTCCGTTTCCTTCTCAGCTTTCAGGTGTGCTCCTAGGTTTCGTGAAGCACTTGAGGTAGTGCCGAACAGATGACGCATAACAACTTGAAATTACTCCATATCCTTTCTTAATGGAGCCCTACCTGTAGAAAAGATCTTATACAGCATTTAAAATCTTATGATATATGATTATCGACGTCTGTTGATCAGTCAGTGACTCAAACTTCAAGTTTATTACACAGAGGAATATTTGTACGCTTTCATTCACCTGTAACGCTTTTAAGCGAAGCGGCTGTACGCTTAAATTAAGCATAACACCTTTTTTGGAGGGGAATAAAAACGTTTTAGAGTTTTTATGGTTTTAGAGTAGAATGTCCGTCTTATGGAGAACATTACAAGACATTTAAAGAATGCGCAGAATCAAAATAATAACAATAATAATAAACCATAGACGCCCGTAGAGTAGATTGGTTTATGAAAAAAAAAACATTTGCAGAAACTATTTTATTGCTAATCTTCTTGTAAGTGCAAGGGGAATACGGTAGGTTTTAAGCGATAGTCAAATATTTTAAGCACTGGTTGCTATGTGGGGCATTCCATTCTCTTTGTATGTCCAGGACATAAAAAAAAAACGAATAACGAATTCTCATTTGAGAAAAAGTATAAGTATTGGAAATTTCAAGCAATAACATAAATACCTCGGAAATGGTGCACTCGACAAAAAAAATGTATATAACATAAATGGAGTGTTTTAACGAGATCTACATTTTTTTGTGTAGTAAAGTTTTGTCTATATCTTATGGTTTATCAGTTATGCAGAAGTCATTCACAATGAAGAGGAATTTTGGGGACATTCCCAGAAAATTCAAGTTATACATTTCATTTTTCATGAAAATATCTTAAACATACGATATTTTAATCAAAATCATTAGAGCCATGTTTTAGAAAATCAACATTTTTGAAAAATGTTCCATGTAAAGGGTAATCTGGGGTGGGGGGATTTTCTCGAAAACCTTCGTGTCGCATCTCTGGAAGATACTGAACCTAAATACCAAGTTTGGTGTTTATCCGACTGTTCGTTTCTGAGTTATGCTGTTCACAGACACACACACGGACATGCTTCCAAAAATGACTTTTTTTGGATTCAGGGGTCTCAAAACATGTATTTCCGGTGAAATCTCGGTATCGAATTTTTGGGTGGAATGCAACACTTCCCCTACTTACTCTACGTAGTAGAGAAAGTAAAAACACAAAAACAAAAAACTAACAACCATCTTCTTACCAGCACTGCACATTTTCATAGGCTTAGGTTCTGTTCGAAAGACCCATTGAGACCGATTGACTTTTCTTTTCAGAATCATAACAATAAATCCAAGATTCATCACCAATAACAATCCAAACGAAATTTGAAGTACCGCCTTGGAATTTTCCCAGTTTGTCTGCACTAATCAATGCGTTTTTGTTTTTGATCGGGAGTCAGTTTATGTGGAATTCATCGACAACAAAGTTTTCTCACGTCTAACTGTGGATGTAAAATGTTTTGGATTTGACTCAAACTAACGCTCAATGTCGCTCGAATAAATTCATAATGTCTGTCGATCTTATTCAAGCCTTGCTCGAACAGCGCAATATTATTACCATCATTAACAGCAGTTCTTGGGCGTCCTTCACGAAATTCATCACTAAGAAAAAACCAATCTCTTTTGAACTCGCTGTACCAGTCATAAATTGTTACCTTAGATTAGAGCTTCTTCGCCAAATGCATTTCTAAGTCATCTCCATATTGTTTAGGGCTAATGAGGATTTAAAATTGTAAAATATCATAACCCGAAAATATCCTCTAATCAAATTTGTTTTTGGGTGAACACAAAATCTTTAAATTATGTTAATTAACAAACTATTAGAACAAATCAAATAAACTACACGGCAACCAACTTGCAAAATATTATAAAGTAGCTATCAAATATATATTTGTTTTATAAACATAGTATTCTAACACTTTTCAGTATTGCCCTCGTACCATCATGGTTTTCTGTCCTGTTACGTCTCCAAGTTTTAACTGATCACATCAACATCCTCTAGATCTACCGATATCTCTGAAATATTTCGGAGGGTACCATCTGTAACTGTTTTCTTAAGAAATGGTCCTTCCATGAAACTGATTCCCATAAAATAATTATCCACGGCTGTGTGGAGCTCAATCCACGTTCTAGAAACTTGGCGAAATAGTATAGTCCCCGCTCACAGCGCCTCTGTATGTCGTATTCCTTAAAACCTTAATTTCCGCAGAAGGGCCATAAATCAAAATCATTACGAGAGAAGTGTCCATTATGGGACAATTCTCTCCTCCCGCCCACAATGACTGGCCAATTTGTACTAGAGGATGTGCCAACAGAGTTTCTAAACCACTCCACGTCCGTCTAGGCTCTCCACAGATTGCCTTGCATGCAAATAATATCTAATGGAATGTTCACCAGTCATGAAATGTGCCTGAATATATAGTGGTGGTAGTGATAGTAATATTATAGCAGACGTGTGTTTTCTATCTCTTCCTGGTTACATTTACACATATCGAAATTTAGAATTCTAACACATGAATTCGTTTCCAAGGAAACCCGTATCTACCAAGGTATATTTGATACAGGGTGATTTATGAAGAATTGACGTATTTCTTTCTTTAATTATTCTGTTCGAAATTTACTTAATGCCCCAATTTTAGCACCAAATTAAGCAAAGTTCTGGAGTTTCGATTGCCTGTCACTAGATGCGCAGATGTTTTACTCGTAATTGTTAGTTTTATTGTCGGTAGCTGTTTTTGAGATTTTGTTCTAGTCAACGTGAAAATGGAGTACACATTAAATGAACGACTCTTCCTCGTAAAGCAACCCTGAATTACGAATTCAATTACAGCTACGGTGTTCGGAATCCTCCCCAAAGAAACACAATACTGGGACTGGTAAACAAATTGGAAACAACTGGATCTCTGGTGTGTGAAAAAGGCAAAACTCGTTCATCTAGGCTTCCCACGGTTGTTGTTGACGTAAGAGCACGACTGGATCAGTCACCCAAAAAATCATTAAGACGTTTGTCGCAGGAGACAGGGTACAACTACTCAATGCGTCAGAGAGCTGTGAAAAGTGCAGGCTTAAAGCCGCATAGGATTACGGTTGTCCATCAGTTACAGGAACCAGATAAGGATAGACGACTGAATTATTGTCGTTCGTTTTAGGCGTTCATTGTGCAAACTCCTGTTATATTGTCCATCACGTGGTTCACAGATGAAGCATGGTTCCATTTATCCGGCTATGTAAACTCAAATAACTCACGCTATTGGGCCAGCAAAAATCAACATGTTATTCATGAAGCACCTATGCACCCGTTAAAATCGGAGTTTGTTGCGCAATATCCGCACAGAGAATAGTGGGACCATTTTTTTTAAACAATGCGAACACTGCAGAGTACCGACGGATTTTCATGGAGCTTACTGAGCAACTAGACGATGTAGAGCGGAGTCAAGGATATTTTCAGCAGGACGGCGCTACATACCATACATCAAATGAATCGGTGGCACTAATTGCAAGTTTCTTTGTTTCCAGAGAACACTGCAAGGTCGCAGTCGATTCCACCTTCCTTCGCCACCAACTTTCGGTGCATTCCTAAGTTGATGGTTTACTTACAAAAACCCCTCTGCCTGTTGATAACACCATATGACAGCTTTTGTTTCGGAATCAAAGGGCAGTAAGATTTGTCACGTGGTATAATTTTTTTGAGAGCCTTAACCGTCTATCATTCGTGATAGACGCTTGTCTGTGAGTTGCATAATTAACATCACATTTGTTTGTTTCAGACCACTAGACAAAGTTTAGTCGGTAAAAGAAAGAAAGAAAGTGGAGCTAAAAATGGAACTATCATCACATAACTCTCGGGGGCTTTATTAGGTTTCACCTGACCTTAAAACTCTGTCTTCCTCAAACAAAATAAACAAGACTGCATAGATCTGCGGTCAACACCCTGGCTTCTCAACCCAGAGGTCACGGGTTCGATTCCCGGCTGGGTTAGGGAGTTTTTCTTCACCTAGAATCGTTCTGTAACCACGCAGTCTGGAAGTATGAACGTGAGTGTATTTAATAGTAAAAATCATTCTGATGTGATATATTCGCATGACATTCTCTACGCTGTATCATTATTAGTGGGTATACAAACTAGTCTTACTAAAGCTTGTTTTTATATCTACTTTATTTTAATCCAAATAAACCTTTGCAGAAATAGCTACATTACACATTTCGTTATAGATACAAAGAGAACAGCGATAGTCAAATGTTTAAGAACTGGACGCTATATGCTGGCCTTAAAATTCAATGCTGTTTCAATGAAATTGCAAGAAACAACTGACTGTTGGCAGGACTTTAAAAGAATGGCTAAGTATTGAACAATTCGAAACTTAATAAAGGATATCTTGGAAATGGCTGACGCCACAAAAAAGTTACTGTGAATTAAATTGGGGTTTAGGGAGAGATCTACGTTGTAGGTGTGGTACGTTTTCGTCTGTCGCTTAACGTTTACCAGTTATACAAGAATATACATAATTCCTTCCGAATGTAGAGGACTTCATAGGCTATTCCCAGAAAATTCAAGATATACATTTTATTTGTCATGAAAGGCATTTTTTAGAAAATTAAAATTTTCGAAAAGTATTCCATGTAAAGGGTAGGTGGGGGTGGGGGATTTTCTTGAAAATCTTCGTGTCGCATCTTTGGGAGGTACTGAAAAACACAAATTTTGGTGTTTATCCGCTTTTGAGTTATGCTATTCACACGCACAGGCAAACACATACACACAGAACACTACGACCTCTCTAAAAATGCTTTTCTTGTATACAGGGGACCTCAAAACATATATTTGGGTGAAACCTCGGGATCGAATTTTTGGGCGGAATGCAATACCTTCTCTACCTACTACGTACGTGATAAAGAAAGCAAGGAACCAATATTAAAGAAAATTTACAGTTCAGCAAGCAATAATACCATGAGTTATTTTTCAAGTCAAAGCTCTCAATATGAGTTAAAGTCAAAGCTCTCAATATGAGTTAAAGTCAAAGCTCTCAATATGAGTTACAGTGTGTTATAGAAATGAAACAATAAAAATAAACAAAGTCAAACATAAACAAACAAGAAGAAGTGTGTTCATAACTATATGTAGTTTTGTTTACTCAGGTCTGCATTCCGAAGATATATTTTGTCCAGCAAAAGGCCTGTTTTCCCCATCTTATTTCTATAAAATAGTGCAACCGATAATTCCGCATTTTTCTATTTCCTTTTTGGGAACCCTGATTCACTAAAGGTGTTCAGCAAAACTACTAAACTTTCTATTTTTCAAACGCTCTTGTGCATGCAGATTTGAATCTCATTAGAACTGAGAGGCTTTTACACTAGACCAGTAAGATATTTAATTATGCTTAATGTTAGAAATAAGAAGACTTAAATGCAGGCAGAAGATTTTTCACATGTTATCTGAAGGAAATAGTGGAGTAGCATTAATAAAATTTAATAACATGGACATTTTGAGAAGTATATTTTGCAGGAGTCTTTGGATATAAACTAAGTACGAGGGTGATACTGAAAGATTTTAGAATACCATGTTTATAAAAACATATGAAATGCGTTTAAGTTTGATAGCTACTTTTTACTTTCTCTACTACGTATAGTAAGTAGGGGAGGCATTGTATGCCACCCAAAAATTCGATACCGAGATTTCACCGGAAATACATGTTTTGAGACACCCTGAATCCAAAAAAAGCATTTTTGGAAACATGTCCGTGTGTGTGTGTGTGTGTGTCTCTCTGTGTATGTCTGTGAACAGCACAACTCAGAAACGAACAGTCGGATAAACACCAAACTTGGTATTTAGGTTCAGTATCTTCCCTGAGATGCGACACGAAGGTTTTCAAGAAAATCCCCCCACCCCAGACTACCCTTTACATGGAACATTTTTCCAAAATTTTAATTTTCTCAAAAATGGCTCTAACGATTTTAATTAAAATATCATATGTTCAAGATATTTTCATGACAAATGAAATGTATATCTCGAATTTTCTGGGAATGTCTCCAAAAGTATTCTTCATTGTGAACGACTTTTGCATAACTGGTAAACCATAAGAGATAGACAAAATTTTACTACACAAACAATGTAGATCGCGTTAAAATACACAATTTATGTCATATACATTTCTTTTGTTAAGTGTACCGTTTTCGAGATATTGCTTGTTATTCCCTTAAATTTTCCAATACTTATACTTTTTCTCAAATGCGTTATTCGTTTTTTTATGTCCTGGATATGCAAAGAGAATGGAATGCGCCACATAGCAACCATCGTTAAAATATTTGACTATCGCTTTAAACCTAGCATATTCCCCTTGCATCTACATGATAATTAGCAATAATAACATCTCGATATCTCGATTAACATGAAGCATATGGAGAATAAGCGTTTGTAAAAATAGTTTGTACAAGAGTAGAGAAAGTCATGTGAGTGTAACACATCAGATTTTTTTTTAATTTTTTGCGAGTTGATTGCCGTGTAGTTTGTTCGATTTGCTCGAATAGTTGGTTAATTATTATCATTTAAATATTTTGTGTCAACCCAAAAATGAATTTGACTACACAACATTTTCGGGCTAAGATTTTTTTTACGATTTTAAATCGTCATTAAAGACTAAAAATGTGAAGATAGGCTTAGAAATACATTTGGCGAAGAAGCCCCATCTAAGGCAACAATTTATAATTGGTACAGCGAATTCAAAAGGTATGTTTTTTACTTTCTCTACTACGTATAGTAAGTAGGGGAAGTATTGCATTCCACCCAAAAATTCGATACCGAGATTTCACCGGAAATACATGTTTTGAGAATCACTGAATCCTAAAAAAGCATTTTTGGAAACATGTCCGTGTGTGTGTCTGTCTGTGTGTCTGTGTGTCTGTGTGTCTGTGTGTCTGTCTGTCTGTGTGTCTGTGAACAGCATAACTCAAAAACGAACAGTCGGATAAACACCAAACTTGGTATTTAGGTTCAGTATCTTCCAGAGATGCGACACGAAGGTTTTCAAGAAAATCCCCCCACCCCAGACTACCCTTTACATGGAACATTTTTCGAAAATTTTAATTTTCTCAAAAACGGCTCTAACGATTTTGATTAAAATATCATATGTTTAAGATATTGTCATGACAAATAAAATGTATATCTCGAATTTTCTGGGAATGTCTCCAAAAATATTCTTCATTGTGAACGACTTTTGCATAACTGGTAAACCATAAGAGATAGACAAAATTTTACTACACAAAAAATGTAGATCGCGTTAAAATACACAACTTATGTCATATACGTTTCTTTTGTTGAGTGAACCGTTTTCGAGATATTGCTTGTTATTTCCTTAAATTTATACTTTTTCTCAAATTCGTTATTCATTTTTTACTTTCTCTACTACGTATAGTAAGTAGGGGAAGTATTGCATTCCACCCAAAAATTCGATACCGAGATTTCACTGGAAATACATGTTTTGAGGCCTCCTGAATCCAAAAAAAGCATTTTTGGAAACATGTCCGTGTGTGTGTCTGTGTGTGTGTCTGTGTGTGTGTCTGTGTGTGTGTCTGTGTGTGTGTGTGTCTGTGAACAGCATAACTCAAAAACGAACAGTCGGATGAACACCAAACTTGGTATTTACGTTCAGTATCTTCCAGAGATGCGACACGAAGGTTTTCAAGAAAATCCCCCCACCCCAGACTACCCTTTACATGGAACATTTTTCGAAAATTTTAATTTTCTCAAAAATGGCTCTAACGATTTTGATTAAAATATCATATGTTTAAGATAAAGTCATGAGAAATGAAATGTATATCTCGAATTTTCTGGGAATGTCTCCAAAAGTATTCTTCATTGTGAACGACTTTTGCATAACTGGTAAACCATAAGAGATAGACAAAATTTTACTACACAAAAAATGTAGATCGCGTTGAAATACACAACTTATGTCATATACATTTCTTTTGTTGAGTGAACCGTTTTCGAGATATTGCTTGTTATTTCCTTAAATTTTCCAATACTTATACTTTTTCTCAAATTCGTTATTCATTTTTTTGTCCTAGACATGCAAAGAGAATGGAATTCGCCGCATAGCAACCAGCGCTAAAATATTTGACTATCGCTTAAAAGCTACCATATCCCCCTCGCATCTACAAGAAAATTACCAATAAGATTGACATCTCGATTTCTCGATTAACATGAAGCATATGGAGAATAGGCGTTTGTAAAAATAGTGTGTACAAGAGTAGAGAAAGTCATGTGAGTGTAACACATCAGATTTTTTTATGTCCTGAACATGCAAAGAGAATGGAATTCGCCACATAGCAACCAGCGTTAAAATATTTGACTATCGCTTAAAAGCTACCATATTCCCCTTGCATCTACAAGAAAATTACCAATAAGATTGACATCTCGATATCTCGATTAACATGAAACATATGGAGAATAGGCGTTTGTAAAATTAGATTGTACAAGAGTAGAGAAAGTCATGTGAGTGTAACACATCAGATTTTTTTTCTTAGTGATGAATTTCGTGAAGGACGACCTAGAACCTCATGAAAATATTGCCGCTGTTCGAGCAACGCTTGAAGAAGATCGGCGGAAATCTTATGAATTTATTCGGGCATTGGGCATTGGTATGAGTCAAATCCAAAATATTTTACATCAATAGTTAGATGTGAGAAAACTTTTGTGCCGATGAATTCCACATAAACTGACTCCCGATCAAAAACAACAACGCATTGATTGCAGGAAAATCTGGAAAAATTCCAAGGCGGCTCTTCAAATTTGGTTTAGAATATCGTTACTGATGACGAATCTTGGATTTATTATTATGATCCTGAAAAGAAAAGTCAGTCGGTCTCAATGGGTCTTTCGAACGGAATCTAAGCCTACAAAAGTCCGACGAATTCGCGTCCGACTTTCAAAAGTCCTACTTTTTTTAAAAATCTTACCAAAAACGCCCGAAAGGAAAAATAATGTTACATTATGACAACGTGTAGTCGCATACAGCAAAACTAACAACTGAGTATCTGGTTGCCCTATAATTCAGCGCCATGCATCCTCCAATGTACAGCCTGACCTAGCACCTTGGATTTCTTTTTGTTTCCAAAAAATTAAAGATAAAATGTGTGGAATCACTTGATGAATCAAGAAGTGAACATTATAAAAACCTGGTTTCTGAAGTGCCTCAGGAAGGGTAGCATCATTGCTTTAAGGCCTGGTTTAAACGAATGCCAAAATGTATTGATGTTAAAGAGGAATATTTTGAAAAACAATAAAATCAATTAAACTAATCATTATTTGATTATCTAAAAATCTGATGTGTTCCACTCACATGACTTTCTCTACTCTTGTACAAACTATTTTTACAAACGCTTATTCTCCATATGCTTCATGTTAATCGAGATGTCAATCTTATTGCTAATTTTCTTGTAGATGCAAGGGGAATTGGTAGGTTTAAAGCGATAGTCAAACATTTTAAGCGCTGGTTGCTATGTGGCGCATTCCATTCTCTTAGCATGTCCAGGACATAAAATAAATGAATAACGAATTCCCATTTGAGAAAAAGTATAACAAGCAATATCTCGAAAATGGTTCACTCAACAAAAGAAATGTATATGGCATAAATTGTGTATTTTAACGCGATCTACATTTTTTGTGTAGTAGAGCTTTGTCTATCTCTTATGGTTTACCAGTTATGCAAAAGCCCTTCACAATGAAGAATACTTTTGGAGACATTCCCAGAAAATTCGAGATATACATTTTATTTGTCATGAAAATATCTTAAATATATGATATTTTAATCAAAATCGTTAGAGCCATTTCTGAGGAAATTAAAAATTTCGAAAAATGTTCCATGTAAAGGGTAGTCTGTGGTGGGAGGATTTTCTTGAAAACCTTCGTGTCGCATCTCTGGAGGTACTGAACCTAAATACCAAGTTTGGTGTTTATCCGACTGTTCGTTTCTCAGTTATGCTGTTCACAGACAGACACACACACGGACGTTTCCAAAAATGCAGAAGTGTTGGTGTAGGATGAATATGCCGAGTGATGACAGTTGAATTACTTCTCTCACTTGGTTCATGCAAATATTGGCGTAATTGGGATTGTAAAGAGCCCCTATACCGCACTCGTATATCCGTGAAGAACAGGTTGAATGCTGTACTTGACAGCAAGCCGTGGATTTCGTTATTGGCATTTGTTTAAAGCAGCACAAAGAACAGGACAAGAGCACGAGTGTGGGAAATTATTGCAGAATCCAGGAATAGTTTTAATACACGACATTTAGTCGATTGTTTTTTTATTTCCGAGAATCCGTAATGTATTTCTCATACCTGTATTTCACACTATTTTATGCACGATCTTGCGTTAATCACCTATAACTAATACGATAGCTTAGTAAGATATAATTTAGGAGGCATTGAGTCAGTTGTTTCATGGTTGCTGCCGCAACTCAAAGCGTGTTGCTTGAAAGTAATAATATGGATGATAATAGAGATTCACTATCTCAAGTATTTGAAGTCGAAGGTATGGATCATGAAGACGCAGATATTGAAGAGGTATGGAAAATTGAGTGTCCGTCATTGATTCCTGAAAAATCTAGAATGCGATATGAATTATTCATTCTCCTTTAATTACAGTTAATTAGTTTTCAGTAATATTTGAAATAGTATGAGTCTGTTTAGTTCTGTAGTGTCTTATTGATCGTTAAAAGTATGTAAATTAAAGGCTTCAAGTGTATTTACTTCAAGTTCTAGTGTATATTTGGTTGGTGTTTATTTAAAGATGCCTTGGAACCAAAAGTTCAATTAGCGTCTTATTTTTTTTTTTTACTTTCTCTACTACGTATAGTAAGTAGGGGAAGTATTGTATTCCACCCAAAAATTCGATACCGAGATTTCACCGGAAATACATGTTTTGAGACCCCCTGAATACAAAAAAAGCATTTTTGTAAACATTTCATTTTCTAAATTATAACTAATATAATTTTCCGGGCTGTTATGCCGTGGTCTGCTGAAGAAAGATTTCCCAGACGTTTCGTCCACAACTGCGGTGGACATGCCATTGAAGCCGAGGGCGAACACATTATTAGATTTCAGGACACCAACATTCTTTCCTCCATAAAGCATTACCATACCCGGCTACAACGCGAAGCAATAGAGATTTACAAACATCCCAATAATTTCAATAGGAAAGAAGAAGCATTGAAACTCAACAGTGCGCTGTGCTGTGCTGTGCGTCAGATGGCAGGTTGAGGGCAACCCGATGGTGTGCTTAGGCGTGTACCTTCCCTAATTAGGGCTTTACCACGTAGTGACGGGATATGGGGGTTACAGGATGGCGGTTGTTCTTTAGGTAGGGGGAGAGAAAGGAGGTAACAAAGTTTGTTCCTCAACGGTAGCCGGTCATGGTGCAACTACCCTCGTGCACCGCTGGTGGTATGAATTTTGTAATTATAAACATGTTGGGATTTTAATTTTGAAGTCCAAGCTACTCTTGAATGGATTGTATTGGAGTTAACTGGCATCTAGTCATCAAAAACAAGAAAGGTCATACAAAACCGAAAAACACTGCGAGCCAATCAGAAGAGAGCAACAACACAGCCGGCGCCAGCCCCCTCATACCAGCGGGCCAATCAGCAGAGAGCGTCCACACTATAAAGAGAGCGGCACCAACGGCCAACGCATCAGACGCTGCGATACTTTCACCGAGAAGACTTCGTCCGCGCCACTGAAGATGTCCACCGCAGTTGTGGACGAAACGTCTGGGAAATCTTTCTTCAGCAGACCACGGCATAACAGCCCGGAAAATTATATTAGTTATAATTGTGACACCGGCCGTGAAAGCCTACGTTCTTACATTTCATTTTCTAATGCCACTGTGAATATCTGCATATATTTCTGTTTAATTTTTACCTCTGAGTCTACTAAAAATTTTCATATTTTGTATTCCTTTTTACTTTCTATTCTACGTATAGTAAGTAGCGAAGTATTGCACTCCACCCAAAAATTCGATACCGAGATTTCACCAGAAATACATGTTTTGATGCCCCTGAAGCATAAATCAAAAGCGAAAAACCGGATAAATACCAAACTTGGTATTTGAGTTAAGTAGCTTCCAAGGATGCGACAAAAACATTTTCAAGACAATCACGCACCTGCAACTACCCTTTACATAGAACATTTTTCGAAAATGTTGATTTTCTAAAAAATGACCCTAACGATTTTGATTAAAATACCGTATATGAAAGATATTTATATGACAAATAAAATGTGTACCTTGAATTTTCTTAGAATAGCCTATGAAGTCCTCTTCATTAGGAAGGAATTTTGTATAATCTTGTATAACTGGTTAACGTTAAGTGATAGACGAAAACGTACCACACAAAAAATGTAGATCTCTTTAAAACACACTATTTACTTAAAATAAGTTTTTTGTGGCATAAGCCGTTTCTGAGATATCTGTTATTAAAAGTTAGAATTGTTCAATACAATTCTTTTTAAGTCCCATCGATTTTCAATTGTTTCTCGCGATTGCATGGAAACAGTATGGAATTTTAAGCAGCATATAGCGTCCAGTTCTTAAACATTTGACTGTCGCTGTTCTCTTTGCATTTATAACGAAATATGTAATGTAGCTATTTTTGCAGAGGTTTATTTGGATTAAATGTAGTAGATAAATAAATAAATATATAATAATAGAGGGTAGAGAAAGTATGTAAATGTAACACATCAGATTTTTTACATTATTTTGATATGCGCTTTTCTGTTCAAAATTAATGTTCTGCTCCGTAGAGGTACTCCGGTTTATTTGAGGTGTTATAATGTCTTGAATGAACCTTGAGCGATCTATTAGCTGTTAGTAATTATAGCTCTGTTCAACGAAATACATATAAAGAAAGCTGACGTCTGTTTGGAAATTCCTTCACATATGTCTGCGAGCTTCAGCTGCAATTCGATGTGTTTCTTCAGATATTAAAATTCTGTTTATAACAAAATCTAGCCTACGAATGTGAGCACGAAACGAACATTATTACAGGAGGCCCATTAGAGGCAGTATTGAGTAGGACACGCTATAACGCTGAGGAATACGTGGCGAGCGGTCTTTGGGTTGTAACTTGGCGTAACTTGCCGCCAAGGGGTGAAGGTAAAGGTACTGACGAACGTTAAGGGCCCCCGAAAATGGGGCAGAGCAATGGACGCAAACCATCCGCTGATATGCTTCTACCGTGACTCTTGGGAGGGAAGCATAAGGGGAGAGACCCGAAGGGCAACCTGTTAAGGATTCCGGCGGGCTCAAGCACAGACGGGGTCCCTGATGTTTCCAGATAGAACGCCTCCAACCCACCCGAGACCACCCATTTGGCCCCGAGCCTCCGGAGGAGCGTCTGCCCGAAAGCACCCAGAGGCGGGTATCCAACCGAGCGGTGCCGCCGAACACCGTCGCCTGGTCCTACAACCCCTGAAACACATGACAGGGAAGATGATGTGTACAGAAAGTGAGGGGCAGGAGAGTCGTGGTAGAAGATGAACCACGCCAGCATTCGCTACCGATCCGGGGGAACTGCAAAAAACACCACGGGCCAGAGTGGGCGGTCGCCGGGGATTGAACCCTCCGAACACGAGTCGCAAACGTTACCGTGGCGCCACATCGCTCGGTACCTCTAACTAGGAGTGAAAACTTTGAAAACTAGTGGTTAGGCATCCCATTCACCACCACAGCAGGCACAATCAACAGGAAGTAGACGGAAATATAAGCTTTTATGTAGATAATTTGTACAGGGTGATTTATGAAGAACTGACACGTTTATTTCTTTAATTGTTTCAAAACGAGTTATGCTAGCGACAACTTATTATATCTGAAATGCAGAGAAATTTTGGGAGATTATTTATCTCTATAGCAAATGTTGAAAATGTCCTCCATCCTGCATAAGGTACAACTCAACACATCATTCCATGTTACTGGCCACTCGTTGGAGGACTCTGTGGTCAATAGCTTGAATCTCCTGTGTAATATTGTGCTTCAGATCGTCCAATGTCTGGGGACGTATGGCATAAACTCTGTCTTTTAAGTAACCCCATAGAAAGAAGTCCGGCGATGTCAATTCCGGAGATCTCGGTGTCTACAGGTTCTTGGAAATTATCCGGTCGTCAAAGAAACTTGCAATTAGTGCCATGAATTCATTTGATGTATGGCATGTAGCGCCGTCTTGCTGAAAATATCCTTGACTCAGCTCTACATCGTCTAGTTGCTCAGCAAACTCCATGAAAATCCGTCGGTACTCTGTAGTGTTCACATTGTTTTAAACAAAAATTGGTCCCACTATTCTCTGTGTGGATATTGCGCAACAAACTCCGATTTTAACCGGGTGCATATGTGAGTTCACATAGCCGGATAAATGGAATCATGTGAATGGCAATATGGCAGGATTTTGCACAATGAACGCCTGAAACCAACGACAATAATTCAGTCGTCTATCCTTAGGTGGTTTCTATAACTGATGGACAACCGTAATCCTATACGGCTTTATGCGTGCACTTTTCACAGCTCTCTGACACATTGAGTAGCTGTACCCTGTATCCTGCGACAAACGTCTTAATGATCTTTTGGGTGAGTGATCCAGTCGTGCTCTTACGTCAACAACAACCGTGGGAAGCCTACATGAACGAGTTTTGCCTTTTTCACTACCAGAGGTCCAGTTATTTTAAATTTGTTTACCAGTCATAGTATTGTGTTTCTTTGGGGAGGATTCCGAACACCAAATTCTCTCTGTTATGCCCTTTGAGTAGCTGTATTTGAATTCGTAATCCAGTATTGCTTTACAAGGAAGAGTTGTTCGTTTATGCGTACTCCATTTTTACATTGACGAGAACAAAATCTCAAAAACTTTTGCCAGCAATAAAACTAACAATTGCAAATAAAACATGAACATCTGCGCATCTAGTGACAGGCAATCGAAAGTCCAGAACATTCTGCTTAATTTGGTGCTAAAATTGGGGCATTGAGTGAATTTCGAGCAGAATAATTAAAGAAAGAAATGTGACAGTTCTTCATAAATCACCCTGTAGAATAGTTATGGCATTAAATTATGACGGTAGATAAATCCGTGTGATTGTTTTACATCGCATGTTTTATTTTCACGAGGACATGGGTGTTAGAGCGTGTGAAATATTTGCCCACCAGTGGACTAGAGGATAAGTTATTGCCCGCTGCATGGGACCTGATGTTACAATTTTAGTAGCAAAAATATACCAGCTGCCCATTAATTGCAGCTTTCGGACACCATTAACATCCACTCAACATACTTCGCAAAGCAAATATTTAACTTGGCAGTATTTATGAACCTAACCATCACTTGAGCGATTGATTTATATTGGTTGAATTTTCCTTTGTATATACTCTATTTCAGTTTCAAGGAACAACAGGCGTATTATGGTCTGTTCAGAGGTGTTTTAGGTAGTGGGTGGCGGGGAGCCCTTCAAGCAGGTAGGGGTTTAGCTACTGGAAGGAGATAGTGTTTACTGGTATGAGGCAAGTGAGGGGTAAAAACGCGCGGTAGTGAAAGACTGTTGTCTGTTTCCCAGTATAATAATAATAATAATAATAATAATAATAATAATAATAATAATAATAATAATAATAATAATAATAATAATAATAATAATAATAATAAATAATAATAATAAATCTGAATATTCAACCCCAGCATGTAGGTTACTATACCGGTGCATATATCCAACTTTTCTTTTATTGGATCAACATTTTCAATTCTTATAAGGATGTATCTTTATTGGTGTCGTATATTTGGGGGACGTATTCCCGACATCAAAACAGTAAAACAAGTTCATATGTACATGGGTCTGAAAATCAACCTTTTCGTTGTTATAGGTCAAAGAAGATGTATTCCTTGAGTGAACAGACGGATATGCACTACACGTATGGCCGTGCAGACGGCAATGCAGCACGAGCACGTGAAATTTATGCAAAAAGGTACTCTGACAGGCAGTTACCGTGTGCAAGAACATTCGCACGAATTCAACAACGTTTGAGAGAGAATGGCGGATTTGAGAGGAGTACTAGGGATGTTGGAAGACCAAGAGCGGTACAAGGCATCGAGCTTGAAGAACGAGATCTTCGTGTTGTGGATGCAGACCAGGCGGACTTTGAGCTAAGAAGACGTTTCTGTCAACGCATGTTACAGCAGTGCGCTGTGTTCATCGATTTCCTAGCCTGTATCTTATTCACGGATGAGGCTGGTTTTACTCGCGACGGCATCTTCAATTTTCATAACACTCATAACTGGATATTTGTAAATCCTAATGAAGTACGACAAGACAACCAGCAACAGAGGTTCTCTCTCAACGTTTGGGGTGGAATCATTCATGATCACCTTATTGGTCCCTACTTCTTCGCTCCGCGTCTGAATGGACAAACCTATCTCCAGTTTCTCAGAAAAGAGTTGCATCAGTTAACTGAGATTGTGGTTTCTACACGATGGCGCTCCAGCTCATTTCAGTATGATAGTTCGTAAGGTTTTGAATGATCGATTTCCGCAAAGATGGATTGGTCGAGGGGGACCCATTGCATTGCCTGCTCGATCGCCTGATTTGAATCCAATGGATTTCTTCGCCTGAGGACATTTGAAGTCCTTGGTTTAAAGCGACTCCTGTACCTGATGTTGACATTTTGAGAGGGCGTATCCAAACCGTATTTAACAGTACGAAACACACCAGGAATTTTCAACAGAGTACCCCAGAGCATGGAACGCAGGTTTACTGCGTGCATCGAAGCAAGATGAAGCCACTTCGAGCAATTTTTGTAACTTTTGAGTTTGTGTTGTAACTGAAATAAATGATTTTCAAACCGATATTTATATGAACTTTTTTTTACTGTTTTGATGTCAGGAACACGTCCCCCAAATATATGACACCAATAAAGATACACTCTGTATACATTCATTTTACAGATTAAGTCTATAACTACTAAACTACAAACAAAGAAAACATAAAAATAGAAAACATAAGTAAAGAAAATCAATAATAGATAGTAAAGGTGTAAATAAATAATAATTACAAAAACTACTAAATCTACACTAATACTGGTAACCAGCATAAAAGCAACTGGTATCCAGCTACTTAACTAACAAAACTTACCACAAAGCTAAAAACTACTCCACTGGTATATCCAGCCCTTACATACTGGTATTCAGTACTACAGGGAGAGCCAGAAAACTACGAACCGCCTGCGCGGTGTTTTTTCTTGTCGGTGTCCTCGGCACTCGTTGCCGTCTGCCGCTATCATAGAAAGTCGCGGATGAAACCATACATTTTTAAAACTACTTTTAAAGGCTTTATTTACCAACTTTATGAAAGGAGATGCTGAAACTGGCCATCGTCGTTGTCCATACATTTTTGGCTCCTCTTTAGGAAACTATCCATCATTCGCCAGTTTTTTCGAGTCAACAGTTGAAGCCCGTGCATATGTGAATACAATTTTAACCCCCCCCTCCTTTTTAGAGAATTAACAGCCAGGGAACGTGGTTTTGCCTTTTTTCAACAAGACTCTGCAACAGTTCATACGGCCAATATTTCGATGAGAAAAATTGAAAGTGTGTTTGAGGACAGAATTATCCCCCCCAGATTTGTGCCCCCCGACCTAACCCCCAGCGATTTCTATCTCTAGGGTAACTTAAAAAACAAAGTTTACAGACACACCCACACACCCTGGTATTTCTCAAAAATGTCTCTAACGATTTTTATTAAAATATCGCATGTTTAAGATATTTTCATGGCAAATGAAATGTATATATTGAATCCTCTATGTCCCCAAAAGTGCTCTTCATTCTGAATGACTTTTGCATAATGGTAAACTGTAAGAGATAGACAAACGTTTACTACACAAAAAATCTGATGTGTTGCACTCACATGACTTTCTCTACTCTTGTACAAACTATTTTTACAAACGCTTATTCTCCATATGCTTCATGTTAATCGAGATGTTAATCTTATTGCTAATTTTCTTGTATGTGCAAGGGGAATATGGTAGCTTTTAAGCGATAGTCAAATGTTTTAACGCTGGTTGCTATGTGGTGCATTCCATTCTCTTTGCATGTCCAGGACACAAAAAAAATGAATAACGAATTTGAGAAAAAGTATAAGTATTGGAAAATTTAAGGAAATAACAAGCAATATCTCGAAAACGGTTCACTCAACAAAAGAAATGTATATGACATAAGTTGTGTATTTTAACGCGATCTACATTTTTTGTGTAGTAAAATTTTGTCTATCTCTTATGGTTTACCAGTTATGCAAAAGTCGTTCAGAATGAAGAATACTTTTGGAGACATTCCCAGAAATTTCGAGATATACATTTCATTTCTCATGACATTATCCTAAACATATGATATTTTCATCAAAATCGTTAGAGCCATTTTTGAGAAAATTAAAATTTTCGAAAAATGTTCCATGTAAAGGGTAGTCTGGGGTGGGAGGATTTTCTTGAAAACCTTCGTGTCGCATCCCTGGAAGATACTGAACCTAAATACCAAGTTTGGTGCTTATCCGATTGTTCGTTTATGAGTTATGCTGTTCACAGACACACACACACACACACAGACACACAGACACACACACACACACACACACAGACACACACACGGACATGTTTCCAAAAATGCTTTTTTTGGATTCAGGAGGTCTCAAAACATGTATTTCCGGTGAAATCTCGGTATCGAATTTTTGGGTGGAATGCAATACTTCCCCTACTTACTATACGTAGTAGAGAAAGTAAAAAGTGAATAATGAATTTGAGAAAAAGTATAAGTATTGGGAATTTTAAGGAAATAACAAGCAATATCTCGAAAACGGTTCACTCAACAAAAGAAATGTATATGACATAAATTGTGTATTTTAACGCGATCTACATTTTTTGTGTAGTAAAATTTTGTCTATCTCTTATGGTTTACCAGTTATGGAAAAGTCGTTCACAATGAAGAATACTTTTGGAGACATTCCCAGAAAATTCGAGATATACATTTAATTTCTCATGACATTATCTTAAACATATAATATTTTCATCAAAATCGTTAGAGCCATTTTTGAGAAAATTAAAATTTTCGAAAAAATTCCACGTAAAGGGTAATCTGGGGTGGGGGATTTTCTTGAAAACCTTTGTGTCGCATCTCTGGAAGATACTGAACCTAAATACCAAGTTTGGTGTTTATCCGACTGTTCGTTTCTGAGTTATGCTGTTCACAGACACACACACGAACATGTTTCCAGAAATGCTGTTTTTGGCTTCAGGGGGTCTCAAAACATATATATCGAATTTTGGGGTGGAATACAATACTTCCCCTACTTACTATACGTAGTAGAGAAAGTAAAAATGCAGATCTCATTAAAACACACAATTTATGCCCTATACATTTCTTTTGTCGAGTGAACCTTTTCTGAGATATTCCTTGTTATTTGTTTGAGCTTTCCAATACTTTTTCTCAAATGGGAATTCGTTATTCATTTCTTTTTTGTCCTGGTAATGCAATGAGAATTGAATACTCCACATAGAAACCAGCTCTTAAAATATTTGACTATCGCTTAAAGCCTACCATATTCCCCTTGCATCTACAAGAAAATTAGCAATAAGATTAACATGAACCATATGGAGAATAAGCGTTTGTAAAAATAGTTTGTACAAGAGTAGAAAAAGTCAGATATCAACTTTTTACGGGACATCACCGACGTTTGCATGAAACAGGGAGCCTGCAAGGTAACTTAAATGAAAATGGTGCAAGACAAACTCGCAGAACTCCTCAATTCGAGGAACAGGCGTTGAATCTTGTAAGTGAGCAGCTGCATCGAGTACCCCACAGTCTTCAGTGCGGAGATGTCTGTACCCATTTCATAGTCAAAAGATACAGACACTGACTCAGCAGATTAACATCCTCGAGTGCAATTCTGTAACTGGTTTTTGTAGAAGTGTATTCAAGAACCTGATTTTATAACCACTGTGTTATCTTCTGATGAGCTATGCTTCACCAGAGATGGCATACTTGAGGAAAATCCAAACTTGCACATCATTAAAAACCACCAACAACAATTTTCAGCTGGCATGATGCATAACCACTTGATGGGTTCATGACTCTAACGCCAACTCGTTTAAATGGACAAATTTACCACAACTTTCTTGATATAATTGTAATATCTCAGCTGCTGGAGGATATTCCAAATAATTTTCGTCAGCACATGTCGTGGCAGCATGGTGGTGCACCTGCTCACTTCTCCGGGGTGTCGGCGAGAAGGATCGGTAGAGGTGATGTAGTTCATTGTCCTGCCCGTTCACCAATAATTTTTTTCTTGTGGGGTCATTTTAAAGCCCTTGTTTGTAACACACCGGTCGAATCGGAACAGGACCTAATAGCAAGGATAGTAACTGCCTGTGACACAGAAACACGCTAAGAATCTTTGAACGAATCTGACAGTCGATACTGCAATGCTTCTATTGGGGCTGCTGGAGGGCATTTTCAACAGTTATTGTAATGTGTGTTGGTATTTTAATCGTATTGTTGTGTGTGTTTACTTATGAATGACCTTCGATTGTATTCAATAAATAAAAGTTTGTAATAAGATCTCGAAGTTTAGGTAATTATTATTGTGCAGCATTTACAGAGAGGGTTTCTATATGAAAGTTGTTCATGATTGCCTCCTGTATCATTCCTAAAAGTATGTAACATAGTCACAGAATCACGTTGTATATTGTTACACGGGGTGAAGACCCAAAGGTTACCAGAAAATGATTAATTTAGGTCACCCCAACACGCACATGGGAGTGGCGCAACTCGCTGGCAGCAAAAAGTCCAGGACCTTGGTGTGTAGATTAAGGGGTGAGGCAGTACTTTTAACACTTAAGTGATTTAGTCTAATTATATAATATGTAAATTCAATAATAGCCCACCTTGAAGCAATATGTATGTAACAGTCATTGCATATGCTTATATTATTGTAAACATGTTCAATAATGTTTCGTGAATGTATTACGTAATTTAATAATGTAGGAGCTGTGAGAAAAATAGACTTAAAGTTACTAATAATGAGGTAACCTTGAGGCAATAATGAGTAAGGAAGTTTAAATGCTACTAGTCATTATTAGAGCAGCAATAATGTAAAATTTTTAGACAGTTTAAAAAAAATAGCCAATCAACAACCAGAAAAAGCTTTAGTTAAATGCAGGTATTCTATTGGAGTAGAATTAGCCAATCAGAGACTTGAAATTTACAAGTTTAGACGGTTGAAATCAATTCAGTTGCTTCCAAACAGTGCTCATAATCAGACGTGTTGGTTGTAGACAGCGATACTAACCAGACGCAAAAAGTGTCCTCAAGAGATTTAATATGTATTCGTGTGAGACGAAAAATAGTTTTACGTGTTAAAAAGTGCAATTAATTAATAAAAAGAATCTCACAGCTCTCCATATCAGTGAAGTATTATTTAAATCGTGTCAAGCATTAATAAAAGGAGTGAAGTAAAGTTATAATCTGTGTAAGCCTACATTCTTGTCGCATCACGCCCTGCTAAGAGAAACGTGTCTCTAATAATAATACTGACGCAGCCGAGACAAACATAAATATCTAATACTTAAAGAAACAGTCAAATTACAAAGTTAATATTTTTTAAACTTGGGGCAAAGGCCACCTGAAGGTACATTTGGGGCGAAGGCTACCGGAAACTGTTTACTATATGTGCGGTTGCAACTACTACAAGTTCGGCTCCCCAACAGTTGAAATACGATACAACTCCTTCTAAAATACTCCTTTCTCAGGGAAAGGCATAGGTTTTATATTACACTGAAAGATTACATAGCACACATTACCTTCACATACCTGGGATTTATTCACAAAACGTTTGGCGAGTCTACATAATGAACAAAGGAAACAGGGTGGAGAGAGATGCCACTACAGCGTAGACCGGCCACACACACGTCTGGCTCCAACGACCACTTCCACTGGAGTGACGCTATCTTACCCCCACCAACCGTGTTCTAGCCGGAGCCAGACAGGGCTGACGTCATACCAGACAGTTTCAAACAGATCTTTCCCTTTGGCGTGGTCCTCACCGAAAGGAAAGACCGTTAAGCTGAAATATTACTAGACACAATAATGCTTCGTCTGGTAGCATCAACACAGCATAACAGTGCGTCTGATAATGACAATAAAATTAATAATACGCGACATTATTATATATTTTGGGATTTCTTCTTCATATTTTGGCAAGATTTTCTTCATACTTTGCCAGTCTCGAGAAATGATAGATGATTCGCCACTTACCTGTACATAAACATGCAGATCCCCGCTTTTCTCCGTGTTCACGATGTATTTCTGTAAAGATAAAAAACACACAGGTTACAATAAGCTGGCACGCAGAGGGAACTGGATCATGTCCAGATGGTGTTGTCAAAACAGTGTTATTCTGGGAACACAAGCAATCCTTAGCTTTATACACTACTTCAGCCCAGTTAGGACTGTGTACATAAACACCGGCAGCTTCGAAGCAATTATGCCGTCGTTCCTGCAATTACTATCAGAGAAAGAGAACTCTATCGACGAGGTAATGGGCTGCTCAGTGGCGTTCACTTCTCGTCTTAGAGAAACAGCATTCCTAAAACATGTGAGGTAACGTAACAGATAACGCGGTAACGTGTGAGGATCGCATTCGGGAGGTCACGGTTTAGATTCCCGTCGACCGACCACTCTGACCTTGGATTTTCCCTGGTCGGTAGACGAATGCTTGGGTGGTTTATAATTTACCCCGATTTCTTTTCCATTTCATTCCGTTTTCTTCCCATGCTAGGCGTGCTGTTAGGCTGCTGTATGGCAGTGCCGGACAAATAATGCGGATGCTTGTTCAAAGAAAAGAGGATATTAGAGAGCTGCCTGGTTCGACGGTCGTTCATCGCCCCTATGGGCAGCTCCAGTGCTGGGGCGGGTCTTCGAGCTAGGAACGTGGTCTGTAGCTTCCCGTAGTTCCTTCACTTCATCCCTTTCTCCTGGTGTTAGCCGCAATAGATCTCCGATAGGTCGCTTGCAAGTCACAATCCGCTTCCCGTAAGGGGTGAGGGGTTTCGACTCCTTCACCTGCCGTATTGCGGGAGCTGCGTACCCTGAGCACGCGTGGTAATTCTGACGTTACTAGAAGTACGTCGGGCCGAACATTTGAGCTCCTCCAGTTAGAGTTGTTCGGATTGGGTTGGACTCGGCGGGGCAGTGGTTCCCGAGCCCCGTGGGAGATTGAGTACGTCTCTATGGGTTTCTATGCAGGCGGGGTGTGAGACGCCTCCATGTCCTCCGGTACCGCTCTGGTATGCTAGATTGCTGTCGGCCCTACCGAGGTTATCGGTAGTCGCCCTTTCGGGATGACGCGCATAAGTGGCTTATCCACTTCCATCCTCACGCAAGCGGGGAGGGGCCTTTTTAGACTCTAGGTATTGGCCCCCACGTTTGGAGAGCCACTCGGTTGGCGCTGACTCTGGGTTTAGGAGGGGGGCTTGGGCCTAGGCTCTTGCCCTAGTAGACCTTCGCTCAACATTGTCATAATCCGTTGTGTATCCAATGCCCTAACATAACAGACGCGTCCTTTATAGTCACATTTACTTACCAGGCCCTTCCTCTTCCCTAAGTATGAAAGAGACCAGCGCTTCCGGTCTTTGTAAGTCTATCTGCCAATTTTTAATTTATCTAGTAATTACCTATAGTAGGTAGAGAAAGTATTGCACTCCACCCTAAAATTCGATACCGAGATTTTACCGGATATGCATGTCTTGAGGCTCCCTGAATTAATAACAATAAAAACATTTTTAGAAGAAGGTCCGTGTGTGACTGTGAACAGCATAACTCAAAAACGAAATGTCGACTAAATACCAAACTTAGTATTTAAGTTCAAGATTTTCCAATGATACGACATGAAGATTTTAAGAAAAATCTTTCGAACTAAACTCCCCTTTATATAGAAAATTTTCGGAAATTTAAATTTCCTTAAAAATAGCCATCACGATTTTTATTAAACTACCATATATTTAAAATATTTTCATGATAAATGAAATGTATATCTTGAATTTTGTGGGAATAGCCTCTGAAGTCCTCTTATCGTCCTCCGTGGTGTAGTGGTTACCATGCTAGCTTCCAGTTTCCGAGGTCGCGGGCGTAAAAATCCTTAGCATGGCTTCCTTCCGAACGGAAGTAAAGCCGGTGGTCGTAGATTTACGGCACGTAAAAGAACCTCAAGCCTGATAAAGAGGCCTCTGAGCAAAATTACCGGTCTTTCACGTCCAATATAGAATGGACGCTAAGAACCATAGTACTTAAAGAGCGTCCATAAATAAAACTAAATTTAATTTAATTTTCTAAGTCCTCATCATCAGAATTATTTTTTTATGATTGGTAAACCGTAAAAGATAGAACAAATCTTACTACACTTAAAATACATATCTCGTTAAAGCACACAACTTATGTCCAATATACTTTCTGGTGGAGTTAACCATTTTCGAGATATTCCTTGTTATTTGTTTCATTTTGTACGAGGGCTGATCAATAAAGACTGAGACTGATTTTTTCCTGAAGTGTTCTTGATAGTTTCCTTTCTCTACTATAAATATTTGAAAAGAGCGGGGTTTCATGTATAATGTCCATAGGCGGCAGCACTCTCGCATCGGTAGATTGGTAGTAATGCAGTATATTGTTGACCCTACTTGAATTTCGCATACCACAAAATGGAGGTGACACGAGAGGAGCAATACAGCGCAATAAAATCTTGTTTTCGTTTAAATCATACAGCCTCTGAAATTTTCGAAAAGCTGAAGCAAGCATACGGTGAAGATGCACTACCTCGTGCAACAGTGTTTAGGTGGTTCAAGGACTTCAAAGAAGGACGAGTCTTCTGTGCTAAGCAAAGTGGGCCTGGTGTTTCGGCTTTTGCTATCACTGAAGTCAACATCAACACAGCTGCTGTGATTGTTGTTCCCCCTCACACTACTGTTGCAGCAGCGGACTACAGGTCAGTATTGGCTACACCGAGGAAGCACACTGCAAGGAAACGTCCAGAACTTCATCGAAATGAGTGGCGGCTTCATCACGGCAACGCGCGACCTCACATCGCCAATCAAGTCTAGGCATTTTTGGCTAAATTCAACATTACCTGTGTGCGCATCCGCCTTATAGCCCAGATCTTGCCACCTGTGATTTCTTTTTATTCCCATCACTAAAGGCAAAGCTCCGGGGCATTCGATTTGAGAGCACTGAAGCAGTGCTGAAGAAAAGTGAGGCGATTCAAAGACCTGACAAAGAATGGCCTGCACCATGTGTTCGAGGACTGGCAAACATGCTATAAAAAGTGCAGTGAAGTAGGAGGGAACTACTTTGAAAAATAGCATGACAGCATTGAAATGGAGTAATAAATATCTGTGAAAAAAAATCAGTCTCAGTCTTTACTGATCAGCCCTCGTATATAATATGTCTTTATTTTATTTTAAATGTTCTGTATTCTATGTAATATTGTCGCGTACCTCAATAATTTGTAATTAAATTATTTAACTTTCAGAGGAGAGCTACTCGCTACGAGAGGGATCGTTATTCAAACTAAGGAAACTTTACTTTAAGAGGCACCGACACAAAGGGACGCAGCTAAAGTTAAATTCACAAATATTCTTACACTCACATAATTCCTGGCTGAAGGGAAAGGCAAGGATTCTATACTACCATAATTAAAAAGTCAAGGGAGAAGAATAAGTAGAAGATTTATTAAATATGCTTACCCATGTGTCTGCCGGGACGAGGACGCCCTATCATTGCACAGCTATCCGTACATCTCAACACCGCGAAGACTAGACACTGACTCTTGAAAAAACTCGTTAAGCTTGGCGTCCTAACGCCATATCCCCTCCAATGAGACTATTTCCCCTCAAACGCCCCTCCTCGGATAAACTGCCAACCTTCACCTTGGGTAACCAGAGGGCACAGCTATTACTACAATCTGTGCACATGCCACAATATTTATGTATATATGTGATTTTTGTACATTTCCTTGACATGTTCTATGTTCACAAGACTTTATGGCTGATAGTGAACTCACAGAATGTAATCTAATCTAATTGGTTTGAAGTTTTCAATACTTATACTTCTCTCAAATAGGAACACGCGACACGCTCTTTATAATGGTGACTATCGTTTTACCTACAGGGTGGGCACAAAGTCCCGTTACCACCTCCATAATTAACGCTATATGACGGAATTGCAAATGTTTTTCCAGATATATACAATGACTGATGCAAGTGAGTATACCATTGAAGAACGGGTTGTCACAAGCACTTGGGAGACCAAGAACAGGCAAAACGTTGGAACAGGTGCGTATTCGGACGAGAATCACCTTCAAAGAGAGCACTTTTGTTTTCTACTGGCAGTGTTAAGGATAAAGCACTAAGTGGTAGTCCATCAACAAGAGGGGAACATTTCAGCGACGTCGCGGAGTCAGCTGAAACATCACCAATGAAGTCAACTCGCAAACGGTCCACGGAACTGCGTATACACCGGTCAACTCTACGCAAGCACATGAAAGTTGACTTAAAATTACTCCATATCGACCGAAACATGTTCAAGAATTAAGTGACAATGATTTAAATCGAAAGAAGATGGCATGTGATGCACTTCTTCAGGTATTTGATTTTCAGTGATGAATGTGCGACATATCGAAGCTCGCGATCAAGAAAAGATGTCTTCTGGTCGAAGGACAACCCTTAAGTTTCTGAAGAGATTGAGAATAACCCTCCCCATGTCATGATATAGGCTGGTATGAACAGTAAACAAATTTACGGTCCGTATTTTTTTGAACGATCTATTGACCAATGTGAGTATCTTGACATGCTAATATAGTTCATCCGCTTTTGGAAACCCGAGAGGTCAAGCAGACATGTTGGTTTTAGCAATAGGTGATCAAAAGTATCCGGACACCTGGCTGAAAATGACGTACAAGTTCGTGGCGCCCTCCATCGGCAATGCTGGAAGTCAACATGGTGTTGGTCCACCCTTAGCCTTGATGACAGCGTTCATTCTCGCAGGCATACTTTCAATCAGGTGCTGGAAGGTTTCTCGGGTAATGGCAGCCCATTCTTCACGGAGTGCGGAACTGAGCAGAGGTATCGATGAGGTCGGTGAGGCCTGGCATGAAGTCGGCGTTCCAAAACATTCCAAAGGTGTTCTATAGGATTCAAGTCAGGACTCTGTGCAGGCCAGTCCATTACAGGATTGTCGTGTAACCACTCCGCCACAGCCCGTGCAGTATGAACAGGTGCTCGATCGTGTTGAAAGATGCAATCGCCATCCCCGAATTGCTCTTCAACAGTGGGAAGCAAGAAGGTGCTTAAAATATCAATGTAGGTCTGCGCTGTGATCGTGCCACGCAAAGCAACAGGGGGCGCAGCCCCCTCCAGGAAAAATATGACCACACCATAACACCACCACCTCCGAATTTCACTGTTGGCACTACACACGCTGGCAGATGACGTTCACCGGTCATTCGCCAGCCATCGGATCGCCACATTGTGTACCGTAATTCGTCACTCCACACAACGTTTCGCCACTGTTATCTGTAATGTTGACGCCCCTTACACCAAGCTTATGAGCAGCCGCTCGACCACGGATTCCAAGGTTTCTCACCTCACGCCTGACTGACATAGTACTTGGAGTGGATCCTGATACAGTTTGGAATTCCTGTGTGATGGTTTGGATAGACGTCTGCCTATTACTCTTTACGATCCTCTTCAAATGTCGGCCATCTCTGTCAGTGAACAGACGAGGTCGGCCTATACGCTTTTGTGAAGTACATGTCCCTTCACATTTCCACTTCACTATCACATCAGAAACAGTGGACCTAGGGATGTTTAGGAGTGTGGAAATCTCGCGTACAGACTTCTAACACAAGTGACACTCAATCACCTGACCACGTTCGAAGTCTGTGAGTTCCACGGAGCATCCCATTCTGCTGTTTCACTGAGGTCGCGGATAATGAGTACCAGGCGGTAGGTGGCAGCAAAATGCACCTAAGATGAAAAACGTATGTTTGTGGGGCTGTCCGGATACTTTTGATCACATAGTGTATCTCAACGAGGTGTTTCTAGAACGCTGGATTGGCCGAGGATCGCCTTCATTGCCAGCTCCACTTGACTGGCCACCTCGAAGCCCTGACCTAACGACATATGACAATGCGCTCTGGGATTCATCAAGGACATTGTTGCAGCACAACGTTGCAGCACGATTGATGAATTGAAAGAAGCTGTGAGACGTGCTTTCAGACTGATTACTCCAGCAATGCTGAAAAGAATGTCCCACAGAACCTGGCGACGGATTATTTTGTTTTTTGAGCATGATGGTGCCCATACTGGTGTTTTAGACATGAATGTCATTTACATTAAGCAAACAGATGTACATTAAGATATAAAAACTATAGTGTGTATAAGCATTTTTAATTAAATATTCAGTACTTATGTTAAATTTAATTGGGGATGACGGGACTTTGTGTCCCCATCGTGCAACGAAATGTGTAAGTGTGAATTCAAAGTTTACCTAGATTAACAAGAAGAAGAAGAATTTGTAGAAGAATGAGCAGAGAAAATCACGTGAATGTAACACATCAGAATGTTTTTAGTAGTGTTTAATGCCCTTTGATACATGACCTGAAAATGATAATAGGGGAAGGAAATTTGGGAATGACAAGTTCCAGGTCTAATTCAGGGTACCTTCTCGGCATTTGCTAGTTATGAGACTGAGGAAACCCTAGAAAAACCCTCAGCCAGAAATGGCGGACGTCTCATTCACGAGTCTAAGACTTAATAACCTCGACCACCCGTTTCGGTACCTATTAATCACAAAGTACGACGCAAGCACAACTCTGAGGTCCCATTCACAATGAAGACGTAACGTTAACATAAGCGCATGCGTGAGGTCAGACCATTCTCAGTACAGTCGTAGACGTAACGCAAGAACTTTGCATGGGTTTCTAGATGCATAAATTGCATGCGGAAATCTGCAAGAGTACCGCAAGTTTCAAATTGAATAGCGCAAGCACTAATACTCAAAATGAAAGTTCATTAACTCTTTATAAATAAAAAATCTAATGTGTTACACCCACATGACTTTCTTTACTCTTGTACAAACTATTTTTACAAACGTTTATTCTCCATATGCTTCATGTTAATCGAGATGTTAATCTTATTGCTAATTTTCTTGTAGATGCAAGGGGAATTGGTAGGCTTTAAGCGATAGTCAAATATTTTAAGAGCTGGTTGCTATGTGGAGTATTCCATTCTCTTTGCATTACCAGGACCGACAAAAATGTATAACGAATTCCCACTTGAGAAAATAAGTATTGAAAATTTAAGGGAATAACAAGCAATATCTCGAAAATGGTTCACTCAATAAAAAAAATGTATATGACATAAATTATGTATTTTAACGCGATCTACATTTTTTGTGCAGTAAATTTTTTTCCATCTCTTATGGTTTACCAGTTATGCAAAAGTCGTTCACAATGAAGAATACTTTTGGAGACATTCCCAGAAAGTTCGAGATATACATTTCACTTGTCATGAAAATATCTTAAACATATGATATTTTAATCAAAAAAATTAAAATTGTCGAAAGATGTTCCATGTAAAGGGTAAACTGGGTTTTCTTGAAAACCTTCGTGTCGCATCTCTGGAAGATGCTGAACCTAAATACCAAGTTTGGTGTTTATCCGGCTGTTCGTTTCTGAGTTATGCTGTTCACAGACACACACGGGCATGTTTCCAAAAATGCTTTTATTGGATTCAGGGGGCCTCAAAACATATATTTCCGGTGAAATCTCGGTATCGAATTTTTGGGTATAAGTAATTAAAGATGTCATAGCAACAGCAGCAAATAAAATAAGTATCTCATTAAAAAAAAAGAATCAGAAATAACAAAGCTAACAACAAAACCATTTCCATTATAAAGTAGGCAGGAGGGATTGCCTCTGTGGTCGAGTGTACAGTCCTTCAGCTACTTAAAGTAGTGGTCCCAGAATGCAATGGGTGGAAAATGAGTGTGTTTCCTAATGAATAGATTGGATTAGATAACGGGGGAGTTTTCTAAGAACTTCATCGACCTCCCGCACATGGGCCTAAAAGGATTATTGTCTAGCTCTCGGAAAGGATGCTTTCATTGTTTCCCAAAATCTGTTCCTTGAACAAGTTGCAGTAGTTTGGTCCTAATGTCAGCATCCTTTCCCAGATCTGTGGTTATAGAAAGATTAAGTCTCTTTCTTGCCAGGAATGGGCAGACACAGAGGATATGCGAGGCAGATCCTTCATCCTCTTTGCACGTTGTACTTGTAAGAGTCCCACTTTACTTAAATGTTTCCTGAAGTGACCATATTCAGAAATTAATGCACCTACTTTACTTATTCCTTCTATTCCATCTCAGGAGAGATAAGGAAAAACTGTTGCATGGACCTAAGACTAGTTTACTGGCTTATCTTTGTCCAGGATAGGCTTGTCACCTGATTTGGTTTTTATGAGGTTTTGGTAGTAGGTATACGGATTTCAACCACGGGTTCAGGGTTTATATAGGGTACGAGGTCAGTCCCAGAAGTACCCGACCTGACGTATAGATAGCGGTTGTTGTTTCAAACAAATGACTATGGTAGAAAGTACCACCCTTATAAAGCTTAAATTTGAAGTTTGACGATGCTACGTTGTTTAGTAATTGTTTGGCAGCCATCAATAGTGAACTCTCTCAGCGAATTTGTAAACATGGATAAAAGTGGCCATCGTAATGTGATACAATACTTTCATTTGAAAGGTCTTAGTCCAACTAATATTAAAGCTGAGCTAGATTCTACTCTGGGGGAGTCTGCTCCTTCGTTTACAACAATAAGATACTGGGTGGCAGAGCTTAAGCGAGGCCGTACGAGCTGCCAAGACGAACATTGCAGTGGTCGACCAAATGAGATGACCACACCAGAAATTGTGAAGAAAATCCACAAAATGGTAATGGATGACCGTCGACTGAAAGTGCGTGAGCTAGCAGACATCGTAGGCATTTCAAAAAGTGGTGTACATCGCATACAAACTGAAAATTTAGACATGAGAAAGCTATTCGCAAGATGGGTGCCGCGTTTACTCACAATGGAACAAAAGCAACGTCGTGAGGATGTTTTAGTCGAGTGTTTGGCGATGTTTCGCTGCAATAAAGCCAAGTTTTTGCGTCGATTCATAGCCATGGATGAAACACCTGAGACGAAGGAACAATCAAAACAGTGGATTGAAAGGAGAGAATCGGCTCCAAAGAAGGCGAAGACTGTTCCATCTGCCGGCAAGGTCATGGCGTCAGTTTTTGTGATGCGTGTGGGATAATGTTCATTAATTATCTTCAAAAAGGAAAAGCAATCAATGGCGAGTATTATGCTTGATCAAATCAAGCAAAAACGGTCGCATTTAGCGAAAAAGAAAGTTCTGTTTCATCGATACAATGCGCCAGTTCACAAATCCATTATTGCCATGGCCAAAATCAATGAGTTAAAGTTCGAATTGCTTCCTCATGCACCCCATTCGCTAGACTTAGCTCCCTGTGATTATTTTCTGTTTCCAAAGTTGAAGAAATGGCTTGGTGGTAAAAGATTTGTCAACAATAAAGAGGTGGAGTTTGCAGTTGGTGGGTGTTTTGCAGAACTCGATGATTCTCACTATAAGCAGGGTATCGAAGCTATTGAACATCGCTGGGAAAAGTGTATCGAGCTGAAAGGAGACTATGTAGAGAAATAAAGATTTTTTTTCCAAAATTTTTGCGTTTTCTTTGTTAGGTCGGGTACTTCTGGGACAGCCCTCGTACCTCAGTAGCTTCTTTTGCCGGATGATCAGCTTTATCATTTCCATAGATGCCCTGATGCCCCGGCACCCACCAAATTTCCAGCCTGTTGCGAGATGACGGGAAATCAGAACATTTAAGTATTCCCAAGCCAGTTTTTGTTTTAACTTGTCTGAGGAGAGGAAAATGAAAACCTAACCTTAAAGTACAAGAATCTACAGTCAACGATTTGTTTCTTAAAACAAAGCCCACGATATGACCATAGACTTTAAAGCAGGTTTTAGAAACAAAGTAGTTTACCGCTCACCCTCCTTGTACTAGCCTGATTCCTTGCGCGTAAGTACGCTTTGGTAAACCTCTCTTGTGTGTAAATCCTTAGGTGACGTTTGTTGAGGTTAATGACTTCCAGCTTAAGCGTTTTCTTACAAACACGGCTTCTCAAAATAGGTGAAGCACAGCCAAGTCTTATTTAATAGAGATCATCTTACATTCAAGTTAAGTAACATGCATGTTGACTCATGAGTCAGGGCAGTCAATTCTCAAGTGAAATTCTGGCTGGCGTGAAATGCGTAGTCACGCCACTGCAGTGGCCAGCGGGACCTTTTGGCATCGTAAACATGACAGCATGCCAAACGGCATCAGAGAAATGAATCATGTTCATTGGCGGGAAATTCTTCGGCACTCGCGTCATCGTCGGTGCATTTAATGTTTGTATATGATCCGTTTGACAGCAACAGTTTGCGAGTAGGAAGGTTTGTAAATGGCATTTCTCTCCTATTTATTTATACTTACATATTCATTCATTTATTAACTATGCCTCGAAAATCTTCCACTAACTTCTACAAAAATTATATTTGAAAAGGCCAGGGAAAAACAAAACTACATTTTCTGACAACTGAGTTATATAATAAACAAGAGTAAAAACTCTCTTACAGTATAAAGCTTAGTTTTTTACTTTCTCTACTAAATACTTACAGCTATAGAAGAAGTACTGTATTCCACCCAAAAATTCGATACTGAGATTTCACCGGAAATGCATAAACAAATCCGATGTGTTACATTCACATGACTTCCTCTGCCCTCTATCGCTTATTAATGGATATACAAATTATTCTAACGAAAGTATATTTTCCTATCTTCTTCATTTTAATCGAGATAAACCGTTCCAGAAATAGCTGCATTACACATTTCGTTATAGCTAGGAAATAGCGACGTTATATGCTGTCCTTAAATTCCATACTCCTTCCACGACATCGCGAGAAACAACTGAAACTCGACAGGACTTTAAAAGAATGGCTAAGAACTGAACAATTCCAACCATTAATAACGGATATCTCGGAAATGGCTTTTGCCACAAAAAAGGTTATTTGAAATAAATTCTGTGTTTCAAAGAGATATACATTTTTTGCGAAGTAGTTTTCGTCTATCGCTCAAGATTATACAGAATTCCATTCGAATGAAGACAACTTCCCAGGCTATTCCCAGAAAATTCAAGATATACATTTTATTTGTCATGTAAAGATCTTTAATATATGGCATTTTTATCAAAATCGTTAGTCATTTTTTAGAAAATATAAAAATTTCGAAAAATGTTCCATGTAAAGGGTAGTTTGAGGTTGGGAGATTTCCTTGAAAATCTTGGTGTCACATCTTTGTAAGATATTGAACATAAATGCCAAGTTTGGTATTTATCCGACATTTCGTTTTTGAGTTATACTGTTTACAGACACACAGGGACCTTTTTTACTTTCTCTACTACGTATAGTAAGTAGGGGAAGTATTGTATTCCACCCAAAAATTCGATACCGAGATTTCACCGGAAATACATGTTTTGAGACCCCTGAATCCAAAAATTTTGGAAACATGTCCGTGTGTGTGTGTGTCTGTGAACAGCATAACTCAGAAACGAACAGTCGGATAAACACCAAACTTGGTATTTTGGTTCAGTATCTTCCAGAGATGCGACACGAAGGTTTTCTAGAAAATCCACACCAGATTACCCTTTACATGGAACATTTTTCGAAAATTTTAATTTTCTCAAAAATGGCTCTAACGATTTTGGTTAAAATATCATATGTTTAAGATATTTTCACGACAAATGAAATGTATATCTCGAATTTTCTGGGAATGTCTCCAAAACTATTCTTCATTGTGAACGACTTTTGCATAACTGGTAAACCGTAAGAGGTAGATAAAATTTTACTACACAAAAAATGTAGATCGCGTTAAAATAAACAATTTATGTCATATACATTTCTTTTGTTGAGTGAATAATTTTCGAGATATTGCTTGTTATTCCCTTAAATTTTCCAATACTTATACTTTTTCTCAAATTCGTTATTCATTTTTACTTTCTCTACTACGTATAGTAAGTAGGGGAAGTATTGCATTCCACCCAAAAATTCGATACCGAGATTTCACCGGAAACACATGTTTTGAGACCTCCTGAATCCAAAAAAAGCATTTTTGGAAACATGTCCGTGTGTGTGTGTCTGTGTGTGTGTGTGTGTGTGTGTGTGTCTGTGTGTGTGTGTGTCTGTGAACAGCATAACTCAAAAACTAACAGTCGGATAAACACCAAACTTGGTATTTACGTTCAGTATCTTCCAGAGATGCGACACGAAGATTTTCAAGAAAATCCCCCCACCCCAGACTACCCTTTACATGGAACATTTTTCGAAAATTTTAATTTTCTCAGAAATGGCTCTAACGATTTTGATGAAAATATCATATGTTTAAGATAATGTCATGAGAAATGAAATGTATATCTCGAAATTTCTGGGAATGTCTCCAAAAGTATTCTTCATTATGAACGACTTTTGCATAACTGGTAAACCATAAGAGATAGACAAAATTTTACTACACAAAAAATGTAGATCGCGTTAAAATACACAACTTATATAATATACACTTTTTATGTTGACTGAACCGTTTTCAAGATATTGCTTGTTATTTCCTTAAATTTTCCAATACTTATACTTTTTCTCAAATTCGTTATTCATTTTTTTATGTCCTGGACATGCAAAGAGAATGGAATGCGCCACATAGCAACCAGCGATAAAATATTTGACTATCGCTTAAAAGCTACCATATTCCCCTTGCATCTACAAGAAAATTACAAATAAGATTGACATCTCGATATCTCGATTAACATGAAGCATATGGAGAATAGGCGTTTGTAAAAATAGATTGTACAAGAGTAGAGAAAGTCATGTGAATGTAACACATCAGATTTTTTTTGTCCTGGTAATGCAAAGAGAATGGAATACTCCACATAGCAACCAGCTCTTAAAATATTTGACTATCGCTTAAAGCCTAGCAATTCCCCTTGTGTTTCTGAGTTAAGCTGTTCACAGACAGACGCACACACAGACATGTTTTAAAAATTTTTTTTTTTGGATTCAGGAGGTCTCAAAACATGTATTTCCGGCGAAATCTCGGTATCGAATTTTTGGGTGGAATACAATACTTCCTCTACTTACTATACGTAGTAGAGAAATCAATAAAAGAATGGATTTTTTGAGACTTCATTCGCCACTCTCCCCTTAAAGCCAAGTAGAGATATTCCCCTTTGAAGATATAGCATATTTATGTGGAAAAGTCATATAAAACACTTCACAGAGCCCTTTAAGGAATATAAGTAAGCAGAATTTATGATTTGGATTATAAACTGAATTATCATTTGGCTCTTCACCATGAGGAACAACTATCAGATCTGTTCTACTTGTAGATCTCCCAGGTGAGTAATCAATCTTCAGTAAAATGAAATAACAAGTGCGTGAAATGCGAATGAGAAGTGCTAAGGTCACGGACATGAATAGTATCACCCATTTTTGTTTTGAGACATTAAGTAGCGAATGAAGAAGACAAACAAAAACAGCAGTTGGCTGGATTCTCAGGACATGACTGACCCAGTCAATTTGCAGCCTGCCATGTACCACTTGACCGCTTGATGAACATCAATTCGTTGTTTGCTACACATGAACACTGTTGGCGACACCAGCAAGCCTACTTCCTGCCTCCCAGCAGCCTTTGCAGGAAAGTAGGCAGGATTATAACCGTTGTTATTTCTGAGAACAAGTTCCTGAGGTGTCTTTGGCTAGGAACTGCAGATAACAGTCAGAAAATTCTTACTTCGTCAATTGGCGAGGTAAGAATTTGGTCGCGAATAAGAAAATGATGCTTTCTTAACAATTGCATAATACCAGAGCTGTCCCAGAAGTACCTGGTCTAAAAAAGAAAACACAAACATATTTATTTCTCTACATAGTCTCCTTCCAGCTCGATAAACTTTTCCCAGCGATGTTCAATAGCTTCGATACCCTGTTTATATATGAGAACCGTCGAGTTCTGCAAAACAGCCATCAACTGCAGACTCCACCTCTTCACTGTTAGTAAATCTTTTAGCATCAAGGTATTTCTTCAACTTTGGAACTATAAAATAATCAGAGGGGGCTAAATCTAGCGAAAAGGATGCACGAGGAAGCAATTCAAACTTTAACTCATTGACTTTGGCCATGACGATAATGGATGTATGATCTGGTGCATTGTCTTGATGAAACAAAAGTTTCTTTTCCACTAAATGTTGCCGTTTTTGCTTCTTTTCATCATTAAAATGCTACAATAAGTTTGCATAATACTCGCCATTGATTACTTTTCCTTTTTGAAGATAATCAATGAGAATTATTCCATACACATTCCAAAAAACTGACGCCATGACCTTACCTGCAAATGGAACTGTATAGCAACGTCAAATGTTAAATATTAAACAATTCAGTCTTATAAAATTTTCGGACCTTATAGAGAGGATTTCTCTTCAATATCACTAAAATCTGTCTTTTAAACATGTCATATGTAGGATTCTTGATTTTATCCGGCAAACTATCGAATAGATTGATAGATGCTACTTCAAAGCTATTTTGTGCTTTACTATAGTTACATTTACTAAAATAAATATTGTTGCCACTTCTTGACGGATAATTATGAATAGTTTCACACAGATTATACTCTTGTAGATTCCTCTTAATGTACAATAGACAATTCAAAATATATATACAAGGAAGACAGAGGAATTCAAGTTCAATAAAATTTGTCTCTTTTGTAAAATAGAAAGCTTTTTAGCATAGGTTTGGTTGCTTCAAAGTGAGATACCCTAATTTAAAATGGAGTATATATTACTGTAATACACTGACAGTAATGACTTTTTAGTTATGGTTTGGCTAAGTACACGTAGCATGAACACTCCTTTACTCAGTTTCCCTAAGATGTAGTCTATGTGGGATTTCCACCCTAGTTTAGATTCAAGATAAATGCCTAAGAATTTGACTGTTGAGAGATACATTAAATATTGTTGTCAGTGTCGCCATATTACACTACGTGATCAAAAGTATCCGGACACTTGGCTGAAAATGACGTACAAGTTCGTGGCGCCCTCCGTCGGTAATGCTGGAAGTCAATATGGTGTTGGCCCATCCTTAGCTTTGATGACAGCGTTCACTCTCGCAGGCATACTTTCAATCAGGTGCTGGAAGGTTTCTTGGGGAAAGGCAGCCCATTCTTCAGGGAGTGCGGAACTGAGGAGAGGTATCGATGTAGGTCGGTGAGGCCTGGCACGAAGTCGGCGTTCCAAAACATCCCAAATATGTTCTACAGGATTCAAGTCAGGACTCTGAGCAGGACAGTCCATTACAGGGATGTTATTGTCGTGTAACCACTCCGCCACAGCCCGTGCAGTATGAACAGGTTGAAAGATGATCGTGTTATATGATCGTGTTGAAAGATGCAACCGCCATTCCCGAATTGCTCTTCAACAGTGGGAAGCAAGAAGGTGCTTAAAATATCAATGTAGGTCTGCGCTGTGATCGTGCCACGCAAAACAACAAGGAATACAAGCCCCCTCCAGAAAAAACACGACTACACCATAACACCACCACCTCCGAATTTCACTGTTGGCACTACACACGCTGGCAGATGACGTTCACCGGGCATTCGCCATACCCACACCCTGCCATCGGATCGCCACATTGTGTACCGTGATTCGTCACTCCACACAACGTTTTGCCACTGTTCAATCGTGTAATGTTGACGCTCCTTACACCAAGCGAGGCGTCGTTTGGCATTTTCCTGCGTGATGTGTGGCTTATGAGCAGCCGCTCGACCATGGAATCCAAGGTTTCTCACCTCACGCCTAACTGTCATAGTACTTGGAGTGGATTCTGATGCAGTTTGGAATTCCTGTGTAATGATATGGATAGATGTCTGCCTATTACTCTTTACGACCCTCTTCAAAAGTCGGCGGTCTCTGTCAGTCAACAGACGAGCTCGGCCTGTACGCTTTTGTGCTGTACATGTCCCTTCACGTTTCCACTTCACTATCAGAGCATAAACAGTGGACCTAGGGATGTTTAGGAGTGTGGAAATCTCGCCTACAGACTTCTGACACAAGTGACACCCAATCACCTGACCACGCTCGAAGTCCGTGAGTTCCACGCAGCGTCCCATTCTGCTGTTTCACGATGTCTAATGACTACTGAGGTCGCGTATAATGAGTACGAGGCAGTAGGTGGCAGCACAATGCACGCAATATGAAAAAGTATGTTTGTGGGGGTGTCCGGATACTTTTGATCACATAGTGTATGTTGCGGTTTTATGTTAGCAATTTCGTTTATTTTTACTTCATTATGGAAAATGTAATACACGAGTGTCCATTGATCGTGGAAATCGAAGAGGCTTAGAAAAGTGGATTTGACGAGTTAATACCGAGGAAATCCAAAAAGGGTATGAGTTGGCATATACTTCGTTTTGCAAATGGTTAAAAGAAAAAGGTGTAGTCATTGATGAGAAGAATGTGTTGGCATATTTCCTTCTAAGAAGTAGTAAACTGACGAGATCATGAAGTTTGCGGTCAGAATTTTCGATGTCGTACTCTATGATAAAGTTAAATGATGGAATTGATATTGGAACTTTCAATAAGTTAATGTTTCTATCGTTTTTCGTCATTTCTTTCAGCATTGAGATTTCTTTTGTTTTCATAGCAACCACATTGCTTGTGGGAATATAAACTTCCGATCCATAGCAACAATATTGGCATGTACCACAAATTAGTTACATAGCTAAAAGAGTTATAAATTTCTTCTTTGTATAATGATTCAAATAACATAGAACATTAATTTACGACTTTATGCAGCAAACATTCTTCTATTATTTGTATTGTTTTATTAATTTCACAGATTACCCTGCTGTTATTTGAAATATTCCAATATTAAAGATTTACTCTGTATGATGGTACATACTACGAAAATTAACTGTTGAATAGTTGAGGCGGTATTTTTAACACTTAAATGATTTAAGTTAAATCATATAATATGTAAATTCCAGAACAACCCGCCTTGAAGAAATATGTGTATGTAATAATTTGTAAAATGTATGAAACAGTCATTTGCATATGCTTATATTATTGTATACATGTTTAATAATGTTATGTGAATGTATTACGTAATTTAATAATGTATGAGCTGTGAGAATAATAGGTTAAACGTTGCTAACAATTAGGTAACCTTGAGGCAATAATGAATTTGAAAGTTTAAATGCTACTAGTCATTATTGGAGCAAGAATAATGTAAATTTTGAGAAAGTTTAAAAATAGCCAATCAACAACCAGAAAAATCTTTGGTTAAATGAAGGCATTCTATTGGAGTAGGATTGCCAATCAGAAACTGAAAAGGAGAAAATTTTACAAATTTAGAGTTCAGTTGCCTGCAGACAGCGTTACTAACCAGACGCAAAACGTGTCCTCTCGAAACATAATACGTATTCGTGTGAGACGAGAATAGTTTACGTGTTAAAAACTGCAATTAATTAATTAAAAACATCTCACAGCTCTCTCTATATCAGTGAAGTGTTATTTAAATCGTGTCAAGCAGTAATAAAAGGAATGAAGTAAAATTATAATCTTTGTAAGCCTACATTCTTGTCGCACCACAACCCTGCTAAGAGAAACGTGTCTCTAACAAAAATACTGACGCATCCGAGGCAAACATAAATATATAATATTTAAAGAAACACTTTAGTTACAAAGTTAATATTTTTTTAAACTTGGGGCAAAGGCCACCTGGAAATACATTTGGGGCGAAGGCTACCGTAAACTGTTTACTATACGTACGGTTGCAACTACTACAAGTTTGGCTCCCCAACAGTTGAAATATAATACAACTCCTTCAATACAAACTACTTCAAATTGACGCCCAAAGCGTGGTGCAAATAACGTAAAAACATAAAACATCTACTTCATAGTACAACAAAATCCCATTTTCTGTACTGTTGCTGTTAAGGAAACAAGTAAAATTAGACATTTCATTCTTCGTCAAAGAACGAAACAAATCATACACGAGAGAAATTTGGACTTGAGGGAGTCGCGATCCCCACGAGACCAAGTAGGGTGGGACTTACAGCTCTCATCAAAATTTCAGATATCGACCGCTGGGTTTCTCTGAACAATAAGACTCGTTATCGATAGCGTTTCCCGCTCGAAACAAAAGTGTACGCGCGCGCTGTCGACCAGAGACAGCTGAGCGGTATCAGAAGTATCAACAGCTCCTAGTGAAATTAAATTTCAGTATGCAAACATGGGCAGTTACTAGTTATCGTGGGTTGCTTCCCATTACTGACAGTAACTTACGAGAGCGGATTGATAAGCCCATGCATTTGACGAGAGATAGCGTTCTAATTCAGGTTTATTGGTTGCACCCAAGTCTTACATCTATTCTGGGTATAATAGCAGAAATTCATCGTCATTTGTTTCTTAGAACATTGTAGAGAGCGTCTAAAATAAGCAGATGTGTGTTGCTTCGTAGAAAATGTAGAAAAGTGAATTTCGTGTTCTGATAAAGCACTAATTTCTGCGTGGTAACACGGTGAAGGAAACGGAAGAAAAGCTGAACAAGTATTATGGTGACTCTTGCTTCATCATGGCATGGTTCACAAGTGGTTCACAGAATTTCGATGTGGTCGTTCCTACACAAGAGATGCCGTGCGCACAGAACGGCCGGTTGAGGTCACAACAGAAGAAAAGGTGAACAAAGTTCATGATATTGTGCTGGAAGACCACCGAGTGAAAATTCGTGAGAGAGCCAAGACCGTAAACATCTCGAGTGAACGGGTGTATAACATTCTGCACAAATTTTTGGGTATGAGAAAGCTATCAGCAAAATGGGTGCCGCGACTGCTCACAGTTGAGAACAAGCGGGATCGTGTAAACATTTCACAGGGATGTTTGAACATGTATCAGCGCAACCCAAATTTTGCTGCGTTATATCACGGTTGATGAAGCTTGGATCCATTACTATCAACCTGAAACCAAACAACAATTAAAGCAGCAGTGGACTTCCTTCGGCGAACCTGCTCCAAAGAAAGCGAAAACGATTCCGGCAGGAAAAATCATGGCAGCTGTCTTTTGGGATTCACAAGGGGTGATACACACTCACTACCTGGAAAAAGGGTAAAACGATCACAGTTTCATATTATGCCGCAATGCTGGATCAGTTTCACAAGGAACTGTTAAAGAAACGACTCCATTTGGCGAAGAAAAAGATTCTCTTTCACCAGGATAATGCACCCGCACATAACAGCCATTGTCATCGCAAAATTTGTGGAATTGGGCTACGAACTGCTACCTCACCCACCATATTCTCCAGATTAGGCTCCGAGGGACTTCTTCCTTTTCGCAAACCTGAAAAATTAGCTCGCTGACAAGAAATTCACGCCCAGTTAACACATCATGGCAGAAACAACCTCATATTTTGCAGACTTTGAAAAATAAAATTTTTGGAAGAGTTAAAAAAATTGGAGAAATTTTGTACAACGTGTATTGAATTGAAAGGAGACTATGTTGAGAAATAAAATTGATTTTTTGGAAAAAATTTCTATGTTCTTTAAAAAGTCACTGACTTTTAAATCCACCTTCGTACATAAGGAACTTGAAGTGTGGAACCGTAATATACGAGGCGTGTTTTTAAAGTCAGTATCGACAGTGTTTTAAAACATAACAGAACATTATTTTCAAAATATTTTACTATCATTCATTCCCTTATAACTTACACTACTTCTCCACATAGTCAACGCCGTTATTCAGGTACTTGTCGTAACGGGAAACCAGTTTTTGTATGCCTTCGTCAAAGAATGATGCCGTCTGTGATGAAAGCCAAGTCTACACTTCTCAACATCGTCGTCGTTGAAGTGTTTTCCACCGAGGAATTTCTTCAGAAGAATACACAGATAAAAACCGCTTGGTGCCAAATCCGGACTATAGGGAGGGTGATCGAGTTTTTCCCTATCAAATGCGATCAGATCTTGAGTTTGGTTGGTTGTGTGTGGCCGGGCATTGTCACTCTTTATTTTTATTATTACTCTACTTATTTTACGTTGCTTTTACTCCTTGGTTTACAATGTCAAATAAAATGTATATCTTGTTTATATCTTAAAAGAGACAAAAGCACACCACACAAAATATGTAGATCTCTTTAAAACACATAATTTGTTTTAAATAACTTTCTCTGTGGCATCAACCATGTTGTTATTGGTTTTTATAAAGTGCTGTCGCTTTTTAGCTGTTTCTGCGATATGGAAACAGTATGGATACTCCAGGTCAGCATATAGCTACCCGGATTTTAAGCATCTAACTATCGATTTGGCTTCCTCTATCCTCCCTTGTACCTTCAACGAAATGCACAAAGGATTATCCCAATAAACATAAAATAGATAGAAAAATAAGCTTTCGTAGAAATAGTTGTATAAAAATAAAGGATGGTCGGTAGAAAAAGTCTTTCCTTTTTATTGCTCGCCTTGTATACTGGATAATGGGTTTTCGTCCAAATGTGCTTGCTACAAACAGTGAACCAAATGAGCTGTACTCTCCAGCTGCGAAATTGTGTGATTGATATTGGTTAGGTCAGGTCAGCGTAGTTCTACAGCTGGTATCCTGCCTCACAGAAACCACAACTCGCTGATTGACAGGACGTTTTTTCGCTAGTGAGGTAAATAAAGGATGCGCTCCAAATACTCTGATGAAAATGACTTATGGTTTAGAAATATAGATAACTCACGTACAAGGGCTGGATAAAAAGTAATGAGAAATATTTTTCTCTCTGAAATGACTTTATTGACAAGGTACTTACTGTTACAGACCTTCAATATAATCGCCCCCGTTATTTATGATCTTTTGTCAAATGTTCGGAAGGCGTCGTATACCATCTGCGCGTCTATTTCTGTTAATGTCCCTATTGACCGCCCTGTCATCTTTGGTGTTGTACCGGATCCCTCGCAGTGGTTCTTTTACTTTGGCAAAGAGATCGTAAGCACAGGGACTCATGTCGAATGAGTACGGTGGATGTTCCAGAATCTCCCATTGCAAGAGGTCCTGGACAGCAGCAGCGATGTGGCATCTTGCATTGTCATGCAGAAGGATCGGATGCTGTTCGTCGTTTTCACCTGAGCGCTGGGCGAAGGTGGTGTTGCAAGAACGTGTAGTAGTAGACAGGGTATATCGTCACCCTTGGTGGTACAGCGTGTTGCAGTATTACCCCAATAATGTCATACGCTACAATGAACAGCACTTAGTGTAGCGCAACTTTCTTTGGACGAGGAGAACCGGGACGCTTCCGGTCATTGGATTGGCGTTTCAAGTTTGGTTCGTCGATAGTGACGATTCGTCGAAGAAATTACTTACCTTCCCTTTGGTGCCGGCCCAACAAATCTGTGCGACTGCATAGCGGTGCCATTGGGTGGTATTACTAAAAGTGAGCCGTGACTAATGAGCCATGGCTTGTAGCAAAACCGAGTCGTCGGTAGTCACAGATTTGGTATTAATAAAAACTTCCCCTCCGTGCTGAGTCTTGGCTCTATGATTGCGAGTCTCTGACTCGTGTTTCCCCTCTTCCTGATTGCAAATGCATTATTGTCGAGCGGCAGTAAACATTCGACTCAGTGTGGCAGTATATCCATCAGAAATGACTGAAGTAAGCAATCGGTTTGTATTTTCTTTTGTGAACTTATTAACCACCAAAAGGATGAGCAAATCGCAGCTGCCTGCGGAAAAGGCTTCTGCTATGACCGAAGTGCAGCGAAAACTAAAAGAGAATCTGAATCTTCGCCTAACAGAAGACCAGACAGCGAAGAAAATAAGAAATTTGAAAGTGAAGACTGATCTACGAAGGACAGCAACCCCATAGCCCTGAAAAAATGGGAAAACAAGTTTTTAGACCTTATTCAAGGGGAATCAAATCCAGTTATAGTTTCGTTAAGAGGTAAGAATAGTAAGGGCGACTTTCGATTATTCTCCAGTTTATTGATGCTACTAGTAAAGCTCTGTTTTTATGAAATAATTCAAGGTTACAAAACTTTTTGCTGTTTTTGAGAGGTTGCAATAACGTAAAATAACGCTGCCATTAAATTTAGCAGCTTGTAGTGCTGCATGGTTGCTGGAAATTTGATCCAGTTTCTCGATTTGTATTTAATCCCAGAAGAAAATTTCTAAAATATATTTAAACTGTACCTTGTGAAACGCCCAAGTCCTCTGGAATCCGGCAGCGTAGAAATATTCTCATTTTTCCATTTGTAGTACATAAGGGTCTTTCCTCTTGTCTCTACAGTTTCTGAAAGGAAATGCCGGGCGAGTCATCTCACGTTTTCTGTCTCAAACCTATAAAGTTGTTTATAATTGTAGTCTTCAGAATCCCGAGCGCATTTTATAGTAATTTTCTTTTCTCAGGTTGACGTTCACTTGCAACTGAGTCATCGCCTTCAAGTTTGAGACAGCTACTGAGGTGGCTTAATAAATCGTAAGCCATGGCTCTTAAAGTGAAGTCACAGTTCCGTTTTATGAATACCACGGCTAGAGCCGTGACTCGCTAAGAGGAGGGGTTGAGTCGTTGATAAGTCGAAGGTCACGCTAAGCTTGAGTCGTTGCGTTTTATTAATACGAAAGTGAGTCATGGTTCAGAAATTGCGAGTTTTAAGTCACGGCTCGCTTTAATTAATACCACCCATTGTTGCACCTCGGAAATTTCATGGGGTGTCCAGCATGCTGCAATTTTGCGGTAACCCAGAATGTCGTACAGAATGTGGAGCACAGTTTTGTGGCATACTCCGACTTCTGCTGCTAACTCACGCGCAGTCCAGCGGCGATCAACATCCAACAAGGAATCACAGAGTTGAACAGTTCAACAGCTAAGACATTTCATGTAACAGTACGCCATCATTCTGCATGACAATGTAAGATGCCACACCGCTGCTGCTGTCCAGGACCTCTTGCGGCGCTGGCAATGGGAGATTCCGGAACATCCACCGTACTCACCCGACGTGAGTCCCTGTAATTACGATATATTTGCCAAAGTGAAAGAACCACTGCGAAGGATCCGGTTCAACACCAGAGATGACATTATCCATGCTATAGGGCGGCCAATATGGGACAACAGAAACAGACGCACAGGAGTGTAACTATAAGTACCTCTGCCAATTAAGTCATTTCAGAGAGAGAAAAAAATAGTTCTCATTACTTTTTATCCTTGTAGATGGATCCGCGGTAACGTGTGAGGTTCGCATTCGAGAGGTCCCGGGTTTGATTTCATGGTTTTTCCATGGTTTTCCGGACGGTAGGCCGGAGTAGTTCCAGTTCTACCATGAATTTTCTGTCCAACATTTCATGACCCCATTATTTCTTTTCGTCTGTTTCAGTGTTGCAGGACCAGTTGGCGGCGGTTTGTATGTTGCGGCAGGACGGTGGAATGTGCGCTCTGGAAATATTTCTTCCTGTCGTTTAGCGGGACTGCTGGGACTCCCACGGTTGCGGGTGGTTAAGGCAGGGCTATTCGGCGACAGAATTAGTGCCATGTTGGAATCGTTAGGGACACCATTGTCTAGATCTGGTCGCCCTTTGGGTCTCCCCTTCACTCGTGCCATTCGACAAGTTTCACGAGTATCATATTAACATTATCCACGAGTTGGATACATTTATGCGATTTTAGCATGAGTGAGAACGTCTTCAAGTGTTCCCTGCATTGAACAGGTTGAACAGATAAGCAAGCCAACCACTTGCATGCATTCCCTTCCTGGGAGAGAAGTATGTAGGTGTTATGGACTGTGATGTAGCCTATTATCAGCACAGCATGTTGAGTAACTGCAAATTCAGATCTTAATTATTCTATATTTAATAATGTTCAGCGATTTCATTTTCGTTGCTCAGAGAAAAGAATATCACAAAATGGTTTCATATTCTCTCTATAAGCCACGGCAACTTGGAATATCGGTATTACGTCATTCCTATAGTAAAAATTGCATTGATATCATTGGACGCTGCCATAATGAGCCATATAGGCACGATATTCAATACAGTAACAACTTGTTTATTATACTAAGATTGCATAAATAGTATTAAATATGGATAAAGAGCATTATGATCTTCTTCTTCTTCTTCCGATAACACCACTTGGGATCATAGTGTTACACATTCTTATCAGAATATATCCTAAAATCATGTTCTATCAAAGTGCTTATCTAAAAGTACCTAAATGAATCAGCTAGCCGTGGATATCTTCAGAGCCGAGAAGAAGGAGTTCAAACAGGAAGTCGTTGCAAACACGCCCAGCATGGAACGTGCAGTCATCAATAAAGGTTGGAGGCTGTCGCGACGCGCAATCAACATAATAACTGTCGCACCACGAATCATGCTAATATCGTGAGCTTAATCATTATTAGCCATTACAAACACAAGAGAACTTCAGATACTATCTACATCACAAGAGAAAACTACAGTTTAGTTCATGATCAGCGCGCATACACGATCCCAATAGAAGGAAAAGGCAAAAACCACGAAAATACTACATGCTGTAATATATGCCACGAAACCTGCCCAAATCGGACATTGTATAAGCCGGAATCCTGTCTTGTCGCAGTTCTGAATGGCTAGTGTTATCTTATATGTTGAGCGCCTCTTATTTTATTATTTTACATTTCGGTTCTTTGTCCTCCGGCTAGCTATTACAACTCAGTCGAGCAAGTGTCTCTAAGCAGGGCGTGTAAACGGAAAGGAGTTGTTGCTAAAAGATAACACTGATAAAATAATTTGTTTCTACACTTTTATTGCCGTCACACTTAATTAATAATTCACATATTTAATCTTTATACACGCCTGACTGAAATTGTGACATTTCCAAATGTAACTACAGTCGTTTTAGTTGCCGCGTACCAATTACTTCGCGTACTTCACATTTTGTAACTAACTTTGCGACGTGGACCTCGTGAGAGATTCCTTAGGACTGAGTGACGTGCACATCGTGAGAGATTCTTCCGAACTGTGTGACGTGTACCTCGTGAGAGATTCTTCCGAACTGTGATATTTCCGAATGTAACTACAGTCGTTTTAGTTGCCGCGTTCCAATTACTTCGCGTACTTTACATTTTTGTAACTAACACTGCGACGTGCACCTCGTCAGAGATTCTTCAGGACTGAGTGACGTGCACTTCGTGAATCATTCTTCAAAACTGCGCGATACTTGCTTATGGCTCGAGAATATATACTCCTTCACCCCGAATTGCCTAAACATTATAATAGAGCTGCTATTGGTTATCAAGTCGCGCCCACTTTAGCGTCTGTTTTGGTCAGCCAATCACTACTACTAACATATATATAGTCTAGGGAAGATATTCACTCCATTTCTAAAAAAAGGCACGCTACCCTGACGTCATTTGTTTGTCTCTTCTTAGTGATAAACAACTCACCCCCTAGGTTTATTGTTACCCACTTCTATTGTCAGTTTCAGGCAGGCCGTGTATACTTATTTCCTAACAATACTTATAGCTAGCAAACATCTAAAATCCTGTACATACAATAATATTAATTTACACTACAATCACTCTGACATTCACAGTGTTGTGATATAAAATACTGCCTCAGTCTATTTCGGGAAAAAGTTTCAGCCCTGGTTGAAATCATAAACTCAACGTGGAAACGGAAACCGTCTATGATTACTTAAAACGGAAATATGCAGTATTAAAAAAAACATTTGTTTTGGAATATGCTGTACTTCCGAAGAAACTGCAAATGTAGGTTATTAAGGAAAATGAGATTTCTTTGTAAATGTACATACCTGAGCGGAAACCACATTAAGGACGAAAGAAAGGGATAACAGTTTGTAACGGTATTACTTATAATGTTATTTGTGTATGTGTGTTTACTTCATGTGGTGAAGCCATCTAGTGACGTGATTCATTTGTTAGGCTTGTTAGCTCCATCTGGTGTTAGCAATTTGCGGCAGTATTAATGTTCGTTTGAAAGAATGCTACTGTTATTTTATTTAATTTTGGTTCTCTGTCCTCCGGCTAGCTATGATCTCTTGGTCAAGCACTTCTCTTTATACAGGTTGTGTAAACGGAAAGGAATCTTTTATCCAAAGATAACCCTGATGAAGAAATTTGTTTTACAGTTTTATTGTCGAACACATTAACTATCACATTTACACATTGATCTTGACACTCGCCAAACTGAAACTGTTATAATAACTTCATTACTGATCACTCTTAATTCGCGTACTTCAACTTTTTGTATAATTAACTTTACAACACTTTAGATTTTTCATAATTCTGCTACGCGTAACTTGTGAATCGATAGCCGACGGTTAATATTTCTGCTGGACTGAAGGCGACGTGTATCATACAAATATTTTCGACGAACTGACGGGAATGCGACGTGTAGCGTACAAAGAATTTTGATAAACTGACGGACTGAAGGCGACGTGTAATGTATAAAGATTTTTGATGAACTGACGGGGTCTTTACCTCTAACCTACCTTTTATACTCCTACACCCAGATATGCCTAAAGATTATAACTGAGCTGCAATTGGCTAATAAAACGCCCCAACATTAGCGTCTATTTTTTATATCCAATGAAAATTATGAATACATATGCTCTAGGGAAATGTTCCAGAAGATTCTAAAAGAAAAACGCGCCAACATTACGTAACTTCCTCGTTTCCAATAATGATAAACAGCTCACCCCCTCGCTGCATTATTGCACGCTATTATTGTCAGTTTCAGTAAGGCAGTATAAACTTACTTCCCAACAATAATTACAATCAACAAACATCTCAAATCAATGTCACATAATAATGCATATTCATACTATAATCACTCTTTACATTTAAATAAATTGTGATACAAATTACTGCATCAAGTTACAAATTTGTATTTTGTCTGTTGCTTGGAACGGTGTATTGTTAGAAAAACTGTGCATTTTGTGACAAAGGACATCGTGTAAAACTGTGGCACTTTCGTTAAAGAATAAATTGAAAGTGTTCAAATTCAAGGAAAAAGAGAAACAATGTGAAGGAACCAATGCTATTTAGAGTTCAAATTTGACAAAACGCAAATCTAAGAAAGTTCAAAAAATGAAGAACGAGGGATGTGACCGCGATACCGTCGATACCTCGATACTCGGTGGTATCGAAGAGTGTCTAATACTTTGAAATAAACCTTCGATACTTTTAAATGTTTAAGTTTTGTATTACTGAAAGTATTTTGGTTTAATGTTATGCTAGATAAGAAATGGAGTTGAGACTTCACTTTATTGCCTCGCACGTGTCCACATAGAGTTGCTGGACTATATGAACTATAGTTCTTGATAGACCTTGACTGGGTGAATCAATGCAACATTCCATAGACTCTTGTGTCTAAATGAAAACATGCAAAACAACGGGGGAAGGAGTAGAGGTACTTGTGTAACATGCAGCGTTAACTGAGTTGTGAATGAAGCTGACGCATTAAATCACGTTTCTGCAATAGCCTGGCTTGGCGATTCACTCTCAGCCATTAAATTTACCTATTCCGGTGACCAAGGTCCTTGAATCCAGCAGAAACAAATCAGAACTTTAAGATGTGAGATAATACAACGCATGGAAATATTTGTTCTTTCCTTCCAACTGTTAGATTTTGTTTACGCAGTCAAACTCGGGTACGAGCGTAGCTTATAGGTATGCCGTACAAATAATTTCCATAATATGGATAGAATATTGTTTAAAAGAAGGTTTTCAGCATAAAATATCGTTACATAAAAAGGGAAGCAAAGTAATTATTATTATTATTATTATTATTATTATTATTATTATTAGCCTTGGTTAACAATACGATATACAGGGTGGACCATTTAAGTTGAGATTGTACACTATCTCCAAAACTAAGCGTTGTAGAAAGAAACGTCTCGAATAAAAGTTGCTTGGTATTATGGGGAAAAGTAAATGCCATTAGTCGTGTTTTGTTTGGAGGACTGTGATGGTCATTTTAGGGTCAATTATTTTTAGAATGGGAACCTACGTTTTTTATATATATGTATTTTTTTTCGCTCCTCATAAAAAACTAAAGACATTTGTATAAAGCACTTTGCAATCGTACTTACACCAATGTAAATAACAACGAAAATTCCTAATGGCTGTGTACAAAGAGAGCGGTGAATGGTTGGACCATCCATGGATGGTCATTTGAGAGTCAAGTTACTTTTCGTAATTGGGAACCAACATTTTTTATTTTGTTTCCTTATTCCTCATCACAAAATAAACAGCTTTTTATAAACCATTCTCTAATGAGAAAGCAACATAGGTTCCCATTTAAAAAAATCTGATGTGTTACACTCACATGACTTTCTCTACTCTTGTACAAACTATTTTTAGAAACGCGTATTCTCCATATGCTTCATGTTAATCGAGATATCGAGATGTTAATCTTATTGCTAATTTTCTTGTACATGCAAGGGGAATTGGTAGGCTTTAAGCGATAGTCAAATATTTTAAGAGCTGGTTGCTATGTGGAGTATTCCATTCTCTTTGCATTACCAGGACCGACAAAAAATGAATAACGAATTTCCATTTGAGAAAAAGTATAAGTATTGGAAAATTTAAGGGAATAAATAATAAGCAATATTTCGAAAATGGTTCACTCAACAAAAAAATGTATATGACATAAATTGTGTATTTTAACGCGATCTACATTTTTGTGCAGTAAAATTTTGTCTATCTCTTATGGTTTACCAGTTATGCAGAAGTCGTTCACAATGAAGAACACTTTTGGAGACATTCCCAGAAAATTCGAGATATACATTTCATTTGTCATAAAAATATTTTAAACATATGATATTTTAATCAAAATTATTAGAGCCATTTTTGAGGAAATTAAAATTTTCGAAAAATGTTCCATGTAAAGGGTAATCTGGGGTGGGGGATTTTCTTGAAAACCTTCGTGTCGCATCTCTGGAAGATACGGAACCTAAATACCAAGTTTGGTGTTTATCCGACTGTTCGTTTCTGAGTTATGCTGTTCACAGACAGACAGACGGACATGTTTCTAAAAATAATTTTTTTTTGGATTCAGGAGGTCTCAAAACATGTATTTCCGGTGAAATCTCGGTATCGAATTTTTGGGTGGAATACAATACTTCCCCTATTTACTATACGTAGTGGAGAAAGTAAAAATTCTGTGCAGTATTAAATATAGAATAATTAAGATTTGAATATTATCCCAAAAAGGAAATGCATGTAATGCAAGTGACTGTCTTGCTTATCGGTTCAACACGCCCGGTAGTAATGAAATGCAGGGAGAGAAGGCTAACGTCACATTTACGAATATATGAAGACGCTCTCAATTATGTCAGGTATGAATGCGGAATTATTTCATAAATTTATAATGCCAAGGTGGCATAAAATGTTATACCAAACTCGTGGATAATCTCAATGACACTCGTGCCATAGTCCTCAAGGTTATCCACTTGTTGCATAAATTACTAATGTAACCTATAGATCAAATTAATTTTGAAGAAGCACGCTTTGCTTATAACTATCTTCAAGTTTCTCGTGCTGAAATTTTCCGCCACCCGCTGAGTGCAATGACCTTTGAAAAGTGGTTGAAGTAAATGATACAAACTGTTTTCAGCCGAAAGTTTGCGCGCAACTATTGCGCTTTCTCACATATCTACTTGGCACAAAGTTGTAGGACTTTTTATAAGTATGGAATCCCAAAATCGCGATCACAAGTACGAAGTTAAATGAAGAGCGGCCGTACAGATCGATGTAGTTGGCGCACACCACGCACACTCGCACATCGATCTCCCCATACTCCGCCGTCCTCAAACTACGCACATTGTGGTGGAGAGCGCCTATCGACCGTGCTACCCAAATATTGTTTCCATAATCCGGCCCTTCCTCGTGTTTTCGCAACCCCAAGGGGAGGCAGAACTTCCTGGATGAGCGGTCAGGCCAATTAGCCTCTGGGACGATGCTAGCGATCTGGAACGCCAAGTAAATGTCAAACGGCAAACTTGTTCTGTTATGTTTACGTGTTTACCCGCCACGCACCTCGTGACGTCAGCAATGAACATCCTCCTCGGCCGAAGAGAACTTTAAATAAACTCCAAAACCTAGCCGATGCATAACTTACACTGTGGACATTACTGAACTTGTGTTTTATACTACACGAAATGTCATACTTTAGAATCCAAATCAAATGTTTAAATTGTATGGGATATCTCGCAACATTTCACTCAAATAAATTATGTTAACATTTTTTTCCAAACCAAATTCAATGCACGCCATTAAAAGTACTTTTAGTTTGAACCTTAAACGCGTATTGCATTCTTAAAATTTACATATTACAGAATCCAAAATATCTATCGCAGCTTAATAAAAATTTATTTCGTGATCACTAAAGTAACACCACAAATAACTTTAAGAGTTTGTAAACCTACACTATTTGTTTTGCATAAAAAATCACTTCGTTGCATAAAACTTTGTTCACCACACAGAAAAAATACATCTGTGACTCCAAAAAGACGGAAAAAGTTCCCTTGAAGAAGAGGAAGGCGCGTGCAAACGACCAATAGGAGACACTCTCGTAAACAAGCGAAAGTCGGACTTACCGTGAGGTCATTCTTTGGGGTAGGCGATGGTGCCTCCATGCTAGATGCTTCCTCGCTCATCCTGGCCTTCCCTGTCACTACCCGCCCGAATCCAAGAGGGATGAAATGTCTCTCTGGGTCTTGGCGCATGCGCACCTCTCCACAGGGTTTGCAAATGGTAAACTTTACCCCCTCCTGGCACGTGCCAACATCGACGGTATGTTCTCAGGAATCCACCAACATACTACCCTTTTTTTCCACTTCCATTCATTCATTTAGTCATTCGATTAATTTCCTTTAATGCTTCTCCCCCTGTGCGGTTCAATTTATTTACAATTTCCTTCTTGAGTAATTTATATCATATTCATACCTGGGGATATCTACATTAATATTATAAAGAGAAAAATATCTTACTTGTTACATTCACATGACTTTCTCTATCCTCTATCGTTTATTAATGGGTATAGTACAAATTATTCCTACGAAAGTTTATTTTTCTATCTACTTGATCCAAATAAACCTTTGCAGAAATAGCTACATTAAACATTTCGTAACAGATAAAAACGGAACAGCGATAGTCAAAACTTTAAGAACTGGACGATATACGCTTCTTTAAAATACCATACACTTTCCATGCAATCGCGAGAAACAACTAAAGTCGACAAGACTTTTAAAGATTGAACAATTCGAAGCGTTAATAATGGATATCTCAGAAATGGCTTACGCCACAAAAAAACTTTTTGGAAATAAATTGTGTGTTTTAAAGAGATCCACATTTTTTGTGTAGTACGTTTTCGTCTATCGCTTAACGTTTACTAGTTATACAAGAGAATACAAAATTCCCCCCAAATGAAGAGGACTTCACAAGCTATTTCTAGAAAATCCAAGATATTATGTTTTATTTGAGACGTAAGTATATTTAATATATGGTATTTTAATTAAAATCTTTAGAACCATTTTTGAGAAAATGAAACATTTGAAAAATTTTCCATGTAAAGATAGAGGTGGGGGTTTTGTTGAAAATCTTGCTGTCGTACCTTTAGAAGATACTGACCTTAAATACCAAGTCTGGTATTTATCCGACTTTTCGATTTTCGTTTTCTTTTTTTGTTCACAGACACACACACACACGAATCTTTTTCTAAAAAGGTTTTTTTTATTCAGGGGGTGTCAAAACATGTGTTTCCGTTGAAATCTCGATATCGAGTTTTTGGATGGAATACAATACTTTCCCTACTCACTATAAATGGTAGGGATCTCATCTGCTGAATTCACATAACTTTCTGTACTCACTCTTCTACAAACCCTTATTCTTCTATTTACTTCTTATTAATCGAAATAAATTTTCATTACTCATTTATACATTTCGTTGTGGGTATAAGAAGAATAAAGTAGGTTAAAGCGATAGTCAGATTTTTAAAAAGATGCTGCGATGGCTTTGAAACTCCGTGCTATTTGCATGACCATGTGAAGAAACGAATAGCGACTTACCACTTGCGGCGCTACCCTGTGGGGTGCTGTGCGCCAATTTGGCGGCACGGGTTTTGCAGGAATGGTCCCGGGTTCGATGCTAGCTCAGGGATTTGCATGGATCTTGGATCTAAGGTTGGTGGCTAATACGACTGATTCATTTTCCTGCCGTTTATTTCCCATCACCGTTTTAAAACCTGACTCCTCATGTTACCACACACACACGTATTGCTTTACTGCTGTGCTTCATATCATCGTCCCTATCCACCGGCACTCACATTTATTTATTTTCCGAACACCCTCCAAGGAAATACCATGAACAAGTGTGTACTAATCTCTCCTGTTTTTTACTTTCTCTGCTACGTATAGTAAGTAGGGGAAGTATTGTATTCCACCCAAAAACTCGATACCGAGATTTCACCGGAAATACATGTTTTGAGGTCCCCTGAATCCAAAAAAAGGAGTTTTGGAAACATGTCCGTGTGTGTGTGTCTGTGAACGCATAACTCAGAAACGAAAAGTCGGATAAACACCGAAATTGGTATTTAGGTTCAGTATCTTCCAGAGATGCGACACGAAGGTTCTCAAGAAAATCCCCCACCCCAGATTACCCTTTACATGGAACATTTTTCGAAAATTTTAATTTTCTCAAAAATGGCTCTAACGATTTTGATTAAAATATCATATGTTTAAGATCTTTTCATGACAAATGAAATGTATATCTCGAAGTTTCTGGGAATGTCTCCAAATGTCTTCATTGTGAACGACTTTTACATAGCTGGTAAACCATAAGAGATAGACAAAATTTTACTACACAAAAAATGTAGATCGCGTTAAAATACACAATTTATGTCATATACATATTTTTTGTTGAGTGAACCATTTTCGAGATATTGCTTGTTATTCCATTAAATTTCCCAATACTTATACTTTTTCTCAAATTCGTTATTCATTTATTTTGTCCCGGTAATGCAAAGAGAATGGAATACTCCACATAGCAACCAGCTCTTAAAATATTTGACTATCACTTAAATACTACCATATTCCCCTTGCATCTACAAGAAAATTAGTAATAAGATTAACATCTCGATTAACATGAAGCATATCGAGAATAAGCGTTTGTATAAATAGTTTGTACAAGAGTAGAGAAAGTCATGTGAGTATAACACATCAGATTTTTTATTTCAAGTTTCTTATCTCCCCATTTCACTATCACATGCTTTTTACCTTCTTTCTTATTGGATGCCTGGGGCTCTTGAGAACATTGACTCTTTTTCTACACATCTGCTTTTCAGGCGACCTAACGGTACACTAACAACAATTGAGGGAAAAACCAACCCCGTTTCCTGCCTGCTGCTGACACTGTCTTTTCAACCCATTTTCACCTTTACATGTAATACTCACTTCTCAGCCTTATTTAATATAACTATTCCCACTGTTATTAATATTTATTTTCCCTGCAGTTATCATCTTAATTTAGATACGCAGAACACTTGAACAAAGTATAAATATTTGAAAATTCAATCCAATAAAAACAATGTCTTGGAAATGGTTAACACCACAAAAATTGATACTTCAAATAAATTGTATGCTTTAACGAGAACTACATTTATTGTGTAAGATTTTGTCTTACAGTTTGCCAATTATACACAATTCATACAGGATTAAGAGGACTTCACCGTCAATTCTCAGAAAATTTAGATACACATTTTATTTTCCATGTAAATGTCTTAAATTTGTGTTATTTTGATCAAAATCCTTAGAGCTATTCAGGTGAAAATAAGAAGAAACCAAAAATGTTTATATAAAGGGTAGTTTGGAGTGGGGTGGCTTTCCTGAAAATTTTCGTGTGGCATACTTTGAAGATACTGAAATGAAATACCAAGTTTGGTGTTCACACACATGCACAAACCCTTCTCTATTAATGGTTTTTTGGACTCTGGAGTCTGAAAAAGTGTATTTCCGGTAAAATCTCCATATGAAATTTTTGGGTGGAATACAATACACAGAAAAAGTAAAAACAGTACTGTTTTAAAACTGTCATTCTCTTAAGTCCTGTCAACATTCCGTTGTTTCTCGCGAGGGAATTTTAAGGCCAGCATATAGCGTCCAGTTCTTAAACATTTGCCTATCGCTGTTTCCTTTGTATCTATAACGAAATGCGAATGTAGCTATTTCTGCAAAGGTTTATGTGGATTAAAATGTAGTAGATAGAAAGATAAGCTTTACTAAGAATAGATTGTATAATAAAGATAGAGGATAGAGAAAGTCATGTGAATGTATCACAAGTTTGTTTCTTCACTTCTGCTATCATACTTTACCGCCATTAATCAATAGTTGGTTCATTTCATAAGCACCATTGTCACACCCACTTAGAGGCAATGCAACAGGTCGGAGCAGCCATGCCGAGGAAATGAAGACGTCGGCGTGGGGAAAATAACAAATGAACATAGGTAGACTACTTCATTCATGTGATGTCATTCCACAATCCATCAACGAAATGTAATCTTTAACTTCAACCAACGACAGCCTCCCTTCTGAATCATTTTGCAGGGCCTCTCTTTGTTTTAGATTATCGCAACTCCCCTCTTTTGTTTCCTGAGTGACGTTAACCATATCTAGATATTAACTTCATGCCCAAATATTAAATCAACTTCCAGTTTTCATCTACAAAGTACTTTGCGAGGGCAGATTGACTTTGACGAGAGAAAGCGTTCTAATTAGAGGTTTCTTGTTTGCACCCAAGTCTTACATCTATTCTGGGTATAATCGCAGAAATTCGTCATCATTTGTTTCTTAGGACATTGTTGAGAGCGTCTAAAATAAGCAGATGTGTGTTGCTTCGTAGAAAATGCAGGAAAGTGAATTTCGTGTTCTGATAAATCACTACTTTTTGCGTGGTAAGACGGTGAAGGAAACGGAAGAAAAGCTGAACTCTGCTCCATCACATGGCATGGTTCACAGAATTTCGATGTGGTCGTTCGAGCACAAGTGATGCCGTGCGCACAGGACGGCCGGTTGAGGTCACAACAGAAGAAATGGTGAACAAAGTTCACGATATTGTGTTGCAAGACCGCCGAGTGAAAATCCGTGAGATAGCCAAGACCGTAAACATCTCGAATGAACGGATGTATAACATTCTGCACGACTTTTTGTGTATGAGAAAGCTATCAGCAAGATGCGTGCCGGACTGCTTACAGTTGAGAACAAGCGGAATCGTGTGACCATTTCACAGGGATGTTTGAACATGTTCCAGCGCAACCCAAATGAGTTTTTGCGGCGTTATATCACGGTTGATGAAACTTGGATCCATTACCATCAACCTGAAATCAAACAGCAACCAAAGCAGTGGATTTTCTTTAGTGAACCTGCTCCCAAGAAAGCGAAAACCATTCCGGCGGCAGCTGTCTTTTGGGATTCACAAGGGGTGATAGACATCCACTACCTGGAAAAGGATAAAACGATCCCAGGTTCATATTATGCCGCAATGCTGGATCAGTTTCACAAGGAACTGTTAAACAAACGAACCCATTTGGTGAAGAAAAAGGTTCTCTTTCACCAGGATAATGCACCCGCACACAAGTCAGCCATTGCCATCGCAAAATTTATGGAACTGGGATACGAACTGCTACCTCACCCACCATATTCTCCAGATTAGGCTGCGAGCGACTTCTTCCTCTTCGCAAACCTGAAAAATTGGCTCACTGGGAAGAAATTCACTCCAGTGAACATATCATGGCAGAAACAACCTCAATTTTGCAGATTTCGAAAAATCATAATTTTTGGAAGGGTTAAAAAAATTGGAGAAACGTTGAACAATGTGCATTGAATTAACAGGAGACTAAGTTGAGAAATAAAATTGATTTTTTTGAAAAAATTGTTATTTTCTTTAAAAAGTCACTGACTTATCAATCCGCCCTCGTATTCAAAAGACTCCTGCATTCAGTTTTGATAACTGCACTTGTACGTTTAATTTTATTCCAACAAGAGGTAAATGTTAAAAATCAAATTTGATTTCTGGTTATGCACAAGTATCTATGCAATTCTGCAATTATAAACAGGTAGTTACTATATTCTACATGTGCATAGCTGGTTTATTTTGGCACGCGTGCTAATAATAGCAATGACTATTTTATGCAATTTTAGCATTTTAAATTGTAGGAAAATGAATCATGAAATAATTCGGCATCAATAACTGACATAAGTGACGGCTTCTTTACATGTTCGTAGATGAGACGTTAGCTTCTCTCCCTGCGTTTCATTTGCTATTACCTGGCGTGTTGAACCGATAAGTCACTTTTATGCTTTCCCTTCCTGGGAGAGTTGTGAGCAGGTGTTACAGACCGTACACCGTATTATCAGCAAAGCATAGTAAGAAATTCTAAATTCAGATCTTAACATGTTTTAATATTATACATAGCTGTTTGCATCTTCATTTCTCAGAAAAGGAATATCACAAAATGATTTCATATCTCCCTCTATAAGCCACGGCAACTTGGAATACCGGTATTATGTCGTTATACAGATATAGGCTATACAACGGAGGGGGACACCTCGCGCACTGCTACCTACATACGAGGGCAGTGGTTGTTGTTGTAAACAAATGACTGTGGTAGAAAGTATCAACCCCATAAAGCTTAAGTTTAAAGTTTGACGATGCTACGTTGTTTAGTAATTGTTTGGTAGCCATTAATAGTGAACTGTCTTAGCAAATTTGTAAACATGGATAAAACTGGCCATCGTTATGTGATACAATACTTTCATTTGAAAGGTCTTAGTCCAACTAATATTAAAGCTGATCCAGATTCTACTCTGAGGGAGTCTGCTCCTTCGTTTACAACAATAAGATACTGGGTGGCAGAGTTTAAGCGAGGCTGTACGAGCTGCCAAGACGAACATTGCAGTGGTCTACCAAATGAGATGACCACACTAGAAATTGTGAAGAAAATCCACAAAACGGTAATGGATGACCATCGACTGAAAGTGCGCGAGCTAGCAGACATCGTAGGTATTTCAAAAAGTGCTGTACATCGCATACTAACTGAAAATTTAGACACGAGAAACCTGTGCGTAAGTTGGGTGCCGCGTTTACTCACAATGGAACAAAAGCAGCGTCGTGAGGATGTTTGAGTCGAGTGTTTGGCGATGTCTCGCTGTAATAAAACCGGGTTTTTGCGTCGATTCATAACCATGGACGAAACATGGGTCCATCACTTCACACCTGAGACGAAGGAACAGTCAAAACAGTGGACTGAAAGGGGAGAATCGGCTCCAAAGAAGGCGAAGACAGTTCCATCTGCAGGCAAGATCATGCCGTCAGTTTTTTGGGGATGCGATTAGGATAATTTTCATGATTATCTTCTAAAAGGTGAAGCAATCAATGGCGAGTATTATGCAAACTTATTGCAGCGTTTGAATGGCAAAATCAATCAAAAATGGCCGCATTTAGCGAAAAAGAAAGTTCTGTTTCATCAAGACAATGCACCAGTTCACACATCCATTATCGCTATTGCCAAAATCAATGAGTTAAAGTTCGAATTGCTTCCTCATGCACCCTTCGCCAGATTTAGCCCCCTCTGATTATTTTCTGCTTCCAAACTTGAAGAAATGTCTTGGTGGTAAAAGATTTGCCAACAATGAAGAGGTGGAGTTTGCAGTTGATGGCTATTTTGCATAACTCGACGGTTCTCACTATAAACAGGGTATCGAAGCTATTGAACATCGCTGGGAAAAGTGTATCGAGCTGAAAGGAGAATATGTAGAGAAAAAAAGATGTTTTTTCAAAAATGTTTGTTTTCTCTTTGTCAGGTGTGATATTTCTTGGACAGCCCTCGTAGATCTATTGTGATAAACATCCCCCAGGAGAAGGGATGAAGTGAAGGAACCACAGGAGGCTACAGGCCGTAGGCAAAAGGCCACCGAGACGCATAGAAGTTCCAGGCTCGAAGACCCGTACCACTGCTTGGAGCTGCCTAGGGCGATGAACGACCAAGCAACGGGGAGTACTCTTTCCTTTGAGCAAGCATCCACGCCATCTGTCCGGCACCGTCATACGCCGCGAAACCTAGAAGCACGCCTGAAAGATGAAAAGGAAACAGAATGAAAGAGAAATGATGGAAAGAAAATCTTTGTAGATGTGAAACCACTCTAGCATTCGCCTACCGACTACGGAGAACCATGAAAAACCTAAGGTCAAAGTGGGCTGTCGACGGGAATCGAACCCAGGACCTCCCAAACACGTTACCGCGGGAGCCATTGCTATTGTTGGCATGTGTGTCATAATGAGCCAGTTATGTCCGATATTGAATATAGTAACAACTGTATGCTATGGTAGGATTGCATGAAACAAATACGAGGGCTGATCAACAAAGACTGAGACTGATTTTTTTACACAGATGTTTATTACTCCAATTCAATGTTTACATGATCTTTTTCAAAGTAGTCCCCTCCTACATCAATGCACTTTTTATAGCGTCTCTGCTAGTCCTTGAACACGTGCTGCAGACCATTGTTTGTCAGGTCCTTGAGAATCGCCTCACTTTTCTTGAGCACTGCTTCAGAGTTCTCACATCGAATACACCTAAGCTTTGCCTTTAGTGATGGGAATAAAAAAAAAGTCACAGGGTGCAAGATCGGGGCTATAAGGTGGATGTGGTACACAGGTAATGTTGAATCCAGCCAGAAACTGCATGACTTGATTTGCGACGTGAGGCCGTGCATTGTCATGATGAAGTTGCCACCCAGTCCGAGAAAGCTCTGGTCGTTTCCTTGCAATGTGCTTCCTCAGTGTAGTCAATGCTGACGTGTAGTATGCTGCTGTAACAGTAGTGTGAGGGGGAACTGCATGCTGGTAAATCATTCCATTACAGTCAAAAAATGTGATCACCATCACTTTTCCTGCAGATGGAACAACTTTTGCCTTTTTTGGTGTTGGAGAACCTGGCCATTTCCACACTGTGCTGGCTTGTTTTCCTTCAGGATCATAATGATGCAGCCATGACTCATCACCGGTGATAATCGACTTAAAAAATGCATCACCTCCATTGTCTGGTATGCGAAATGCACGTAGGGTCTACAAAATAGAGCATTACTACCAACCTACCAATACGAGAGTGCTGCCACCTACCAACATTATACATAAATACCCGCTCTTTTCAAATATTTATGTTACAGATACGAAAATATCACAGAAGCTACAGGAAAAAATCAGTCTGTCCTTTGTTGATCAGCCCTCGTAGATGTTAATGTTCAATAAGATATGTGAACTAGGTAATCTGGAGAATAACGAAATGCTAAGCATCCTTACATAAATCTTATTAAGGCCTATCGTAGAGACAAAATTATCATTGCACGTAGGCTATAATGGGTTAAAATATTGGCAAGTTATACACGGTGATTTATGAAGAACTGATACATTTATTTCTTTAATTGTTTCTAAACGAGTTATGCTAGTGACAACTTATTATACCTGAAATGCAGAGGAATTTTGGGAGATTATTTACCTCTATAGCAAATGTTGAAAATGTCCTCCATCCTACATAAAGCACAACTCAACGTCGTTACATGTTACTGCCCACTCGTTGGAGGACTCTGTTGTCAATAGCTTGAATCTCCTGTGTAATGTTGTGCTTCAGATCGTCCAATGTCTGGGGACGTGTGGCATAAACCCTGTCTTTTAAGTAACCCCATAGACAGAAGTCCAGCGATGTCAAATCCGGAGATCGTGGTGGCCACCGGTTCTTGGAAATTATCCGGTCGTCAAAGAAACTTGCAATTAGTGCCATGGATTCATTTGATGTATGGCATGTAGCGCTGTGCTGTTGAAAATATCCTTGACTTAGCTCTATATCGTCTAGTTGTTCAGCAAACTCCATGAAAATCCGTCGGTACTCTGCAGTGTTGGCGTTGTTTTAAAAAAGAATGGCCCCACTAATCTCTGTGCGGATATTGCGCACCAAACTCCGATTTTAACCGGTGCATAGGTGCTTCATGAATAACATGTGGATTTTTGTGGCCCTATGGCGTGGATTATTTGAGTTCACATAGCCGTACAAATGGAACCATGCTTCATCTGTGAACCATGTGATGGACAATATGGCAGGATTTTGCACAGTGAACGCCTGAAAACCAACGGCAATAATTCAGTCGTCTATCCTTATCTGGTTCCTGTAACTGATGGATAACCGTAATCCTATACGGCTTTAGGCCTGCACTTTTCACAGCTCTCTGACACATTGAATAGCTGTACCCTGTCTCCTGCGACAAACGTCTTAATAATTCTTTGGGTGACTGATCTAGCCGTGTTCTTACGTCAACAACAACCGTGGGAAGCCTAGATGAACGAGTTTTGTCTTTTTCACTCACCAGAGATCCAGTTGTTTCCAAGTTTCTTTGGGGAGGATTCCGAACACTAAATTCTCTCTGGTATGCTCTTTGATAGATGTAATTGAATTCGTAATCCAGTATTGCTTTACAAGGAAGAGTCGTTCATTTAATGTGTACTCCATTTTCACGTTGACTAGAACAAAATCTCAAAAATAGTTTACGAATAAAACATGAACATCTGTACATCTAGTGACAGGCAATCGAAACTCCAGAACATTCTGCTTAATTTGGTGCTAAAATTGGGGCATTGAGTGAATTTCGACCAGAATTATTAAAGAAAGAAATGTTGCACTTCTTCATAAATCACCCTGTATAAAATAAATTAATGTTAATGTTCGATAAGACATGTGAACTAGGTATTCTTGAGAATAACGAAATGCTAAGCATTCTTTACGTAAATCGTATTGTAAGTGCTATCGTAAAGACAAAACTATCATTGCACTAAGTCTTTTATGTGTTAAAATATTGGAAAGTTATATAAAATGTTAGTCTTAGCTGTTGATTTGAACGCCCCTACGTACACACCAAGTGCGTCAGTGTTTCTTTCTTGTGTACTTAATGTCGTACCTTACTGCCCTCCTTTCTCCCCCACCCTTCCGCCCGCATACTTGACCCGCAGGGACTCAGGGACTTTAAGGTAAACCTTTCTCAACCCAATTTGAGGTCAGCTACCTTGCGAATATTATTAGAAAACAAGACTTATGTTTACATCACACGAGTAAACGTAGCCGGTCCTCTCGCTGCGATACTCAACATAGCCAGAAAAAAATTTCTTATGTATTACATTCACATGACTTCTTCTATCCACTCGTCTAAAAAAGCTTATTACTTTCTCTAGCACGTATAGTAAGTAGGGGAAATTTGATACCGAGATTTCACTGGAAATACATGTTTTGAGGCGCCCTGAATCCAAATAAAGCATTTTTGGAAACATGTCCAAGTGTGTGACATTCTGTAAACAGCATAACTCAAAAACGAAAAGTTCGATAAATACCAAACTTTGATTTTCTCAAAAATGACTCTAAACGACTGTGATTAAAATATTACATATTTAAGATCATTTCATGGCAAACGAAATGTATATTTTGAATTTTCTGGAAATGTCCCGAAAAGTCCTCTTCATTCTGAATGGTGTTTGCATAACTGGTAAACTGTAAGAGATAGTCCAAGTTTTTGTACACAAACATGTAGATCTCGTTAAAACACACAATTTATGTTATATACAGTTTTTTGTGGAGTGAACCATTTCCGAGATATTCCTTGTTATTTGTTTCAGTTTTCCAATACTCCTACTTTTTCACAAATGGGAATTCGTTATTTGTTTTTTATGTCCTGTACATGCAAAGAGGCTGGAATACTCCACATAGCAACCAGCTCTTAAAACATTTAACTATCGCTTAAAGCCTACCATATTCCCCTTGCACATACAAGAAAATTAGCAATAAGATAGTTTCTGCAAATGTTTGTCCCGATTAACATGAAGTAGATGGAGAATAAAAGTTTGTAAAAATAGTTTGTAAAAGAGTAGGGAAAGTCATGTGGTTGAAACACATCAGATTTTTTTTCTATCGATAGTCAGATGTTTAAAAGCTAGTCGCTATATGCGGTCTAGAAATGTCATAATTTTTGCATGACATCGCGAGAAACAACTGAATAGTGACAGCGCTTTAAAAATGACAGTGTTGAGAACGTGAAGCTGGAATATTGCACCACGATGGGGCACCAGTTTGAAGCTAAATTATGGTTATCACAGCCCGCGATAGTCGCCAATTTGAAACAGTAACGTTGAGAAAAGAAGAAAATTTAATTTACCAACCTACCTAGCTTTCATAGATCTGGAAAAAGCATTCGAAAGGGTGGAAAGGGAGAAACTGTGGGAAATCATGGAAAAACTTGGATACCCAAATCACCTAATAAATTGTATTAAGAGTCTGTGCAATGGAACTCATACAATACTTGATGTCTCCAATTACAAAGGGGAAAAGATTTTAATAAACCAAGGTGTAAGACAAGGGTGTACTTTATCACCCACTCCTTTTTACTTTCTCTACTGCGTATAGTAAGTAGGGGAAGTATTGTATTCCACCCAAAAATTCGATACCGAGGTTTGCACCGGAAATATATGTTTTGAGACCCCCTGAATCCAAAAAAAAGCATTTTTGGAAACATGTCCGTGTGTGTGTCTGTGAACAGCATAACTCAGAAACGAACATTCGGATAAACACTAAACTCGGTATTTAGGTTCAGTATCTTCCAGAAATGCGACACGAATGTTTTCAAGAAAATCCCCCCACCCCAGGTTATTCTTTACATGGAACATTTTACGAAATTTTTAATTTTCTCAAAATTTGCTCTAACGATTTTGATTAAAATAGCATATATTTAAGATATTTTCATGAGAAATGAAATGTATATCTCGAATTTTCTGGGAATGTCTCCAAAAGTATTCTTCATTGTGAACGAATTTTGCATAACTGGTAAACCATAAGAGATAGACAAAATTTTACTACACAAAAAATGTAGATCGTGTTAAAATACACAATTTATGTCACACTTTTTTTTTGTTGAGCGAACAATTTTCGAGATATTGCTTGTTATTTCCATAAATTTTTCAATACTTACTTTTTCTCAAATGGGAATTCGTTATACTTTTTTTTGTCCTGGTAATGCAAAGAGAATGGAATACTCCACATAGCAACCACCTCTTAAAATATTTGACTATCGCTTAAAGCCTATCAATTCCCCTTGCATCTACAAGTAAATTAACAATAAGATTAACATATCGATATCTCGATTAACATGAAGCATATGGAGAATAAGCGTTTCTAAAAATAGTTTGTACAAGAGTAGAGAAAGTCATGTGAGTGTAACACATCAGATTTTTAATATCTATATAGATGACGCTATCCGAAAAGGGAGAGAAAGAGCACCAAAAGGAATATACATAACCAAGAATAAATACATTAACATAGTTACTATTATATACTGACGATATTATATTAATTGCAAATTCTGAAAATGAAGTACAAAAATCAATCCATCTTTTAAATATAATTCGAAAGGAGTATAATTTTAAGACATCAATAAATAAAATGAAGACAGTGGCATTCCATGGGAAATACCCAGTAAGATATAAAATAGAAATTGAAAATTGGGTCTTGGACCAAGTTCAGCATTTCAACTATTTACGCAGTTATATTACTTTTAACCAGGAAAAGGACATAGACATCAAATTACAGAAATATCAGCGTATCTGCGGTATTATAAGCGAACACTAAAAATTACACGAAGAGAAACAAAAATTAAATTTTATAAGGTGATGGCTCTACCTATTCTATTATATGGCAGTGAATCCTGGGTGAGGAAATAAAAGGATTGCAGCCATGTTCAGGCTGCAGAAATGAAATTTTTACGAAGAGTTAAAGGTTGCACTAAATTGGACAGGATCCCTAATGAAGTAATTAGACAATAATCGAATATTTTTGTGGTGAAGGACAAATTAAGAACAAAAACAAAAATGGAAAGAACATTTAGAAAGAATGGAAGAAAGAAGGATTCCAAAGATAGCCTTACAATATAAACCTATAGGAAAGAGGGACATAGGAAGGCCAGTTAAAAGATGGTACTGAGGCCGGAACACGTCGACAGGCCTAATCCTTAAAAGGCAGAAGAAGAAGAAAAAATAACTGTTTCCGCAATGGCATAACTTGCCGCGAGTCGCTAAAATGCTTATCGGCGAGACCTCTCGCAATAGCCGCCAAATCTGACTCTTACAAGCGCGTCACTAGACGCTTAAAATATCACACGAGCAGTACGTAACAGTGCCGGTACCAGAGTAGCTCTCTGATTCAAAATTACACGCCTTTATTACTTTTAGCTCCGTCTACTTCATTATACCCCACCAACGTTATTATGTACGCGCAGCCAGTACTTAAAATCCTACGTGTACCTCTGAACTTTGTTACCAGGGGGCTTGGCTAGAATCTCATAGTCTCTTTTCCAGAATTCCGCCTACGTGGCCCTGCAAACGTACTGAAATCAACTCTTAACTGGTTTCTAGGAATCTATGTGTTCGCTACTTCGGCTGTCGCTAATGATTTTCGTTACCATGCCTCGCTAATGACCTGTTTCTCGGAAAAAATCTTTCAACTCAAGCATATTACACTTATAGATTAATTTAATACACAGAATTATTTATTGCAATTATTTATCTATCTTAGTATTATTTCTTTATTTAATTATTTACATCTGCCCGTCAATAATTACGGTATCAAACGGAAGTGGCCAAATGCCACAAAAATATACTTGAAATACATTGGATGTTAAGTAGTACGTTTTCGTCTATCGCTTAACGTTTACCATTTATACAAAATTCCATCCGAATGAAAAAGGACTTCACAGGCTATTCTCAGAAAATTCAAAATATACATTTTTTTGTCATGAAAATAGCTTAAACATACGCTATTTTAACCAAAGAGACTTAGAGCTATTTTTGACAAAACAAAAAAATAACGAGACTGCTTCTGTGGTCTCGTGGTTATATAGGGTAGTTAAATTATATTCGAACCCACTCGCGGCCTCTCTCTACTGCGCGAGACAGCCGGTAGTCGCCGGGGAAATGACGCCGGCAAAGGCGGACTAAAACCATTATCTTATAATAGATGCTGGAAATGTTGACCTGCTCTTAAACAGGCAGCATATCTCATGTAAATATTCTCGCTCACTCTCCGAAGCTCAGCAGCAGGAATTCTTGTGATGAAACGCCTCATTATGATCAGAAAATTGGAGTGTGGTGTCCGTTAAGGGCTGGAAGAATAATAGGGCCCATATTCTTTGATGAAACAATAAATGCAGAGCGATATCAGAGTTAATTCTGAGGTTATTTTGAAATCACTTGACAGAAGAAGAGAAATCGTATGGTTGGTTCCAGCAAGATTCTGCAACAGCACATACGGCTGCCGAATCATTACATGCAATAAGAGAGGTTTTGATGACAGAATAGTTAGTGTTGATTTGTGGCCTCCTCGTTCTCCTGACCTAACGAATTGTGATTTTTATTTATGGGGTTCTTTAAAACAATAAAGTGTATCGTTCCAATCCTCGCACGCTACAGGAACTTAGAGAAAACATTGTGCAAGAAATCACAAGAATTCCTGCTGCTGAGCTTCAGAGAGTGAGCAAGAATATTTACACGAGATATGCCTCCTGTTTGAGAGCAGAAGTCAACATTTCCAGGATCTATTATAAGGTAAGGATTGTAGTCCACCTCTGCCGACGTAATTACCCCGGCGTCTGCAGGCTGTCTCGCGCAGTAGAGAGTGAGTTCGAATATAATTTAACGACCCTATACTACAGAATGAGCCAAAAGACTCCGAACCGCCTGCGCGGTGTTTTTCCTGTCCGCGTCCTGGGCGCTCGTTGCCGTCTGCCGCTATCACAGAAAGGCGCGGATGAAACCATGCAACATTTTTAAAACTACTTTTAAAGGCTTTACTTACCAACTTTATGAAACGAAATGCTGAAACTGGCCACCGTCGTTGTCCATACATTTTTGGCACCTCTTTAGGAAATTATCCATCATGGAATTTTTTTTGGGGGGGGAATTTTCCAAACGATGACCGATGTCGTCTAATGTTTCTTCGGTAAGAATCGAACGCCGTCTTTTAGATTTCTTAGCCTGAACACTTCCTGTGGCTTGAAATTTACTGTAAAGTTCATGGATTGTTGAACGGCCTGGAACCTTTACACCTGGAAATCTTTCTGCAAATCGTACTTTCACTTGGCGAGCTTATCGAGTTAAAAATAGATACAAGCGGTGCAGTAGAAAATATATGCTGAGCCATAAAGATATTATGGACAAAATAATAAATAACTCGCAATAACTGAACTACATCACATCACCGTCAATTCAATACTGCACTTCACGCTGCAAAGCTAAACCACAGCGTGACTTTGTTTATAGCAGCAGTATGTTATCGTGTTTTTATCATATTTCCAAACGCCCAGTGGTAAAACACCACGCAACCGGATTACCGTTCATAAAATACCCCTCCGGGATAACATAAAACATAAAGTGTACAAGACAAACCCGCACACCCTGGAAGAATTAAAACAAAATATCCGCCAGAAAATTTCTCAGCGTGAACTACGGCGAGTGATGGATAGTTTCCTAAAGAGGTGGCAAAAATGTATGGACAACGACGGTGGCCAGTTTCAGCATCTCCTTTCGTAAAGTTGATAAGTAAAGACTTTAAAAGTAGTTTTAAAAATGTATGGTTTCATGCGCGCTCTTTCTATGATAGCGGCAGACGGCAACGAGCGCCAGGACGCGAACAGGAAAAACACCACGCAGGCGGTTCGGAGTCTTTTGGCTCACTCTGTAGCTTCCAAATCCAGTGGTCTCGGTTCGATTTTCGGCTGAGAATGAGAGCTTTTCTTTAGCCAGGATTATTCCTCATTCTCCCTGTCATCTGGAAGTATGAGAAAGATAGAGTAAATAAACAAACCCAAAGATTAACTAACATAACAATAAAGCGAGTGAACAACACTGCCGATGAGCACTGCTCCAAAGGCAAAACCGCCGATATGATCTTAGACATTATAGGCTATACAACGGAGAAGGAAACCTCGCGCACTGCGACCTACATAGATCTATTATGGCTACCATCCCCCCAGGAGGAAGGGATGAAGTGAAGGAACAACAGGAGGCTACAGAGACGCGCGGAAGTTCCTAACAGTTCCAGGCTCGAAGACTGGCAAGAACTGCCTAGTGAGGACGATGAGCAAGCACCGACGCTATCTATTCGGCACCGCCATATGTCACAAAACCTAGAAGCGCATCTCAAAGATGAGAAGGAAAATGATGAAAAGAAAGTCGAAAAGTAGAAGGAAGAACAATTGTTCCATGTAAAGGGTAGTTTGGGCTGGAGATATTTTCCTGAAAATCTTCATGTCGCATCCTTGGAAGATACTGAACTTAAATACCAAGTTTAATATTTAAACCACTTTTAGTTTTTGAGTTATGTTGTTCACAAGTACACAAACAGACTTTTCTAGGTAGCTTTTTATTCATGCCTTAAGACGTGTATTTCTATTGAAATCTGAAGCAGTATTATATAATATATATATATATATATATATAAATTCAATAACAGCCCGCCTTGAAGCAATATCTATATGTAATAATTTTTAAAATGTATATAACAGTCATTGCATATGCTTATATTATTGTAAACATGTTTAATAATGTTATGTGACTGCACTACGTAATTTAATAATGTAAGAGCTGTGAGAATAATAAGTTTAAAGTTGATAACAATGAGGTAACCTTGAGGCAATAAAGAGTTTGAGAGTTTGAATGCTACTAGTCATGATTAGGGCAGCAATAATGTAAATTTTGTGACAGTTTAAAATTTGCCAATCAACAGCTAGAAAAAGCTTTAGTAAAATGCAATATTCTATTGGACTAGGATTAGCCAATCAGAGACTTGAAATACTAAAGTTTACGGGTTTGAACGGTTGAAATCTTTCGTTGCCTGTAGACCTTGGTAGTAACCGGATGGAAGATGTGTTCTCTAAAGAAATATGTATTCGTGTGTAACGAATATTAAATATACGCGTTAACAAAGTGCAAGTATCAAGTAAAAGAATCTCACAGCTCTTGATATCAGTGTAGTGCTATTTAATCTGTGCCAAGGATTAATAAAAAGAAGTGAATTTAAAACTTAAAATCTGTGTAAGCCTACAATCTTGTCGTACCACGCCCTGCCTAAGAAATACGTGACTCTAAAACAATACTGACGCAGCCGAGGCAAACATAAACATAAATACTACCTATAGAAGCAGTAATAACAAAGTTAATATAATATTTTAAAACTTGGAGCGTAACAACAAAATACATCTTCAAAAATCAGCTTCTCATACGTAGTAGCATATTACGTAACAAATAATCCACTTCAAATTAACACCCAAAGCGTGGTGCAAACTCCTTTCAACTTCAAATTATCAACAACTTCAAATTGACGTCCATACGTGGAGGTAAAAAAATGAACTCCAAGATAATAATATTCTTCAAGTTGGCTCCCATACGTGAGGCAGTTAAAATAAAGCAACTATACTACTTCTTCAAATCCTTACATCGAATTTTTGAAAGTAAAAATTAATCAGGTTTAGGTTTAGGGCTAATTACGGAGGGGGACTTAACACCTCGACCTATAAGATGTTTTGTGCCTGAAGCCCCTGACGGGGTGTCCCCGGGGTGAGGGTGAGGTGAAAGGACAGCCAGACCAGGAGGCACAACAGAGCACATCGCAGGGTCTCTACCTTTTACAGGTTGAAACTCCCCGGAGGCAGCTGGTGCAACCAGCTCCCCTCCACCCAACGGGCTTCCACATCCCCGGGGGGGGCGAGACTAGGAGACCGCTCCCATTCGGGTACGAAGGGTTACATAGAGCATCCTTTTCCCCTGCCATACAACGCCGAGACTCCTGCTGACACTTTAAACCCTGAAACCACCAAGCAGATAAATGATGAAGAGAAATAGAGGGACAGGAATTTCTGGGGATGTAATGAACTTTCTCAGCATTCGCCTAGCGACCAGGGAAACCCTCGAAAAACGCCGGTCGGCCGCGGGAATCGAACCCCGACCATCCCGCTCGGTAAATTAATCCTATCTTTAGGTTCAAAAAAGAAAAGTCAATAAAACGCTTACAATTAAGTTCAATTGGGATTATGTAATATGCCACACCGTAGTGGGAAACCCCGTCAGGTCGGTGTAAATAAATCCCTTAAGCACGAATTATGTATCTACGTGTTCCCCTCCTACAGGGAAACAGGAAGAAAGGAGGGGATATACGGGCATGTAGAGGAGATTAAGAAACCCTAGAGGATCTGCTAAGTACATCCAGTGTTGTCTAATACTGAACATCGCCCTGCACTAGTCCCGCCTGTTAAATTCTGTCCCTTAACAATTATATACAAAACACAATGAAACGCGGAGACAACCGCTATGAATGTATTACATATACTCAACGGACACACAGAAATGGGTTAAGAAATTTGAAATGCTTGTTTGGTAAGATATTTCTCGTATTTCCATTGCTAAGGAGAGTAATTCAGTGTCTGTAAAATAAATAGTGGTGAGTTTGACGTCAGTATACGCACTAGTTGCATTAGTGTTACAAAAGTGTTTGTAATTTTATTATTAATACTACGCATAGCTACAACGATAAACAATATAAACTTCAAATCAAGGTTTTAAATATATTTTTACTTTCTCTACTACATATAGAAGGAATGAATAAATAAACTTTATTTATAATTTTTTTATACAGAATCCTTTTCCACAATATTGCACTTGTAAACTAACATAACCTATGAACAAATTTTCTTGCCAGCTATGCTTTATCTATACTGCTCATTTTGCCTGGCACACTGGCCTTATGGCTCAGCTGAGCAGTCCTTGCTACCCTTAATCACGTATGATCCATCCTCTCCCTCCTCCGTTTGCCCTTCTACCTTTCTTATCACTCTTACTTTTCTAATCAATTTCTCCTTTACTTTCTTTAAGAACTCCCCCATATCCTTATTTTTATTTTCTTCTTTTCTTGTTAACATTTTAATTGATACTATTTTTCCTTCCATACTTCTTGTCTCCATTCTGCTAATTCTTTGCATTCTGCTATGTGTTTTCAATACCCCCGCATAGTTCACAAATTCTGCTTTTTCTGCCTCTTAGCCCTCTCAGGTACATTGATCCTGTTCTCATCTAAGCAAACGCTTCTTTTTCAGCTCTATTACAATAATCCACATACCCATCTCTTCCCCATTTCCTTTTTACTAATCTATAGAACCTTAGTGATTTTTTTATTCTCTAAGCCTCTCCAAATCTCCTTTCCATGTCCTCCACTCTGTTTCTTACTGTTATCCAGAAGCCGTTGCTATTTCTTTCTCCTGCTCTCCAAATATCTCCCATTCCTATCTTCTCCATAATTTTTTCTACTCCTGTCCACCAGCTATTTTATTTTTCGTACTCTTTTGTTGTTCCATACATATATTTAAAATTTCCCCTTCATCTCTTTTCAGACATCTAAACCAAAATTTCAATATCCTTTCTATTGTCACTCCCTTTCTTCTTGTTCTTTCTAATTCCACTAACGCTACCTCCCCTGGACATATAGTAAGTAGGGGAAGTATAGCATTCTATCCAAAAATTCGATACCGAGATTCCACCGAAAGTACATATTTTGAGGCCTCCTGAATAAAAAAAAGCATTTTTAGAAAAAGGTCCGTATGTGTGTGTGTTTGTGTATCTGTGAACAACATAACTCAAAAACGAAAAGCCGGATAAACACGACTTCGTATTTAGGTTCAGTATCTCTCAAAGATGCGACACGAAGATTTTTTAAAATGGGAACCTACAATTAGAGTCAAATTAAATTGACCTTAAAATGACCATAGATCGGCCTACAAACAAAAGACGACTAATGGCATTCACTTTCCCCATAATATCAAGCAACTTTTATTCAAGACATTTCTTTCTACAAGGTTTAGTTTGGAGATATTGTACAGTCTCAAATGGCCCAGAGGGTTTTGCATCTTCTTTGCTCAGAGGAAAGAAGTTCATAAAACGGTTTCATCTTCTCTCTATAAGCTATGGAAACTTGAAATACACGTTTTACATCATAGCTATTATTGGCACGCGTGTCATAATGAGCCAATTATGCATGGTAGCGAATACAGCAGCAACCTGATTATAAGGGTAAGATTGTATAAAAAATATTCTAGTTGTTGTTCTTCATTACCTTATGTTGGGTATTACAAAGAAGGCCACAAGCCCTTAAGCTATTATGTTGCATATAAGGAATCGTCTCAGGGGTAAAAAAATCTTCATATCAGAAGTAGAATTGGGAATTAAATAAAGGCATATGACTGCATTTACCGAACTTGTAAATGGGTGTTAGTTTTACGTTGATACTTCACTTTAATTAACTTAACGCAAAATACATTACGTAATTGTTTTAGTGTGATATTTATCTGGTTAAAATGTAAATACCGTAGAGGAGAAAACGTGAAACCTTTACAGGAGTAGTGCTGATGCTTTTAGACCTATAAAGGTTTACTAGTAAATTAGTTTTATTCTATTTTAGTTTGGTTGTACAACTAGATGAAACATTTTTCAAGCTTCCAGTGTAAACCATCAGGTGGAACGACGATCCTCTACTTGCTTGTCCTGCTGTATCTTTCGAAAACTGTATAACTTCAAAATACTGGAGAGCTCGGCTGCTAATGGCTTCATCACTAAGTGCAGCGCTTTGAACAACCAACTAACCAACCAACTTTGGTTCTACAAAAGAACTCTCACTAGTTGCAGAAGCCAGGGATGTCCAAAGTTAGAAAACAGCACCTCAGGGATGAGCAAGAATGCGAAGTTGCCACGAACCACATTTTCAGTCCAAGGGATGTAGGGAGTTGGACTTGTAATATGAAGTTATAGTTCTAGAGAAATAATTTGATAAAACTATGTCTTTAGTTTGGTCAGTAGCGAGTTACCCAGCGAGATGGCTAGGTGGTAACGTGTGAGGCTCGCATTTGGGTTCGATTCCCGTCGGGCCGTCCACTCTGACCATGTTTTTTATAGTTTCCCCAGGTCGATAGACAAATACTGGAGTGATTCCCCTTCTACCATGAAATTTCCTTTCATCTGTTTCAGAGTTGTAGGACCAGGCGACACGGCAGTTGGTGTGTAATGGCAGGACGGTAGAATGTGTACTTCTCTCTGGTGTTTGGGGGACTCCTGACGCCCCTTACTTGCTGGGAGTGTCTCTTTACACCCAGGACCTCTCTCGCCACTGCGTCTGGTTAAGACAGTTCTAGCCAGCGTCAGGATTGGTGTCGTGTTGGAATAATTAGCGACGCCATCCTTGCTAGCGCACATCGTCGTCCGGATGTGGACAATCTTCGGGTTTCTCATTCATTCATTTCCCCCAAGGGTCACGTTGGAAGCACAAAGGACCAACTATGATCTACATGCAGTGCTGTGCTCCTCCGTCTGAATACTCCTAACACAGCCGCTAATTTCAGTAAGTATATGGGGAAATGGCAACGCACAATAACACAGAACTTCGCGTCTAAGTATATTTGTTGTATAAATATTGGCTAGAATATAAGATATAACTACATGTCAATAAAATATGAAGATGCAGTGGCTATGGCCCAAGGTTATTGGGAGGTCGGCGCCGAGAGGTCTGCGTAAACAAAATAAGTGTCGCTTGCCAGTGTAAACACCGGGCACGCTTCGGAAGAAACTAATTCCGGTAGAAATTATCCCACTCCCCAAGAAAATGTGTCGAAATCGTTCTAGAACGTTCGAGAATCTTCTGTAAAGATCCTACTGACTATATAAGCGAGCGTTCTCGCGAGCGCAGTGAGAGTTTTGAATTAGTGTACGAGCGAGTTAGCGTCTCTGGCGCGACATCAAGAGCAAGAGTTGGTGACCACTGTTGTGACGTGCAGAGGGTGCTACTGCGGAGCGACGGGTTGTGGAGGTATTGTGTTCGACTCCCGAGTGAAGTGAATGTCCTGCGTGAATAGCCTATGCCACGAGGGAAGTGAAGTTACTGAGAATTGAACTAGTCCACCTTACTAAGTGAACTCCCAGTGAAGGTGAACTACATAAAAACGAAACAGTGACAATGATAACTGAGAAAAGTAACAGTCTGTTACTGGACAAAGTCAGAATATCTTAAGTTGAGTTTGCTACTGCGGTATACTCGTGGTGGGAGAGCATAACTCGCAGTATGTCCGATATATTAATATCTGAATTAATATATGAACTATAGTGATACTGATAATTATCTTGTGTTTTAGTTGTTACTCTTAAAGTGTTATTTTTATTTCTTGCCACGGCTGCTGTTATTTGGGTTTTTGGAAGAGCTTGTTTAACTTTGCAGGGTGTGATACAAGAAGGAAGGTAATAAGTAACAACTCTAACAATAGATTAAGTCAATGAAGAACACTATGCTTTAATGGCACACGCATTTACTATTTTAGTAATAAGCTACACAGTTAATTAAGTTAGTTGGAGCTGTAGAACGGTCGAGCCCTACCACGTTCGTGCGCCAAACTTGCGGTCGCTGAGCAATCAAGTATTGTATACGTGCTCACACGTTCCTATGGACTTTTAAATTGATAACATTTCAACGTTCCTACTACATTATGAGAAGTAACTAATAACGCCTGCTTCTGAGAGGTTACATGTATGTTATTCACATCGCAGCACTTTGTACGCAACCGCCTTGGCTGATGTGGACGCTACAACTAACTTTGCTGCACTTAAACATTTTAAACATATTCTTCCTTAAAATCTCATTGTCTGTCTTCGTTCAGCTTAGAAACTTCTAGAAGACTTACCCGGCTATTGTTTGTTGTTTGCAAACATGTAGCCTCTCTACAAAAATATGTTGTGTTCGCTTGTCGCCTATTTCACAAAGACTCAAGGTCTGGCTTTTATGACTTTCCCGTACAAGTCCTTTTTGCCTGGGCCCTAATTCTAACACAAAGATATGTTTGTTGGCTTTTAACAAGGGTTCCACAGCTCCAGCTACACTTGCACATACATAAAACTTATGCCTTAACTTCTATTTATATAACTAGTATTTTGATTATTAATATTATTTTACATTATAATTTACATTAATATATATGGCATATATAGCCAGTTACTGTCTCACTACATATACTCACATAGTAGACCAGCGCATTCTAATGTGATTTAATTTGTTGCAAAGTTAGCCAAATTCATCCTGTGCACTGAAAGATTACACCTTTCATGGTATAGAATAGGTTATAGTTTATACAACGGAGGAGGATACCTCGCGCAGTTAGACTTACATAGATCCATTGCGGCTATCACCCCCAAGAAGAAAGGGATTAAGTACAGAGCGAGGCGGCGCCGCGGTAACGTGTGCGACTCGAAATCGGGAGGTCCCAAGTTCGATCACCGGGTTTTTGTGGTTTCCCGGGTCGGCAGGAGAATGCTGGGTGATTCATTTTCTATCACGACTCTCCTGCCCCCATTTCCTGTGCCCATCATCTTCCTTGTCATCTGTTTCAGGGTTGTAGAACCAGCGAGGGTGTTCGCCGGGTTGCAGCTGGATGTGACTATGCGTTCTGTGAAGGTTTCTTCCTGACGTCGTCCAAGGATCGTTCAGTTGGATACCCACCTCTGGGTGCTTTCGGGCAGACACTTCTTCGGTGACCCTCCGGTGGCTTGGGGTCGAATAGGTGAGCTCGGGCGGCGTTGGAGGCGTTTAGTGTGAAAATATTAGGGACCCCGTCCTGCTTGAGCCCGTCGTCATCCGGATCTGGTCGCCCTTCCTGTCTCTCCCCTCATCCCTCCCTCCCGGGGATCACGCCTGTCCCACTTCAGGAGCTGCCTCAAGAAGGTGATGAACGACCCGCCAACCAAGTGCTCTCCAAAGTCCAAGAGTACGCTTTCCTTTGCGCAGGCAACCGCGCCATCTGCCCGGCACCACCATATGCTACAACACCTAGAAGCACACCTGAAAGATGAAGAGGCAGAATGAGAGGGAAATGATGGAAAGGAAGCCGTGGTAGATAAGAATCCATGCAGTATTTGCCTACCGAATGGGGAACACTACGGAAAACCCAAGGTCAGAGCGGGCGGTTGATGGGTTCGAACCCAGGACCTCTCAAATGCGAGCCTCGCGGAGCCATCTCGCTTGGTTCACGCTGATTAAATACGCTCTAGTCTACAGCGTCTTTAAACCAATGAAAGCATACATAAATATTAGAAAGTTTGAGGCATTTATGATGAAACTGGTGCTCATTTCTATAATCCTTGAGCGTTTTTATTTTACAAAGGGGATTACTTATGATTACAAACTGAAAAATCATATTTTGCTGCCACCTCAAGCATTTACAAAAGGAACCAGTTGTTATATATCCATTACAATTTGTTCTTTGCTCAGGAATTACATTACTGCTTTAGTAAGCTGTACTTTTTGAAGACTGATTCTGTCTGCGTCGGTTTTAATCAGTGAAAGTGGGAACGCGGTTTTCTCCCTTGAAGTTTGATTAAACATGATGTGGTATCTGACATTTTTAGAAGACGATAGTTATTACAAATTTAATATTTATAGCGGAGAGCAAGCTTCCAAAATATACCGAAGAGGCAAAGTCGGTTCCTGTTTCCAAACTTAGCACACTTATTTTTTCATGTAACTAGGTATGACCTACGTTTTCTTAATTAATTACTAAGCTTATAAAAGCTTATTCTAATTGATAAAACACTACCAAAAATTATAAGTTACATTCACATGACTCTCTACCCTCTATCGTTTATTAGGGCATACAAATTATTCTTACGAAAGTTTATCTTCCTATCTACTTCATTTTAATGGAGTTGGACCTTTGCAGAAATAGCTATATTACACATTTCGTTATAGATACAAAGAGACCAGCGATAGTCAAATGTTTAAGAACTGGACGCTATATATAGATCTTAAAATTCCATACTGTTTCCATGACATCGTGAGAAACAACTGAATGTTGACGTGGCTTTAAGATAATGACCAGTAATGAACAATTCGAACCAGTAATAATTGCTACTTCAGAAATGCCTTATGCTAAAAAAAAACTTTCTTTGAAATAAATTGTGTATATTAAAAAGATCTACATTTTTGTGTAGTACGTTTTTGTCTATTGCATAACGTTTACCAGTTATACAGGATTATACAAAATTTCTTTCGAATGAAGAAGACTTTACAGGTTATTCCGAGAAAATTCAAGATATGCATTTTATTTGCGATTTAAATATCTTTGATATATGGTATTTTAATCAAAATTGTTAGAGCCATCTGTTTAGAAAATAAAAACTTTCGAAAAATGTTCCATGTAGAGGGCAATTTCGGGTACGGGGATGTTCTAGAAAATCTTAGAGTCGCATCTTTGGAAGGTGTTGAACCTACATACCAAGTCTGACATTTATCCGAATTTTCGTTTTTGAGTTATGCTGTTCACATCTTTTTCTAATTTGTTTTATTCAGGGGGCAAAACATGCATTTTCGTTGTAATCTCGGTATCTAATTTTTGGATGGAATGCAATACCTTCTCTACCTAATATGTACGTGGTGAAAAGGGATATACCACACGCACATATACACATAGACATATAAAACAAGAATTATACATACTAATATAATTCACCAAGAAATATGTCAGAATATTTAACAACCAAGAATTGTACAAAAGCAGATTGTAACTTAGATAAGTAAGGAACAGGCGAGCTAGCTAATTCCAGGTAAAAGATAATTCTAGGTAGAGCCCACCTTTCACCAAGCTAATGAGCAAGGAACTTGAAGCAATAACCAGAAATAGAAAGAGACAGATACAGAAAGGAAAGAGACTGAGATATTGAATCTGCGTCACTCGGACGCGTATGCAAAGTCTTTTGGAGGAGAATATTCTCATACATAATAAGGTAACGCGGTCTGAGGACCAATTAGAAACATCGTTACATTTTGAGGCGCAGAGATAAGCGCCACTAGGCTTAGGTATAAAAAGGGGAACAAAGCCCCAGATTTTCACTCTCTTATAGAATCACGTCGACACACAGTGACACTCTCTGGACGACAAATGCACGTGTGTGCATTGGGGTGGGAAGACGTGTGCAGTTAGTTCAGCTTCCTAATTTAATATAATGGTGGGAATTGTTACAATGGGAAAAGCTAGCCGCCCATAAATATTTATTTGATAATAAACGACACCTTTAAGGGAAATACAGTGTATTCTAATATGCCTTGCCTACGAAAACCCCGAGAATAGTGAAATTAACAGAGAAGGGAGAAAACAGCAGCCGACGAGCAGCAATAGCCGGAGACAAGAATACTGCAGTAGAGGGCATCAACCAGAGGAACAACGCTTTCCAGCTACAGTGGTAGAGAAATTAAAAAGTAAAGGTTCTTTTTTTTTCTTTAGCAATTTTCGACATTTAGTCTCCCATTAAGCTACTCAAGTTAGCCAAAATCATTTACTTTTGAATACCTTACCTTACAGCCACACAAACTGGAATACAGAAGCAATGATGGTTATGGTCTCAACTATGTGTATAAAGAATAGTATTGTCCAGTATATCAGCTGTCACTCTTCTAAGTTCCCAATGTTACTTCACTGGTTTATCTAGTTCAATTTCAGTGAACTTCTAGTTCACTTAGTTCACACTGCCACTTCACTAATGTGAACTAGTTCAATTTTCGCGTCACTTCACTTCCTTCTTAATGTAGCAGCGTAATACAATACCGATTACGTTGTCAATTCTTCCGGACAGTTCACTCGCAGAGGAGTCAAACACAAGACTACTTCAATCTCTCCTGCAGCAGCAGCACTCACTGCATGTCACAGTCGTCAGCACAAGCTCTCTTGTAGAACCACACTTGCTAACTGCTACTACCTTACTTACTTGCGAGACCGCTCGCTTATATTGCCAATGGAATCTTCCACACAACATTCTAGAACTATCTGGAAACACGTTCTAGATGCGGAGAGAAAGAAACTTCCAGAAGATTCTGGTTAATGTCGATAGTGCTTCCGGTGCTTATGCTGGCGAACGCTACTTATCTTTGTTTATCTCCGACTACCGACCCGGCGCCGACCTTCAGGTAACCTTGAGCCATAGCTGTTGCGATAAGTGCAACACTGGAGAAGGAGGAAGAGATTCTCCGATGCACTTAACGCATTCATATTGCACGCTACTTTTTCGACGATAGTGAATAATGGAAACGACACTTACTAACACCTGTTGAACATGGTGGTTACAGTAATAAGGTCACCAATATTAACAGTGGTGGCGAAGTGGCGATCAATTATCCAACTGAAGTTAAGAAATCAATAACTTGCAGCTCATACTTAGCAGCTGCATTAATTATTATTCTTCTTCTTTAACGGATTATCCTTCTCTTTGTAAGACTTACAAGCCAATGCCTTGGGTCAGTAGCCTGTCAAGGAGCAAGCAAACTCTGGATCATAGCGGATCCAGGATGGGTGATCAGCCTAATGCTTGGTATGGCGGTGAAGGACATGAAATGCAATGATGAGAGGGATAATAGGAAAATTCGCTGATCAAATTGTCCAACCCAGCATTCGCCTAGCGACCTTCGGTTAGATTGGTCGGTTCCCGGAATTTATGTGATTTGTAAACGTTACTGCAGTGCCAAATGGCTCGGTCGTTAAGCCGCAAGTAAATATTAACAAATGAAAAGGAAGTAAAGACACAGGTAAGGTTAAAATGGTAAAATTCAACTATCAAATATGATTATATTCCATGTCTGCAATAATAAATATATAAAAAGTTATAGGATTTAATATAGTTCATGCTCATACGTGAATAAAATAGACAAAACACGAATGTAACTTAGTGTTGTGGACCGTGACGCGTGAAGTTGTCACTACAAGAGGTTTGAGGTCTGAGGTCTGAGGATGTTTGTTCGGCCGACCGGAGAAGACACCGTCCGCTTGTACCCCCTTCCCCAGGTGAGGTGGCTCTAGGCGATCAAGCCGGGTTCGTCATCTCAGCTAGGCTGAATGTGGAGGCACGCTAGTGGTAAGACCATTGAGCTCAAACACTGCCCAGGACCGTTCAAGTCGTTTCTACAAGGTCCCCACGGATAAGAGGAGTCGGGAGACGGTCAGAGAGAGCATAGGATTTACTCCACTGACGAATGAGTCAACTATCCTTCCGGTTTAAAGGATACCACTTTGATAGGTAGCGAGGATAAGTTAAGACTAATTGCCCGCCACGCCTCTCGGTCTATTCATCAGAACCGTGGCTATTAGGTCCTAACTCCTGCGCTAATTACCCGAGTTGCCATCTAGATTATTGAGCTTGACTTAATGTATATCAGCGTCGTTGTGGAGCGCGTATGAACTATTTACATATAATTTTCTATTTAACAGTATACTAGTGCTTATGTGCCGTGCGTCGAATCTGTGGTGAACTTGTCTATCTTTGTGGTGGGGTGCCGCTACACTTAGATTACAAGCCTTGAATGCAGGAAATTCAACTTTCCACCATGACAGCATGAACGGGAAGTAGAGCATAAAACACTATCGTCGAAAAACAGAACTTTGTTTCGTAGCTAGCAAGCGGGATGTCGCAGACAGAGGTCCATGTTCGTTGAAATATGTCTGTCACCTTCCTCGATGTACTTCTGGTTTAGAGTTAGCTGACAAATTAATCCCAGTAAATTGTTGTTAAAATGTTGATACACAAGGCAAAGTAAGCATCATTTCCTTCAGTGTGTGGGGTTTGGCTGACAAATCAATTTCAATGCCATGTCAGTAGGAACTGTTAAGATATCGACTGGCTAAATTGCTAGGATCACTCCACTAAGCCAGAGGTGCATTTAAGGGGCCTATCCCTGAATTTCTTTCCTGCTGGTGCAACAACAGTGAAAAGTAATTTTATAAGGAAAGGCAATCAAAAATATTTTGGCTAAATCATTCCCAAAGAAGAATTTCTTCAGAAAGGGAATCTTTATTTTTTAAAGAAATATTTTCTTATGGCAATCTGACAACATGAGATAGATTGAAAGTTTGTGTATGTTCTTCTCAAGATATTAACTGTTTTGCCAGTTTCCCACTGCTCCTGCAAAAAGATAATTAAAGGCATACTTGAGAAGCACAGCATCTGGACTTGCTGCCAATTCACCGTGATATTCGTGTCTGATGATGAGCCTGTAGATAAGTTTGTTACAGTCTTTCCGGCCCGATAACGGTTCCACACATAAACAATGCGCATGGTATCACTCTGCGCTTGACATCTCGTGAAAGCATGGAGGAGCCTCCTCTCTTTCCCCCAGCTGTTTACTTCCGGAAAATGACAAAAACATATGGAAAGGTGTCAAAAGAGGGCTAATAGACATCAGCCGACGAGATTAAATAAAATTTCAACACAATTAAATTGGGTAAAGAGGCATATATCTTAACTTAGGAAGAAAGGAAAGCTCAAGAAGTATGATTTATACTGGAAGGCTGGAGGACATTTACGATTCTGGCAGGGGAATCTGTTTATTCTGTGGTTTGGTTGATAACTGGGTACATATTTTGGCGAATGAGCACAGCCGGAGAACCAGCGAACAATTAAACTCAAAGAAAAACTCTTACGTTCCTGCTAGAAGGAGATTGACATGTTGGGATCTACTGGCTGATCAGAGGAACAGATAAATTTTTTCAGTTAGTCAGAGGTAATTTATCTTTATATTTTTCTTTCTTTTTATTTTCTTTTTTGTTTCTTTTTGTCACCTTTGATTTGTATCTTAAATATGCACGTTCAGTCAATTACCCATGCACTAAGTATTTGTGCAATAACTTTAGTAATTTGACACGAATAAAGATACCATATCTATGTACTTTGGGGAGCTCTCAAGAAACTGCCATCGTTGCCTTCAAATTTTATATTAACCACACGTGTGCTGTCTTTCACTGCACCAGCACTGAGTGTCAAAGAAATGCATACCCCTATACTTCATACAGAAACTGAATGTACTAATTTAAGAATGGATATGAAATGTTATGAAATATATTCTACTGCTGTTTACTGCAGGAGAACCTCATCTATGGTAGGGAGCCCATTGTTTAAGAAAAAGCTATGCATCTTGAAGCGTATAGCTTCACTCACTTTGTCTATAACACTGTACGTCGATTCTTTTTCTTTTTAGGGGTTTACACAGTTCCGTCTTTTTCAGCTTCTTCCTTGCATTGGAAACAGCATTCCCAAACACATCAGTTGCTTTCGATGTTAATTTAACGACACTCTTAACAATTACGCTGAAACAAAAGGTTTAATACATTCAAAATTTTTGTTTAGTCACCATTTTTAAGCATTTTGCCACTTTCATATTTAATTACACTGCTTTGACGTGCTACACATCAGCCATGACCGCAGCATCAGCAATACTGCATTAGCACGACCGTTGATTCGCTACAGTAAACAACGCGAGAATGCTGATGGCTATATGGTCTTGTAAATAAATGAAACAAATTATTTAAGTTATATTTAAATTATTTTTATTTAGGATTATTAAGTTACCATGGTTATTCGCCGTCTTGATTATTTGAAGTATAAAAAGCCTGACAGTACAGCTAGAACAAACTATTTTTATTCGTTTGAAAGATGTACTGCGTGGAAGGCACATGCGTTTGTTGACAGTAGGACGATTTCTTGGGCTGGGACGAGCACAGTTTCCAAAAATATTTGATTTTGTATTATGAATATATTTCAACAAATTTAAATTGAAAACGTGTTAACATTTGTGCGAAATGTAAAATCCCTTTTGTAGGAATCAGTATGTTTATAGATACACACGCCACACATAAAGTGGAGATTTCTGCCTCGGCACCCAATGGTGTACTTGTTTGAAAGAATAGATATAGGTATAGGTTATGTAACGGAGGGAGATACCTTGTGCATCGCAACCTACATAGAGCTATTGTGGCGACCACCTCCCAGGAGGAAGGGATGAAGTGAAGGAATCATAGGGGGCTTACTGTTACATTGCACATACAAGACACAGGCACAAACACCCATGCCCATAGTGGGAATCGAACACTCAGCTTGGCGGAGCGGCGAAGCCAAACGCTCCAGCGACCACGACTACAAGGGCCGGCAACAGTTGGATAATCACCCATCTCTGCCGCGCGTATGTGGGCTTGAGGCCGGCAGTCGAATTGGCAGGCCAAGGCCCTGCATGAACCGTAACGCCAGGGGGTTTAGATTAGTTTTTATCAGTATATTACGGTTGTTTCTCATTTTCAAGTGTTTCACATTTTTAATTTAAGCAGCTTTGTCACCTTCGCCGTTCAAATAAAGTTCTATATACGCCCCTGTAAAAGATGGACGAACAGAGGGGGGCCCTCCTAAACCGGGGCAGAGCCTCGCACACATGTCAGCCGTCCCTTTGTGATTTTACCTCGACCCCCGAGAGGGAGGGATGAGTGGAAAGACCCGAAGGGTGATCAGATACAGATGGCGTAGAACGCAAGAACAGACGGGGTTCCTACTGTTTCCAGATTTAACGCCTCCAACGCCACCCGAGTTTACTATATTGGGCCCCGAGCTTTTGGGCCCGACGTCAGGATGAAATTTCCACAGATCGCACAGCCACCACCCAGCCGCAACCCGCCGAGCACCATCACCTGGTCCTACAACGCTGACACAGATGACAAGAGAGATTATGGGTACAGGAAATGGGGGCAGGAGAACCCCGGTAGAAGATGAACCATCCCAGAATTCGCCTGCCGACCCGGAGAAACCACGTTTACCTATGGACCAGAGGAGCGGTCCCGGGTATCGAACCCGAGACCTCCTTAAGGCGTGTCGCACTCTTTAAACATGACCATTTTGAAGCTACCTGACCGGTCTAGGAGAGAGAGGGTGCGCTAATGACGGCTCGAGTGCTGAGTAACCCTGTCACGGTTACCCTTCACTGCCTAGTCTCTCAGCACCAGTTCCACTTTTGGCAGTGAAATATGGAAAATATCCTGATATCTACGGCCGTACTTGCTTCACTGGCTTTAGTACGGGATTTGAGATTAGGCAGTTAAGGTTTACCAACTGTCGTAAGGAATATAGTGCTATCTCTTTCTTCTTTCCATGTTTCAACTTATAGCAAATGCACTATAAGCATTTGGTTAAAATGTGGCTGACAAAGCAACGTCAATCTAACGCTGGCTCACAGACCAGCGTCTCTTCGCTCAGGGTTGAAAGCTGGCAGACAAATCAATGTCAGAATCACTTCAGTCAATGAGCTGAATGTTGACTCACGAGACATCGCCAGTACAACATTTCGTCGAGCTTCATGTCCGCGGCAACTAGTCTAGTCAGTTGCAGCGCCTGGCATGAATCGCGTGGGTGGACAACAGGCAAGCAAACTTTACGTTGTTGCAACACTAAACTTCTGGACTGCGGCCATCGCTATAATTGGGTGTGCTAGCCGGAGAGAAAAGCGTTTTGAAACAAGCATTCTCGTTATTGCCCTAACGGTTCTTGTTATATAACCAGCGGCAGTACATTCATCAATTAAGCATTGTTCAAGTCCAAGAACTGCACACGCGTATGTTGAAGTCGTGCACAGAGATTATAGAGAAACTGCACGGAGCGCATGGGTGGATTTATTAACGAATCCGCGAGACCAGTAGAGGCTCCGTGTACGTATTTCGGATGTTCACAAAATTTTAGTCAGGCAGCCCTGAAAATGTGAAATAGCATCTGCTGTCTATAATACGTGGGGCGTTCAATAAATCCTTAGAAAATACATAGCAAAGCGAATTATTTTTGGTATTATTTTTTTTATGTTCAACATAATCTCATGTTAGCTCGATACAATTTTCCCTGTGTTTCTCCAACTGTTTTAAGCCATCCAAAAAGTAGGATCTCGGAAAGTCTTCAAAATAGGCGTCTGTTTGGAAGATGGTCTCCTCGTTAGACGTGAGTCGTTTTCCGCCGAGCCACTTTTTCAAGTTTGAAAATAAAAAAAGTTACTGGGGCCAAATCTGGTGAATACGGTGGATGTTGTAGTAATTCAAACCTTAATTCCACAATCTTCGCTATCGAAACTGCTCAGGTGTGCACCCGTGCATTGTTTTGAATCTTTTTCTTTGTCAGGTGAGGGCGTTTTTTCTTGATTTCTTCGCTCAACCGGTGCAATAACGATGCATAATACTTTGCATTTATCGTTCTTTCTTTCTGCAAGTGAAGATGACTCCGCGTGCATCCCAAAAAAACCGAGGTCATCACCTTTGCCTTCTTCGGAGCCGGTTCGCCTTTAAAAACCCACTATTTCGACTGTATTTTTGTCTCTGGAGTGTAGTAGTGTATCCATGTATCGTCCACAGTTATGTATCGACGCAGAAACTCGTCATGATTGCGACGGAAATGTGCCAAACTCGCCTCCGAATTGGTCACACGATTGCGGCACCCACCTTGTCAAAATCTTTATCAACCTAATGCAAAATTGAAAACACTGTATCTTGTGATATGCCTGTGGCCTTAACTATTTCGCGAATTTTGATTCGTCAACCACTCAAAAACATGTCGTGGATTTTGTCAATCATTTCGGAGGAAGTCACTTCCACTGGACGTCCCGAACGATGTTCATCATTTGGGATGTACGGCCACGTTTAAACTCATTTACCCAAACGTAAACTGCTGCAAACTCAGAATCAGATATACATTGAACTTCGTCCAACTCGACTTTGATTTCTTTCGGTGTTAAGCCTTAAATATAAGCGTTTAATCACCGTACGAAACCCGTTTTTTTCCATCTTTATAACTAATCGCCTATGACAACGAAACCACGCGATGGATATAGTTGAAACTTTAACTGTCATCTAGTAAGAGATGACGCTTAAAAATGCAAACTTTTTTCGATGCTACGAGTGCCATTTCTTAAATTTTCTACGGACTTATTGAACGCCGTAGTATTTATGATTATGAACAAATGGATACAATGCAGCTGTTTCTAACCACAACACTGATAATAATAAAAACAATAATTAATAATAATGCATAAGTTGTCTGATGAAATATTCTTTCTATATTTGTTGTGTACAAAATTAAGTGCACCGTGTTAGGGCAAGAACGAAGAAATATGTAAATTAAATTTTAGTTTAGATTAAAGATGGTACGGCGAAACTGGAAGAAGTTTCCGCGCTTGTGCAACTTACCTACTTCTGCTACTGTGACTCTAAGTTCCGCCGTAGTGTGCTACCATCTAGTGGCAGTGGCGTAAAATTGTACTAACAGTATGAAAAAAAAACAGTGCGCGAAAAGCTTTGCCAACTCTTGCACTTTAAGTGTGCATGGCTCATATGTATTTCGGCCCATGAGGTAATTGCGCCATACAGCTGCGCATGCGTAGAAACTCCTTAAAACGTGCGCAAGTCAAGGTGTGCTAGGAACCCTGTTACCCTCGAGTTTAGAGGACTAGCGCGGTAGATTTATAAACACCCACATTTTTACTTACCGCGTATGGTTCCTTTATTAATTTGTGGACGCTCTTTAACTGCTGCGGTCCTTAGCGTCCCATTCTACAGGGAGAGTCAAAAGACTACGAACCGGCTGCGCGGCGCTTTTCCTGTCCGCGTCCTCGGCGCTCGTTGCAGTCTGCCGCTATCATAGAAAGGCGCGGGTGAAACTATGCAACATTTTTAAAACTACTTTTAAAGGCTTTACTTACCAACTCTACGAAACTGTGTTTGAGGACAGAATTATTAGTAGAGATTTGTGGCCTCCTAGGTCCCCCGACCCAACCCCCTGCGATTTCTATCTCTAGGGCAACTTAACACAAAGTATACAAGACAAGCCCACACACCCTGGAAGAATTAAAATAAAATATCCGCCAGGAAATTGCCAGCATTTCTCAACGTGAACTACGGCGAGTGATGGATAGTTTCCTAAAGAGGTGCCAACAATGTATGGACAACGACGGTGACCAGTTTCAGCATCTCCTTTCATAAAGTTGGTAAGTAAAGCCTTTAAAGTAGTTTTAAAAATGTTGTATGGTTTCATCCGCGCCTTTTTATGATAACGGCAGACGGCAACGAGCGCCAAGGACGTGGACAGGAAAAACACCGCGCAGGCGGTTCGTAGTTTTTTGGCTGTCTCTGTATATTGGGACGCTAAGGACGCTATTTTGCTCAGAGGCCTTTTTATCAGGCTTGAGGTTCTCTTACGTGCCGTAAATCTACGACACGGGACCACCGACTTTACTTCCCTTCCCAAGGAAGCCATGCTAAGGACTTTTACGCCCGGTAACTAGAGGCTAGCATGGCACCCTAGACCACGGTAGACGACTTACCGAATATACGTTACTTTTAATATCACTCAAAGAAAATTACGAATAAATCCGTGAAGTGTCTAAAGTTAAGGGTGTTCACGTGCTCTTGCGCTCTTATGCAACAGCCGCACTGTGCGAGACGGAATTGCGTCATAATCTCTCCAATTGTAGCCCATAATTCCTTGCGCTAATAGCATCAATCTTGATCGATAGTTTTGCAGGTGTCATTTCTAAAATGTTTAACTTGGCGAACCGAGAGTGAGAAATCTTCCAATTCACCAGGTTCACCCCTATTTCGTTGTATATTGATGTGAGGGGCTTCTGTATTATGTAAAACTGTGCTATAAAGTTACTATGGGACCAACCTCCGCATTCGGAAGATCCCGGGCCCAAATACCTTCAACGATCCACTCTAACTTTGGGGTTTCCGTGGTCCTCCCTGGTCGGTAGGCGAATGATAGGGTGGTTTCTCATCTGCTAGGATTTATTACCCTTTCATTTCGCTTTCTTCTCGTCTTTCTGGTGCTTCTGTATGGCAGTGCCGGCCAATAGCGCGGATTCTTGCTTAGATGAAACAGTACTTCCCGTAGACACTAAAGGGCTGCTCATGTAATAACTTCATATATTGGAAGAACTCAAAGAAAATATTAGACGAGAAATTCACTCAATTTAGGACACTAAACTCTCGAGTATAAATGAAAATTTTCTGAGAAGATGCCAGAAAGATACAGATAGAGAAGGACATTTCCGACATGTCTAATGATGAGGTACGTGTAACTGTGATGTAACGTGAGGCGGTTGCGGAGATATTATAACTGTTTCGGCGGGATTCCGAGTTGCAGCTGCCGGCTCGTGAGTAGCCGTATAGTGGCCACAGTGTGAAGGAGAAACACTGCACTGTTGATGTGTGGCTGGTGCAACAACACTGAACTTTAACTTATGAACAAAGACCTTACTGAGGTGCACGTCATCTGCTCTGTGACACTGCCACTGCGAGTTTGCTTGTTTAAGTAGGTAATCGACCGGACTGTTAATTTCCTTATTTCTTTAATTGTTTCAAAACGAGTTATGCTAGCGACAACGTATTATACCTGAAATGCAGAGGAATTTCGGGAGATTGTTTACCTCTATAGCAAATGTTGAAAATGTTCTCCATCCTGCATAAGGCACAACTCAACTCGCCGTTCCATGTTACTGGCCACTCGTTGGAGGACTCTGTTGTCAATAGCTTGAATCTCCTGTGTAATGTTGTGCTTCACATCGTCCAATGTCTGGGGACGTATGGCATAAACCCTGTATTTTAAGTAACCCCATAGAAAGAAGTCCGGCGATATCAAATCCGGAGATCTCGGTGGCCACAGGTTCTTGGAAATTATCCGGTCGTCAAAGAAACTTGCAATTAGTGCCATGGATTCATTTGATGTATGGCATGTAGCGCTGTCCTGCTGAAAATATCCTTGACTTAGCTCTATATCGTCTAGTTGCTCAGCAGACTCCATGAAAATCCGTCGGTACTCTGCAGTGTTTACATTGTTTTAAAAAAAAAATGGTCCCACTATTCTCTGTGGGAATATTGCGCACCAAACTCCGATTTTAACCGGGTGCATAGGTGCTTCATGAATAACATGTGGATTTTCGCTGGCCCAATAGCTTGAGTTATTTGAGTTCACATAGCCGGATAAATGGAACCATGCTTCATCTGTGAACAATGCGATGGACAATGTGGCAGGATTTTGCACAATGAACGCCTGAAAACCAACGACAATAATTCAGTCGTCTATCTTTATCTGGTTCCTGTAACTGATGGACAACCGTAACCCTATATGGCTTTATGCCTGCACATTTCACCTCCTGCGACAAACGTCTTAATGATTTTTTGGGTAACTGATCCAGTCGTGTACTTACGTCAACAACCTTGGGAAGCCTAGGTGAACAAGGTTTACCTTTTTTACTCACCAGAGATCCAGTTGTTTCCAATTTGTTTATCAGTCCCAGTATTGTGTTTCTTTGGGGAGGATTCCTAACACCAAATTCTCTCTGGTATGCCCTTTGAGTACCTGTAATTGAATTCATAATCCAGTATTGCTTTACAAGGAAGAGTCGTTCATTTAACGTGTACTCCATTTTCACGTTGACTAGAACAAAATCTCAAAAACAGTTGCCGACAATAAAACTAACAATTACGAATAAAACATGAACATTTGCGCATCTAGTGTCAGGCAATCGAAACTCCAGAACATTCTGCTTAATTTGGTGCGAAAATTGGGGCATTGAGTGAATTTCGAGCAGAATTATTTAAGAAATAAATGTGTCAGTTCTTCATAATTCACCATGTATAAACAAAAGCCATTCTTTATTCAAGAGGTTATTAAGATCACCGATATTCAATTGTGTTTGAAATAAATTTATAACATTAGTATTGCCACGGTGAATACTATACCCAGTGTGCACTCAGCTCTCAGGACTGGATATTGCAGTTCTTTTCTGAAAATAAATTCGCAGAAGAGAGGAAATAGAGACGTTTCTGTCAGCCTCAGGGCGGATATACAAAGGATCTGAAACTGTACGACTTAGAAACTGCACAGTGAAAGCGAATCTCCGTGCTTTTGCATGCGAGTTAGGACTTCTAACCAGAAAACGTTAGTAAATTGATTTAAAATTGAGTAAAATGGACGTGGACTGTTAAAATTTCTATAAAAGACCGATTCCAAAAGTATTACTGATCCAGCTAAAGAGGTATTTACAATTACATAAAATCGTTTAATATTAGATACATGAACCATGAAATTTTAAAGTGTTACTTCGATGTTTGTAAGAGAATTGCGTACTAAGTCGCTGTCCGATGTTGCACGGGTATCTTTTTAAACTCGAATACGGATTTAATTAAGTTTAATTTACCTCTCCCCGTTACTTATGAAATAACTGTACAACGATCTAGAAGTTTTTTATGGTGAATCACCCCCTTACCCTTTGTAATTATAATTCAACTATGGCTATTATTAGTAATGGATGAAAAATTCCCTGATATTCACGCAAAAGCATGTGAAACATCGGCGGAACGTCTGACTTCCTTAACCACCCGCCGACAGTCTTCCAAGTTCTGGAAATGCTGCATAGCCTATAACTACCCTTTGGTGGTGGAACACTCATCGGTCGGAGTGGTCTTGTTAGATATAGTCGGCGCCAATCAAGAAGGTGATTGACAATTACTAACCACGTGACGAATGGGAGGGGATGGTTACGTCATAGCGGCGATTAGAATGACCAATTAGAGCTATAATGTTTCCTTAGCAACGATAGACGCAAAAGCCATGTTGTTGATATTGTAACACGTGATTAGCATGACGTGCCTGGCGAGCGACCGTTGCAGTAACATGAACTGCACTTCTTATTTTCTGCTGTCGATGCAGTTATAAACAGTGCTTCCTTTAGCCACAGCTTGCAATGTATTTGCTCAGTTTAGAGCTTGCCTGTGCGCTCTCCATGTGGTCGCAATAAGCGGCAACGTCGCCTCTCTCTCTCTCTCTCTCTCTCTCTCTCTCTCAGCGAATGTCAATCACTTTCTTCTTTGGCAGCGAGTATAATTACAGAAGGTGAAATTTGAAACCTTTGTACCTTCTCATTGGTCCCGTAGTCATTTTATAACATAAAAAGGTACACCGTTTTCACGTAATACAGATATCCTTAACTTATACAAATGAATAGAGGTGAAGCTGGTGAATATGCAGATTTCACACTACCAGGCAATCAAGTTAACATCTTTCAAAAACGCATACAGCCTCTCATGAAAGTATTCGTCTGAACTTTAAAAAGTTCTAATAGTCAAATTGAGGGAGAAATCTATTTTGGGGGCATAAAGATGATTTTTTGTGTGTAGTGCTTGATTTTGCGGTGAAAATAGGTTTTTATTTGACGGAGAAATAAAATGTCAAAGTTGGGAATTTTCAACGTATTTGTCTTAATTCCTCATTTTCGGCTCACTATTTACAACTTCACGAATTTATTTCTCCACCGGTTTAAGTCACATGTCCATGGAAGTTTGTGGATGTATGCACAAAAAATGCTCTATGCAATTCATGAAAAGTAATTTTGAAAACATCACGTACAAAAAGGTTGCAATTTTGGCATATTTTCCAAAAACTTATAAAACCTATAAAATGAACGATCTGAAAAACCGCCCAAACACTTAAATTATGAAAAAATCTTTATGAAAAAAAATAGATTTTCCATCCATTAATTTGGTTGCTAGAATTTTTTAAAGTGCACACGAATACTTTCTTGAGGGTGTGTATAGTCTTCGACATCAAGGAAAACAATTTTTTCAGTTGATAAGTTAAAAATATCCTTCCCTCATTTCTAATGTTAGCAATTTTCTCCCTTTATACAAGCATTTAACAAGCCCTGCTAACGAAGTTGATTACAGCATTAGTACAAAGAAAATAAAGCAAAACTTTCTTGCATGAAGGTTATTAAAGTACAGGGTTATTAAAACAAATCTGATGTGTTTCACTCACATGACTTTCTCTACTCTTGTACAAACTATTTTTACAAACGCTTATTCTCCATATGCTTTATGTTAATCGAGATGCTAATCTTATTGCTAATTTTCTTGTAGATGCAAGGGGAATTGGTAGGCTTTAAGCGACAGTCAAATATTTTAAGAGCTGCTTGCTATGTGGAGTATTACATTCTCTTTGCATTACCAGGACAAAAAATGAATAACGAATTCCCATTTGAGAAAAAGTATAAGTATTGGAAAATTTAAGGGACTAACAAGCAATATCTCGAAAATGGTTCATTCAGCGAAAAAAATGCATATGACATAAATTATGTATTTTAATGCGATCTACATTTTTGTGTAGTAAAATTTTGTCTATCTCTTATGGTTTACCAGTTATGCAAAAGTCGTTCACAATGAAGAATACTTTTGGAGACATTCCCAGAAAATTCAACATATACATTTCATTTCTCATGAAAATGTCTCAAACATATGATATTTTAATCAAAATCGTTAGAGCCATTTTTGAGAAAATTAAAATTTTCGAAAAATGTTCCATGTAAAGTGTAATCTGGGGTGGGGGGATTTTCTTGAAAACCTTCGTGTCGCATCTCTGGAAGATACTGAACCTAAATATCAAGTTTGGTGTTTATCCGACTGTTCGTTTCTGAGTTATGTTGTTCACAGACACACACGGACATTTTTCCTAAAATCCTTTTTTTTGGATTCAGGAGGCCTCAAAACATATATTTCCGGTAAAATCTCGGTTTCGAATTTTTAGGTGGAATAAAATACTTCCCCTACTTACTATACGTAGTAGAGAAAGTAAAAAGGAGCATATTTTAAATATTCATTTTTAATGAACGGCAATAGATGGCAACACATGCGGTACATCATTGAATAGAGGAAAGTTTAAAGTTTTAAGCACCACCTACTAGTTTTCCATTCAGTGCCTACAGCACCATGTTTGTTTACGAGAAAATGGCGACGCAGTCGTTTTGTGTGCTGCATTATACAAAGACTGAATCCATTGTTTCATTGCAGCGTGCATTTTGTTTAAGTTCAACAAAGAGCCACCTCGTCATAATCAATTTACAATTGATACAATAAATTCGGAAAAGCACTGGTCGTTCTTGCATAGCAAATGGTGCTCATTTTGAACACATAAAATAAAATTTTGAACTTATATATATATATATATATTGCTTAGAATGAAATATCTGCGGCGTTTGTCTTATTTTACATTCAAATTCTGTGGAGTAACAGCTATTTTCTACTCCATGGAATCCTCAACTACAAGTCCAGAACTTCTTTGCATATTCTTTTATAACTCCATTGTGTTTGTGTTCAAGTATAACGACCTTGCAAATGCTTTTTAATATTTCAGCAATTTAGGAAATTAAATTAGAAGGTGTTTTACAGTCCGACATCCGTCAGAACTAATTGTGCTTTTCAATAGTGAAAGAGTTATCATAATTGGTTGAGTGTTTTTTTAGATTACCCTACAAACAAACAAATATTCTCTATTTATAATATTAATATACACTTAGATTATTGCGCCTGTAAAACAATGACCCACTCGCACAAGGGACTGAAAATAGCTATTTGTGTATCAAGTATGTAAAATAAGGCTTTAACGGACGAATTAAAGCACTTCGGACGAGGCGGCGTAAGACAAGATTACAATGTACTTATAGTATAATCAGTGAACTGGTTTAACTGTTTCATCTCGTATGAGAATTTAACAAACAAGGATTAGTTTTAAAAAATTTCAATGAATTTATTGTTTCTCAAAATATTCCCCTTTAACATCAATACATTTTTGCATTCGATAAAACCAGTCCTTAAAGCAATAATGCCACTCTTCCTGAGCCACTTCAGAAACCAGGTTTTTATAATGTTCCACTGCTTCATCTGACGACGAAAAACTTATTCCACGCATTTTATCTTTAATTTTGGGAAACAAAAAGAAATTACAAGGTGCTAGGTCGGGGCTGTATGGCGGAGGGTCCATGGTGCTGACTTTTAGGGCATCCAGACACTCACTTGTTAGTTTTCCTGTATGTAAGATGCGTTGTTATGATTAACTTATTTTTCCTTTTGGGCGTTTTCCACGAACTTTCCAAAACTTTGTTGTAAACAGACATTTGTGTATTAATCGGTAGTAACGGTATGTCTATCTTCTAATGCAATATGGTAGCAATATGGCCCGGTTTAGAAAAAAATAGCAACCATCTTCTTACTATCACTGCGAATTCATCGGACTTTTAAGCAGTATGTTTTGAGTAGCTAAATAAAATTATAATCATAGGGAAAATAAATATCAATAACAGCAGGGATAGTATTAAATAAAACATGGAAAGCGAGTGTTACTGTAAGTGGAAATAAGGGTTGAGTTAGACAGTGGCATCAGCGGGTGGAAACGGATGGTTTTTCCCTCTATTGTTAAGTGTCCCGTTAGGTTGCTGGAACGCAGATGTGTAGAAAAGGGTCAATGTTCGCCAAAAGCCTTACGCATCCAATGAAAGAAGCTAGAAATCAGGCGATAGTGGAATGGGGAGATAGAAAATTTGAAATAGAGAAACAGGAGGGTTTAGAATACACACTTGGTCGTGGTAGTTCCTTGGAGATGGTTCTTAGAAAATGTGTCGGCGGATAGGTGCGATGACATGACGCGTAGCAATAAGGAAATATGTGTGTGTGTGTGTGTGTGTGTGTGTGTGTGTGTGTGTGTGTGTGTGTGTCGAAGTAATAGCAGGAACCAAATTTTAAAGCGGTGACGGGAAATAAACGAGCAGGAAAACAAAACAGTCGTATTCACCACTAACCCGAGATCTAACATCCATGCAAAATCCCTGAGCTAGTACCGAACCCGGGAGCATTCCTACAAATCCTGCGCCATCAAATAGCCAGTACCACCGCAAATAGCCACATACCACCGCAAATTGGCGCCCATAAAGAAGTACCGCCGCAACTTTTGTAGGCTTAGGATCTTTTCGAAAGACATCAGTAACGATATTCTCAACCAAATTTGAAGAGCCGTCTTGGAATTTTTCCAGAGTTTTTCTGCACCAATCAACGCGTTGTTGTGTTTAATCGGGAGTCAGTTTATGTGGAATCCATCGACAACAAAGTTTTCTCACGTCTAACTGTTAATGTTTTGGATTTGACTCATACCAATGTCCAATGTCGCCCGAATAAATTCATAAGATGTCCGTCGATCTTCTTCAAGCACTGCTCGAACAGCGGCAATATTTTCTTCTTGGGCGTCCTTCACGAATTCCATCACTAAGAAAAAACCGATCTCTTTTGAATTATAAATTGTTGCCTTAGATGGGGTTTATTGGCCAAATGCATTTCTTAGCCGATCTTCACATTGTTTAGGCGCTAATAACAATTTAAAATCGTAAAAAAATCATAGCCCGAAAATGATCTCTAGTCAAAACAAACTACGGCAATCAACTCGCAAAACATTAGAAAGTAGCTGTCAAATATAAAGAAATTTCATTTGTTTTTAGAAACATGGCATTTTAAAACGTTTCAGTATCGCCTTGATATTATGCCGCGCTAGATTTTGTACCACTTATTTTATATTTTGAATTGCCAAATCACCAAATATGGCCATTTTTACAGCTTGTACCACTGCCAATGAGAATAGGCTTCCTAGATCCTTAGTCGAATAGAACCAGAGATTATAGGAATAAAAAAGAGAATGTAGGAGAAAAAAATCTGATGTGCTACACTCGCATGACTTTCTCTACTCTTGTACAAACTATTTTTACAAACGTTTATTCTCCATATGCTTCATGTTAATCGAGATGTCAATCTTATAGCTAATTTTCTTGTAGATGCAAGGGGAATATGGTAGGTTATAAACGACAGTCAAATATTTTAAGAGCTGGTTGCTATGTGGCGTATTCCAATCTCTTTGCATGTCCAGGACAAAAAAAATGAATAACGAATTTGAGAAAAAGTATAAGTATTGGAAAATTTAATGGAATAACAAGCAATATCTCGAAAATGGTTCACTCTACAAAAAAACTGTATACGACATAAATTGTGAATTTTAACGCGATCTACATTTTTTGTGCAGTAAAATTTTGTCTTTCTCTTATGGTTTACCAGTTATGCAAAAGTCGTTCACAACGAAGAATACTTTTGCAGACATTCCCAGAAAATTCGAGATATACACTTCATTTGTCATGAAAATATCTTAAACATATGATATTTTAATCAAAATCGTTAGAGATATTTTTGAGAAAATTAAAATTTTCGAAAAATGTTCCATGTATACGGTAATCTGGGGTGGGGGGATTTTCTTGAAAACCTTCGTGTGGCGTCTGGAAGATACTGAACCTAAATACCAAGTTTGGTGTATCCGACTGTTCGTTTCTGAGTTATGCTGTTCACAGACACACACACGGACATGTTTCCAAAAATGCTTCTTTTGGATTCAGGGGTCTCAAAAAATATATTTGCGGTGAAATCTCGGTATCGAATTTTTGGGTGGAATACAATACTTCCCCTACTTACTGTACGTAGTAGAGAAAGTAAAAATATCTATCAGTTATTAGTTTTTGATCACCATGATTTTAAATACATTAATTTCGATTCTGATTGGTGAATAATTTTCGGTGAGGTCACACGTGCTGAAAGGCGCTCCCGTGTAATTATCAACACAAGCAAGCCATGATGATGGTGAGGGGGCGTTAGGGGAAGTTTTAAAGAACACCAGGAGCAAGTGAATGGAAGGACCTCATTTTTAGAACAACCCGACAGTACGGATATTGATTTTTCCCGGAAGGTGGCTTGCCTGGCTACATCTCAATGAGTGAAAACTTATCAGTGCAGCAGCTCTTCTGCGCGCCTGTCTTTTGTTACGGTTATAACACTCTGTAACTCCTACCTCTATGAGATAGCATCACCAATACAAGGAGATTGGTTTCTTTTGAAGTAAAACAGGCTGCAACGATGTAAGCTCTTCATGACTTGCTCAAATACCGCTACAGAAATTACACACGTGGCTGTAGCAGCCAGCAAGGGCGAATGCTACAAGAGGGGGTAGACAAAGCCCGCTAACATAATTAAATTTTAACATAAATTATGCTTATAACTGTCTGTTTTACCTGACATTCCACAAGTGCACTTTTACTTTCCCTCCTACGCATTTACAGTGAGTAGGGAAGTACTGTGTTCCGCTCAAAAATTCGATACCGAGACTTCATCAAAAATACACGTTTTGAGACTCCCTGGATAAAAAAGACATTTATACAGTGTGATTTATGAAGAACTGACACACTTCTTTCTTTAATTACCCTGTTCGAAATTCACTCAATGCCCCAATTTTAGCACAAAATTAAGCAGAACGTTCTGGAGTTTCGATTGTCTGTCACTAGATGTGCAGATGCTCATGTTTTATTCGTAATTGTTAGTTTTATTATGGGCAACTGTTTTTGAGATTTTGTTCTAGTCAACGTGAAAATGGAGTACACATTAAATGGACGACTCTCCCTTGTGAAGCAATACTGGATCACGAATTCAATTACAGCTACTCAAAGGACGTACCAGAGAGAATTTCGTGTTCGCAATCCTCCTCAAAGAAACACAATACTGGGACTCGTAAACAAATCGGAAACAACTGGATCTCTGGTGAGTAAAAAAGGCAAAACTCGTTCATCTAGGCTTCCCACGGTTGTTGTTGACATAAGAGCACGACGAGATCAGTCACCCCAAAAAATCATTAAGACGTTTGTCGCAGGAAACAGGGTACAGCTACCCAATGTGTCAGAGAGCTGTGAAAAGTGCAGGCCTAAAGCCGTATAGGATTACGGTTGTCCGTCAGTTACAGGAACCAGATAAGGATAGACGACTGAATTATTGTCGTTGGTTTCAGGCGTTCATTGTGCAAAATCTATCACATGGTTCACAGATGAAGCATGGTTCCATTTATCCGGTTATGTGAACTCACGCTGATGGGCCAGCGAAAATCCACATGTTTTTCATGAAGCACCCATGCACCCGGTTAAAATCGGAGTTTGGCGCGCAATATCCGCACAGAGAATAGTGGGACCAATTTTTTTGAAAACAATGTGAACACTGCAGAGTACCGACGGATTTTCATAGAGTTTCCTGAGCAACTAGGTAATGTAGAGCTGAGTCAAGTATATTTTCAGCAGGTCGGCGCTACATGTCATACATCAAATGAATCCATGGCACTAATTCCAAGAACCTGTGACCACCGAGATCTCCGGATTTGACATCGCCGGACTTCTTTCTATGGGGTTACTTAAAAGACAGGGTTTATGCCACACGTCCCCAGACATTGGACGATCTGAAGCACAGCATTACACAGGAGATTCAAGCTATTGACAACACAGTCCTCCAACGAGTGGCCAGTAACATGGAACGACATGTTGAGTTGTGCCTTATGCAGGATGGAGGACATTTTCAACATTTGCTATAGAGGTAAACAATCTCCCAAAATCCCTTTGCATTTCAGATATAATAAGTTGTCGTTAGCATAACTCGTTTTGAAACAATTAAAGAAATATATGTGCCAATTCTTCATAAATCACCCTGTATATCGAGGTATCTAATGAAACTATTTCTGCAATATCTGGATTAACATGAAGTAGATAGAAAAATAAGTTTTCGTAAGGAATCTGTAGAAGTTACATAGAAGTAAACGATAGAGGGTAAATAAATGCATGTGAATGTTTTAACCGTTTCTGCAATTTGAACTACATTCAGTTTCTTTTGGAAAAATAATCTACCTCGACTCTTGAGAATGCAAATATGGATAACTGCGTCGATAGTTCTTAGTGCTTGATTGACTAATAACTCGGAGGTTAAGTCAATATATTGGAATGGGCTGTTTCTAAAGAGGCTCAAGGTGAACGCTCCAAATACTGGAGGGTATTTGCATCTCCTTCGTCTTAAATAGATTTGTCCCCTTTGTCATATCCAGCATGAACCAGTGACAGTCGCTTGTTTTATTGCTTAGAGTGTAATGCTTGATCTGCGACTTATAATCATCACATTCAGAATCTGATAACCGAAGGTCCGAAAAAATCTGAAGTGATACATTCACAAGACTTTCTCTACCCTCTATTGTTTATTAGTGGGTATACAAATTATTCTAACTAAAGCTTATTTTTCTATCTACTACATTTTAATCCAAATAAACCTTTGCAGAAATAGTTGCATTATACATTATGTTATAGGTGCAAACAGAGCAGCAATCGCGAGAAACAACTGAATATTGACAGTACTTTAAGAGAATGATCAAGAAATGAACAATTCGAACCTTCAATAACGGATATCTCAGAAATGGCTTATGCCACGAAAAAAAAACTTCTTTTACATTCCTTCTGAATGAAGAGACTTCACGGGCTATTCCCAGAAAATTCAAGTTATATATTTTTATTTGTAATGTAAATATCTTTAATATATGGTATTTTAATCAAAACCGTTACATTTTATACCAAAAGAGAAATTTCGAAAATGCTTCCATATAAAGTGTAGTTGGGGTGAAGGGGCTTTCTTGAAAATCTTATTGTCATAGACAGACACACACGGACCTTTTTCTAAAAATGGTTGTTTTTATTCAAGGAGCTTGAAAACATGTATTTCCGGTGAAATCTAATTATATTGAATTTTTGGGTATGTGATAGAGGAACTAACAAGAAGGAAATAAGGACCCAGATAAGATTTAAATGATAACATTTAACTAGGATAGGATAGAATAGGATTGACAACGGAGGGGACTCGGCACTGATCCAGAGTGGGATATTGTACCTACGTCCCACGTAAAGGCGTCCCCGGAAGGAAGGATGAGGTGAGATGAGACACTGGGCGGCCGGAACCAGGAGCGACGGCACAGCACGATGTGTTAAGTTTCCAGAAGCAGACACCCCGGCAGACCGAGGACCCCACCCCACACAGAGGGGATCCAATGCCCCTCAAGAGGGTTCGGATACCCCACCAGTCAGCCTAAAGCGAGGGATGGAGGGAATCACAAAGAGCATCTTTTTGCCCTGTCACACTGCTCCGAAACACCATCGCCGACACTTCCGACCCTGAAGGAGACCAACGGGATGAAAGATGAATGGAAACGAATGGAACGAAATGGATGGACAGTACAATTCGGGGGATGAAAGAAATTACTCCAGCATTCGCCTGACGACCCGAGAAAACCCCCCGAAAAACCTCAATGGTTGGACTTGGTGGTCACCGAGGGTCGATCCTGGGACCTCCCGAATTCGAGTAATAGACGTTGCCTGAGCCATCCCGCTCGGTTAAATTCAACTATAAAATATGATTATGTTCTAGGTCTGTAATAATAAATATAAAAAGTCAGAGGATTTAATATAGTTCATGTATATACGTGGAGCAAAATAGGCAAAACATACAGGTAGATCAGGTCACCAGCACTGAATGCAGGAACGAAATTCAACTTTCCACCAAGACAACATGAGCAGGAAAGGGATAAAAAAAAAGCTATCGTCCAATAAAAAATTTAAAAAAACAAAAAACATTGAAGATATTATCAATGGACGTTTTAGTATCTCTGAATGTACTTAGGCAACAGAGCACTCCCTCTCTCCCGCCGCATTTTTCTCTCTGTGTTTACAGTCAGAAACAATATTTATGATCTCTTCGTTCATCTCTCTTTTCTGCACACTTTGTGCGCGCTTTAGCACACTGCTCGTGTATTTTTAGAGACAATAAGGCCGGGTTTGCAACATGCTGTGCCAATTTTTTTTATCTAACCTCTAAAATAGAGTAACATTCTCAATGTGTCTGTTATAACCATTTCTTTATTTTCATACAAGAATTTTAATATACTGGATGCGGAAAAACGTTGTTTTATTTTCATATAAGAATTTTAATATACTGGGTGCGGAAAATCGTTGCTTTATTTTCACATAATAATTTTAATATATTCGGTGCGGAAAAACGTTTTATTTTGATATAATAATTTTAATATACTGGGTGCGGAAAAACGTTGCTTTATTTTCATATAAGAATTTTAATATACTGGGTGCGGAAAAACGTTGTTTTATTTTCATATAGAAATTTTAATATACTGGGTGCGGAAAAACGTTGTTTTATTTTCATATAGGAAGTTTAATATACTGGGTGCGGAAAATCATTGCTTTATTTTTACATAATAATTCTGTGCCGAAAACGTTTTATTTTGATATAATAATTTTAATATACTGGGTGCGGAAAAACGTTGCTTTATTTTCATATAAGAATTTCAATATACTGTGTGCGGAAAAACGTTGTTTTATTTTCATATAAGAATTTTAATATACTGGGTGCGGAAAAACGTTGTTTTATTCACATATAAGAATTTTGATATATCTACTGGGTGCGGAAAAATGTTGCTTTATTTTCATATAAGAATTTTAATATACTGGGTGCGGAAAAACGTTGTTTTATTCACAAATAAGAATTTTGATATATCTACTCGGTGCGGAAAAATGTTGGTTTATTTTCATATAATAATTTTAATATACTGGGTGCGGAAAAGCGTTGTTTTATTCACATATAAGAATTTTGATATGCTGGATGCGGAAAAATGTTGTTTTGTATAAGAAATTTAATATACTGGGGGCGGAAAACGTTGTCTTATTTTCATATAATAATTTTAATATACTGGATGCGGAAAAAGGTTGCTTTTTATATATGAAATTTAATATACTGGGGATGGAAAATGTTTTATTTTCAAATACCTAATAATTTTAATATAGTGGGTGCGGAAAACATTGCTTTACTTTCATATAAGAATTTTAATATACCGGGTGAGAAAAACCGTTGCTTTATTTTCATATAATAACTTTAGTATACTGGGTGCGCAAAACATTGCTTTACTTCCATATAAGAATTTTAATATACTGGGTGAGAAAAACCGTTGCTTTATTTTTATATAATAACTTTAGTATACTGGGTGCGGAAAACATTGCTTTACTTCCATATAAGAATTTTAATATACTGGGTGAGAAAAACCGTTGCTTTATTTTCATATAATAACTTTAGTATACTGGGTGCGGAAAACGTTGCTTAGTTTCATATAAGAATTTTAATATACTGGGTGCGGAAAAGCGTTGTTTTATTCACATATACGAATTTTGATATACTGGGTGAGGAAAAACGTTGTTTTATTTTCATATAAGAATTTTAATATAGTGGGTGCGGAAAAGCGTTGTTTTATTCACATATAAGAATTTTGATATACCTACTGGGTGTGAAAAACCGTTGCTTTATTTTCATATAATAACTTTAGTATACTGGGTGCGGAAAAAGTTGCTTAGTTTCGTATAATAATTTTAATATACTGGGTGCGGAAAACGTTTTATTTTCATACAAGAATTTTAATATACTTGGTGTGGAAAAGTGTTTTATTTTCATATCAGAATTTTAATATACTGGATGCGGAAACACGTTTTTTATTCACATATAAGAATTTTAATATACTGGGTGCGGGAAAACAATATGTAGAAAATTGTACAGTAGAAAGGCAGTACCAGAATAAGCATTTTGAGGATAGGAACAAGGGGTTGCAGAACGGTTTTTACTGTGCTACAATAAATCCGTCATGTTAGTCTCCAATTGTGAAACCTGTTTGTAGCCTGTTAGATGTAAACAAAACGCATTCTTGTACAGTACTGGTTACAGTCTCTAGGTGTGTCAGACGTTCAACACCGCACTTTACTGTGAAGCATACTGAATGCTACAGAAATACCGGACGATCGTGTTGTTCAGTACAAACAACACATGTCACTTTCACTGCAAACAAAAACTCAATGCGAACTTTACTAACCGTTAATCTTGCATTAAACTTATAACGCCTCATCTCCATCTGCATGCATCAGATCGTGTCATGGGTGTCGCTCAGTTATCACGTTGACATGCTCGCATAGATTACTAACCGGGGTGCTTAAGTGGAACCCACCCCTCTTTGCCTGAATCCTTCGCTAACAAACCCACGTTGACTTGCATGTATAGCTTACTAACAGCATGTGCAAGGGGAGACGATTACAGAGTGTCTACTGCCTTAAAGGTTTAAAATTCTAGTACTACATAGACTCATAATACAGTAAAAATGCAGCAGTATTCAAATCATTATGTCTAGCTTAACATGTTTACTGTTTTGTGTTCCGACAGTCATAATATGAAGCTGTGTTTATTACTAGCCGCCACACCCGTATTAAACAGATTGCTTTTTAAATCTCAAATGATTTAACTAAATTTATTCCCTGTACTCTTTATGAAATTACTGTACAACGACGTAGAAGATTTTTCATGCTGAATTTTCTGTAATTTCATAAAAACCCCATGCTGTTCATAATAATGAAACAAAAATTCACTGATATTCACAGAAATGGAAATGAAATATCCACAGATTTTGTATTTCTACTCTTCGCCTCCCCCTACAACAAGCTTCAAAATTTTGGAAATTTTGTATAGCCTGTAAAAAATGTTATGCGTCAAAGATTAGTCCAAATTTTTGAGTCATTATTACATAAAATAAAAATATGATGTGCTTACACTCACATGAATTTCTCTACTCTTATGCAAACTATTTTTACAAACGCTTATTCTCCATATGCTGCATATTAATCGAGATGTTAATCTTATTGCTAGTTTTCTTGTAGATGCAAGGGGAATTGCTAGGCTTTAAGCGATAGTCAAATCTTTTAAGAGCTGGTTCCTATGTGGAGCATTCCATTTTCTTAGCATGTCCAGGACATAAAAGAAAATAATAACGAATTCCCATTTGAGAAAAAGTATAAGTAAAATTCAAACAAATAACAAGAAATATCTCGGAAATGGATCACTTTTTGTATAGAACATTTTTGTCTATCTTTTACGGTTTACGAGTTATGCAAAAGCCATTCAGAAAAAAGAGGACTTTTGGGGACATTTCCAGAAAATTAAAGATATATATTTTATTGTCATGAAAATAGCTTAAATCGTTAGAGACATTTTTCAGAAAATAAAAATTTTCGAAAAATGTTCCCGTAAAGGGTAGTCTGAGGTGGAGGATTTTCTTGAAAATCTTCGTGTCGCATCTTTGAAACCTACTGGACCTAAATACCTAGTTTGGTATTTATCCGACTTTTCGTTTTTGAGTTATGCTGTTTATAAACACACACACGGACCATTTGGTCTGAAAACTGTATTTTCGGTGAAATCTCAGTATACAATTTTTGGGTGGAATGGAATACTTAACCTACTTACTATATGTAGTAGGAAACGTAAAAAAACTATGGAGAAGCAGATACATATCTTGCTAAACTATAACACTAAAAAAGTGCTTATTTAAGATCCTCCAAGAACCAAACATAAAAAAAAAGAGTATTTGCAATATCAGTAGACACCCTGGGATTACTCTCTGACGATAATCGTCACCGGGGGCGGCGTTTGTGGTGCTGCCCCTCCAAGAAATAAAGGGGGGAAACGGATGTAATGGTTAGTTTCTCGTTGTGTTCTTGTACTTACTAGTTCAGATAGTACGTATCGGGTGAGTTACATTTCATTCTGACTAGCAAATGAAGATGTTTCATAAAGCCAGATTTCAGTTATGTTCATACAGTGCTCCTGTTATTATACAGGTCTGTGACCTCTTGTTCCTATCCTCAAAGTGGTTATTTGTGTACTGCATTCCTACCCTACGATTTTATGTACATTATTTTCCCGTACTCTATATATTAGCATCTTTATTAGTCAGTGAAGTGGGTCTTCCTCTTTCTTAATATTTATGTACCTGTGAAGCTTCGTGTATTTTGCCAACTTCCCCTTTATTTATCACGTTAGTACATACAAAATGTTTTGAATACTAGTACCATTTCCCCTGTGCATTTTCTAGTCGTCGTTCTATAACAGTACACGTTGTCGCGGCTACTTTCGTGTTATCATATTTACTGAGCGCCTGTTATTGTTTTACTATTTTTAATTTTGAGTTCTTTTTCCTCCGGCTAGCTATTATTACTCAGTCGAACAAATCTCTTAAACAGGGTGTGTAAACGGAAAGGAGTTGTTACTAACACTGATAAAAGAATTTGTTCTTACACTTTTATTGCCGTCACACTTTATTCATTTCACATAATTACTCTTGATACACGCCTGACTGAAACTGTTATATTTTCGAATGTAACTACAATCACTTATTTGCCGCACATTATTAATTCTAGTATTTCACATTTTGTAACTAACTTTACGACGCGAGAGATTCTGTAGAACTGCGCGACGTGTAACCCGTGGATGATTCTGTAGAACTGCGCGTTACCCGCACGGAATTTATACTTCCTCGCCCCGGTATGCCTAAACATTATAACAGAGCTGCTAATGGTTAATAAAACGCGCCAACATTAGCGTCTATTTTTATATCCAATCAAAATTACGTACACATATGCTCTAGGGAAAATATTCCCTCCATTTCTAAAGAAAAGCTCGCTACTCTGACGTCATTTGTTTGTCTCTTCTAATTGATAAACAACTCATCCCTTCGCTACATTGTTACCCGTTCCTATTGACAGCTTCAGTGAGGCCGTGTAAACTTATTTCCTAACAATGCTTATAATTAACAAACATCTCAAATCAATGTCATACAATAATGTTAATTTACACTACAATCACTCTGGCATTCACAGTGTGGTGATATAAAATACTGCGTCAACATTCACATGCCTTTCTCTACCCTTTATCGAGTGGATATACAAATTATTCTTACGAAAGTTTATTTTCCTATCTGCTTCATTTTAATAGAGATAATGCTTACCGGAAATAGCTACATTACATATTTCGTTATAGTTATAAAGGCAATAGTGATAGGTGTTTAAGAACTGGACGCTATGTACTAGCCTTAAAATTCCATGTACTTTGCGTGCAATTGCAAGAAACATAAGACACAGGGGCACTGCGCCCCCACGTGACCCAGGGGAGCGGGCGCCATCCAAGTGACACTCCCACCCCCGAGAACTTTTCCATGGGCCGGCACCTGGTTGCCTAAACCGACCCCCCTATTACAGGGTGGAAATGGATACGCCACTTACGCGTATCCATTTCCACCTCCATATCCAACCCCAGAAAGGGAGGACCACCAAGTATCTCGGTGGGGCCGACATAATCTAGCACCTGTCTACCTGTTATCCAGGGCGGTACCGGAAGACCTTGAGGCGTCTCACAACCTCGCCTGAACGGAAACCGCCCAGATGTACCCAATCTCCCATAGGTATCGGGAACCACTGCCCCGCCGAGTCCAACCCAATCTAAACGACGCCCTTACGGGTGAGGCTCGGACGTTTGGCCCAGCGTACTTATAGTAACGTCAGAAATAACACCAGTGCTCACGGTACGTAGCGCCCGAACCATGGCAGCTGAAGGGGTTCAACCCCTCCTTGCGGGGAATCGTAAGTAGCAACTGTATATCAAAAGGACTTGAAAAGAATGACAAATTATTCAACAATTCGAACCATTAATAATAGATATCTCGGAAACGGCTGATGCCACAAAAAATGTATTTGAAATAAACTGTGTGTTTTAAAGAGATCTACATTTCTTGTGTAGTACGTTTTTGTCTATCGCTTAACGCTTACCAGGTATACAAGATTATACAAAATTCCTTCCGCATAAAGAGGACTTCACAGACTATTCCTAAAAAATTCAAGGTATACATTTTATTTGTAATGCAAATATTTTTAATATATGATACTTTAATCAAAATTGTTAGAGCCATTTTTTAGAAAATAAAAAATTTCGAAATGTTCTATGTAAACGGTAGTTTGGGGTGGGGGGATTTTCTTGAAAATATTCGTGTCGCATCTTTGGAAGGTACCGAACCTAAATACCAAGTTTGGTATTTCTCCTACTTTTCGTTTTTTGAGTTATGCTGTTCACAGACATACACGCGCGCGCATACCTTTTTCTAATAAGGCTTTTTTGGATTCAAGGGGCCTCAAAACATATATTTCCGGTGAAATCTCCTAGGTACGTAAGTGGTAGAAAAAGTAAACATGTTATCGTTTATACTCTCGTTTTTACCTTATGAACACCAGTTTATTGCGTTATTGTTTTACCATTGTGCCTTATGGTGTCAAGACTGAAGCTCTGAATAACATGGTAAGCGGAAATGAACATTAGAATTATCAGGTATTACAGATGAGGAAAGCTTTCATATCTTTTGTAACAACTTCAGAAATTCTTATTGTTAGTTTCCTTTCTAAGTTTGCAAGCAACATTACTGGAGCTCGGCGCAATAGGCGCTGAAAGTTTAAAATAAGCACTACAAGTTCGGAATAGGCACCAATGTAGGCACTATCAGTAATGATAAGCATTGAAGTTGTGGCAGTATTTTAATACCTGAATAATTTCAATTGTATTTTATAATAAGTAAATTCAATAACAGCCCGCCTTGAAACAATATGTATGTAATAACTATTTTAAATGTATGTAACAGTCATTGCACATGCTTATTGTTATTGTAAGCATGTTTAATAATGTTATATGAATACATTACATACTTTAATAATGCAAGAGCTGTGAGAATAATAAGTTTTAAGTTGCTAACAATGAGGTAATAATGAGGTAACCTTGTAGCAATAATGAGTTTGAGAGTTTGAAAGTCACTAGTCATGATTAGAGCAACGATAATGTAATTTCAGTAACAGTTTAAAATTAGCCAATCAATAGCAAGGAAAAAGTTTAAGTAAAATGCAGATATTCTATTGGACTAGAATTAGCCAGAGACTTGAAATACGGAAGCTTACAGGTTGAACGGTTGAAATAATGTCCAGTTGCTGGCAAACCTTGGTAGTGACCAGATGTAAGATGTGTTCTCTACAGAAATATTACGTGTGAATCGTAAAATATGTCTACGCGTTAGCTAAGTGAAAATATTAAAGAATCTCACAGCTCTTAAAAAATGTAGTGCTTTATTAAAATGTGCAAGGATTAATAAAAAAAATGAATTTAAAAACTTAAATTCTGTGTATGTCTACAATTATTGTCGTACCGCACCCTGCCTAAGACATACATGACTCTACAAACATTACTGCTGCAGCAGAGGTAAATTCAAACATAAATAATATAGAAGCAGTTTTTAATAACAAAGTTAAATATTATAGTGTAAAACTTGGAGTGTAACAACAAAATTACAACTTAAAATCAGCTTGTCGTACGTAGCAGCATATTGCGTAACAACAGGAACTATTACGTGATCAACAACTTCAAACCGACGCCCAAAGCGTGTTCAAACTTCTTAAACAAAGTAATTCCAAGAATTCTTCAAGTTAGCTTCCCAAGCGTGAAGCTAAATAATATACGTAAATAAATTACGTAAACAAAACACCTCAACTTGGCACCCATACGTGGGGCAGTTAAACTAAAGCAACTATTCTACTATCTCAAAGTAGGCGCAATCGTTTATACGTTTATCAACTTAAAAAACACATTTTGACATGACAGAAAAGTATAGAAATATCAAATAGCCAAACACCTACACTACATTTACTAACTTCTATTATTCTCTACAACTTGTAAACATTATTTATTTAAATTTGCATTCTTCAGTTACTACGTATTTGTTATGGCAAACCCTATTATCAGTTTTTAAGTAATTTCTCTCTTGAATACGTTTTACACTCCCACGCTGGTTTATAATTGTTACTGAGTCTGTCATATATTATTGTTGGGCTACTATTGCGTTTGCAATGAAGTAACTCTATACCTCTTTCACTATAAGCTGAAAGGAGAAGTAAACAAAACTTAAATGTATCACTCCGCCGAGCACATGGCAGCACCACGTGGAGGATGATGGGAACTAATAAGTGCCTGTGAGAGGAAATTGCTTCAGACAGAATACTAATACAGTATATTGCGCAGCTTGGGGATCATTAGCTTTTAAACATTGTATGTCTTACTCCTATATTTTGCCTTACATCCTAAACTTCTAACATACAATACTAAAAGTAGACAAATGAAAGTTGTACCTGAACAGTTCGGCATCTGTGATTAAAGGTACTAGATGAAACTGCTCTTAACTTCAGGCTTTAGAAATCATTCATTTAATGACTAATATGAGTATACCACCTTTGTTTTAACCTTTTATGAGTCAACAAGTTAAATAACGATTAGCACTATAGGTTAAAACACAACAGAAAACAAACGCGACCCAAGCTATCCGAGCAACAATTATGCATCACTAATAAAGTAGCTCAATTATTGCTAAACACTGGGTAACCATATTCATTGTCGATCAACCTTTTAACAAACTTTTTTTAAAAGCATTTAACACAATTACCATTTTTCCATTTCCCGCGTTTATGTTTTCCACAGTGGCAGAGAATTATCAGCCATGACACTCATTTTCTCAACACGTTGCAAAAATACATTGGCGGCTTATCTGGAAACCGGAAATGAACTGCAGCGCCTGCGCATAACCTCTTAAACCCTCTGCTATAACGCTTCATTTAGTTATAGGCGAATCTGAACAAGCACATTTAGTTTTATAAATTGAACTGTTACAGTAATGGGGTTTTTTAATTTCTCTGCACGAGAATAACCACAAAATGTTACGATCTGAACCGAACTGTTTTTTGTAGAGGTAGAGACGACATGCTAAGCAGGAAAGGTTGTAGTTTGCCCACCAGCCAATGAGGTGCTGTCTTGTCACGTGGATTTGTTTACTTCTCCTTTCAGCTTATAGTGAAAACGGTATAGTCTTTTTAGATCAGTACTGTGTTTTCGCCCACATGGGAAGTAGAAAACAATAAAGTCTTTGTGTTAATGAACAAGCGATGAGTTAACACTAAAATGATTGATTTCCCACTTGTAAACCAACAGGTTTTTGCAACTGACCATTTACCGTACACTTTATTGTGTTAAGTAAACACTATTCTATTATTACGCACAACAATGCAACTGCTAACGTTAGGAAAGGAATGCCTGTACTACAAACTTACTCAGGCACGTTGTCAACGATGGCTGATTGTCTCAGAGCACATTAATAAATAATATTAAGAAATAACCGCCAATAACAGAATATTGAAACTGCGATAGGCGGAAAAAAACCTGATAAAAGTTGTCATTAGAAAAAGTATATAATAGCCCTTAAGCTACGAAAACCACACACACGATGAAAATAGGCAATTATAGGCACTATAAAATTAGTATATTTTACTCCAGTAAGCATGAAAGTATTATAGTACATACAGGGCCTATAATACCAAACAAAGGCACAGAAAATGCAAATAGGCAAACGCTGAGCTCTTGACATTACTAATGTACGGATAAAATTAGCATTGTAGGCTTTTAAGACAGCCAACACTAATAAGGTTTTCACAGGTACTAATTATCATGTTTAGAGAACAACTTTACTGTTTAAACAGAGTTTAAGGTTCATTCTTGACTCACCGTAATGAACTAAGATGTCAAAAATGAGAATATACAACAATCAGGAGTGTGTAACTTATTCTATTGTTTGAATATGCAAGAGAGGACTAATACGTCTTCTCGCCAAGTCACAACACAACATGGATACACAGCGTTCCCAAACAAATACGTCAGAGCACTCTAAGGGGACTGCAGTAAAATTACACAGTAGTAAACAAACTGTCAGAGCGGGCAGATAACTTGTCACGATTCCGTCTGGCGAAGCCGAATTTCGCTATGGTTAGCTACATGGCACACAGTAGTAAATAAAGTGTTAAAGTGGGCAGATAACTTCACTGGATTACGTGGGTGGTAACACCGTTATGGTTGGCAACACCGCACACAGTAGTAAACAAACCGTCATCGTGGACAGATAACTTCTATCGATTACGTCTGGCGCAGCAGAATTCTACTATGGTTGGCAACACTGCACTCAGTAGTAAACAAGCTGTCATCGTGGACAGATAACTTGTCTCGATTACGTCTGGCGCGGCAGAATTCCACTATGGTTGGCAACACCGCACACAGTAGTAAACAAACCAACATCGTGAACAGATAACTTGTCTCGATTACGTCCAGTGCAGCAGAATTCTACTATGGTTGGCAACACTGCACTCAGTAGTAAACAAGCTGTCATCGTGGACAGATAACTTGTCTCGATTACGTCTGGCGCGGCAGAATTCCACTATGGTTGGCAACACCGCACACAGTAGTAAACAAACCAACATCGTGAACAGATAACTTGTCTCGATTACGTCCAGCGCAGCAGAATTCTACTATGGTTGGCAACACTGCACTCAGTAGTAAACAAGCTGTCATCGTGGACAGATAACTTGTCTCGATTACGTCTGGCGCGGCAGAATTCCACTATGGTTGGCAACACCGCACACAGTAGTAAACAAACCAACATCGTGAACAGATAACTTGTCTCGATTACGTCCAGCGCAGCAGAATTCCACTATGGTTGGCAACATGGATCACAGTAGTAAACAAACTATTATCGTAGACAGATAAGTTGTGTCGATTACGTCCAACGCAGCAGATTTCCACTATGGTTGGCAACACTGCACACAGTAGTAAACAAACTATAATCGTAGACAGATAACTTGTGTCGATTACGTCCGGCGCAGCAGAATTCCACTATGGTTGGCAACAACGCACACAGTAGTAAACAAACTGACATCGTGGACATGATAACTTGTCTCGATTCCGCTTAGCGGAGCGAAATTCCGTTAGGTTGGCAACATGGCACACAGCAGTAAACAAACTATAATTGTAGATAGATAACTTGTCTCGATTAAGTCTGGCGCACCAGAATTCCACTATGGTTGGTAACACCGCACACAGTAGTAAACAAACTATCATGGTGGATAGATAACTCCCTCGATTCCGTCTAGCGGAGCGAAATACCGTTATGGTTGGCAACATGGCTCACAGTACTAAACAAACTGTCATCGTGGATAGATAACTTGTCTCGATTCCGTCTAGCGGAGCGAAATTCCGTAATGGTTGGCAACACTGCACACAGTAATAAACAAACTATCATGGTGGATAGATAACTCCCTCGATTCCGTCTAGCGGAGCGAAATACCGTTATGGTTGGCAACATGGCTCACAGTAGTAAACAAATGTCATCGTAGACAGACAACTTGTGTCGATTCCGTCTGGCGCAGCAGAATTCCACCATGTTTGGCAACATGGCACACAATAATAAATAAACTGCCTACGTTGCCAGACAACTTGTGTCGATTCCGTCTGGCGCAGCAGAATTCCACTATGGTTGGCAACATGGCACACACTAATAAATAAACTGTCCACGTGGCCAGATAACTTATCTCGATTCCGTCTGGCGCAGCAGAATTCCACCATGTTTGGCAACATGGCACACACTAATAAATAAACTGTCCACGTGGCCAGATAACTTATCTCGATTCCGTCTGGCGCAGCAGAATTCCACCATGTTTGGCAACATGGCACACACTAATAAATAAACTGTCCACGTGGCCAGATAACTTATCTCGATTCCGTCTGGCGCAGCAGAATTCCACCATGTTTGGCAACATGGCACACACTAATAAATAAACTGTCCACGTGGCCAGATAACTTATCTCGATTCCGTCTGGCGCAGCAGAATTCCACTATGGTTGGCAACATGGCACACACTAATAAATAAACTGTCCACGTGGCCAGATAACTTATCTCGATTCCGTCTGGCGCAGCAGAATTCCACTATGTTTGGCAATATGGTACACACTAATAAATAAACTGTCCACGTGGCCAGATAACCTGTCTCAATTCCGTTTGGCGCAGCAGAATTCCACCATGTTTGGCAATATGGTACACACTAATAAATAAACTGTCCACGTGGCCAGATAACCTGTCTCAATTCCGTTTGGCGCAGCAGAATTCCACCATGTTTGGCAATATGGTACACACTAATAAATAAACTGTCCACGTGGCCAGATAACTTGTCTCGATTCCTCTGGCGCAGCAGAATTCCACCATGTTTGGCAACATGGCACACACTAATAAATAAACTCTCCACGTGGCCAGATAACCCGTCTCAATTCCGTCTGGCGCAGCAGAATTCCACTATGTTTGGCAATATGGTACACACTAATAAATAAACTGTCCACGTGGCCAGATAACTTGTCTCGATTCCTCTGGCGCAGCAGAATTCCACCATGTTTGGCAATATGGTACACACTAATAAATAAACTGTCCACGTGGCCAGATAACTTGTCTCGATTCCTCTGGCGCAGCAGAATTCCACCATGTTTGGCAACATGGCACACACTAATAAATAAACTCTCCACGTGGCCAGATAACCCGTCTCAATTCCGTCTGGCGCAGCAGAATTCCACTATGGTTTGCAACGTGGCACACGATAACAAATAAACTGTCCCCGTGGACAGATAAAGCGTCTGATTCCGTCTGGTGAAACGGAATTCCGAAATGGTTAGCAACACGGTACGCAGTAGTAAGTAAACTCTCAACGTGATCATATAAACTTCCCCGGTGCCTCACCCGGTGAGAACTTTATTATTTAAACAGCGTTATCGCCGTTTAACGTTTATTATGCCTTGAAATCTTCGTACTTCTACAGAAGGAAACTGTGCAATGTGTGCGGTGTTGGAGGGAAAGTGGAAACAGCCCTATGGTCCCAGTGCTGCGTGGTCACTTTTGAAATTACTGGACTCTGCCTTTCCGGGGAATCCCAAGACAATACCTTCATATAATTAGCATCCGTCTAGCACACGTATAAAATAAGTTTGGAAACGGCCAGAAACCCTCCAGATCCCTTGACTTATCAGCCCCATGTTTCTTTAGCGCTAATTCAAAGAGAGGCTTCTCTCTGTTGGTGGCAGACAATAATTATTGGGGAGATGTCATCCGTACATCTTCTGCAGGAAACATTTCAGAGTCCTGAAATGAACGAAAGGAAGAATCTTACACGCAATTTTTAACAAATAAAGACCAATTGTATCAGTATAAATCACACTGTTTGCAGGTAAATAATGTTTTTCGACGATAGTGTTTTTGATCCACTGTCCGTAATGTCATCATAGTGAAAAGTTGAATTTCCTACATATGGTGCTGGTAAACTACTCGTAACTTACCTGCGTGTCTTGTCTATTTTACTGCACGTATGTGCATAAACTGTATTAAATCATATAACTTTTCATGTTTATTATTGCAGATATGTAATATAATCATATTTAATGGCTGAATTTTACAATTTAAATCGTACCAGGGTTTTGCTTCCTTCTATTTGTTAATGTTTATTTACGATTTAGTTCATGCAGTGCCTAGGTATGAGTTGATTTAAGGTCAATAACCAGGCTCGGATATTCAATTGACAGTTCGCCACCAAGGTTAATGTTAGTGGTCTTGCTACTGGAACTACCATTTTCAGCAGCTGTTAGTAATTAATTTTATTTTCGTGTAAGTAATATTTCTACTGCTCTTTATAAAAAAAAACATAACATGAATACACATGCTTTAAGTACAACAGTGGATAACCTTGACAATTACGGCACTAGTGAATGTTTAACGACAGTGAGGCGACAATTTTCACGAGTGTCATATTAAGATTATTTACGAGTTGATACAATATTTTATGCAATCTTAGCATTATTAATTGTAGGAAGTACATCCAAAATAATTCTTCATATGTTCGAATGAGGCGTTAGCTTCTCTCCCTGTATTTCATTTGTTATTACCAGCCGTGATGAACCGATAAGCAATGTATTTTCTTCCTGAGAGAGAACTGAGCAGGTGTTATGGACTGTGATGCAGTTTATTATCAGCACAGGACGATAAGTAATTATCATTTAGATCTCAGTTACTCGACATTTAATAATGTACAGATTTTTTTTTCATCTTTTCATCTTGTCTCTATGTCACAGCAACTCGGAATACTGGTATTACGTCATTGCTATAGGAAATACATCATTGCTATTATTGGCACGCATGCCATAATGAAGCAATTATGCACGATATTGAATACTGTAACAAACTATTTATGATTAAGATTATATAAATTTAATTTCATTGTGTTTAAATGCTATAAAACTGGAATGTATTAGTATCATTCTTGATGAATACGGTAACCTACTGACGTCACACTGCCGGGAGCCAGTTAGCGAGTCCCCCACTATTTGTTTTGTCCTGACTGGAGTACTTACTGGCTTGCCAGGGGACATCTACACGTTAACCATCTCGTGGCAAACTTTCTTCATGGAGCCACAAACAAACTCAGTAATGTAAACACAGTTGTAGACAAAATAACAAAATATCCTCTCCAGCTTAACACCCATCTGTAAAATTTCTAAAATCCACAATCTCAGTTCGATTCATTTCAAATTTTTATATAGAAAGCAGGGTTTAATTTATAATATATACGCCAATTGCGTGCTTCTTTTTAAGGGGACAGGGTAGTCTGAACACATGGAAATTACACCTTAAGTGAGTTAAATTACTACTGCTCTTAAAGTTCTCAATGGTTTTTCCTGAAATTTTTATGAATTATTCTATACATCATGACAATAATTTAAAGTGGGTGTTTGCATTGATAGTTTATGTAGTTGAGTCCATAAAAATTATTTCATTCAGCAGATAAATGAAAAGAAATGCTCTTTTTTTTTAATAAACAGCATTTCACAGGCTGTTCCTACAAAATTCAAAGTATACATTTTATTTGTCATGAAAACAGCTTAAATAATAGTATTTTAATCAAAATCATTAAGGGTCATTTTTGAGAATAATAAAAATTTCCAAATATGCGTAAACGGTAGGCTAAGTTTTTTTCTTTTCTTTTTTTCTATTTTTTTAATTTTTTTTCTACTGTATTTTTATATTGCCCTTGCAAATACAACACAAGGGGAACATAGTACGCCTTTTCTTTTTTTTATTTTTCTTTCTAACTTGGAGGGGGGGTAATTGAATAGCAGTTCCCTGCCAAGGCTAATTTTTTTTATTTTTTTATTTTTATTTTATTTTATTTATTTTGTTTTATTTAAATGTTTTTTTTTAATTTTTGTGCAATGTATTTACTTATTTACTTTATTTTGGGCTAGGTTTTTAGGAGAATATGGAAACTACTACTCAAGAAGGATAGATCACTTTTGTTTCTTCTTCTTCTTATCCCTATTCTTAGCATATGCGCTCCTGCAGTGGACACTTAGAGCTTCCTTAAATGCGGGATCTCTTAAAACACGTGGATTCATGTACCTTTTCTCTGATACTACTTGCAATACAGAATCACACTTTTGCGTGCTTGTTCTTAGTATAATCAGCTATCTTCTGAACCTCAATTATATAGTTATGTACACTATGTGATCAAACGTATCCGGACACCCCCACAAACATACGTTTTTCATCTTAGGTGCATTGTGCTGCCACCTACTGCCTGGTACTCATTATCCGCGACCTCAGTAGTCATTAGACATCGTGAAACAGCAGAATTGGGCGCTCCGTGGAACTCACGGACTTCAAATGTGGTCAGGTGATTGGGTGTCACTTGTGTCAGAAGTCTGTACGCGAGATTTCCACACTCCTAAACATCCCTAGGTCCACTGTTTCTGATATGATAGTGAAGTGGAAACGTGAAGGGACATGTACAGCACAAAAGCGTACAGGCCGATCTCATCTGTTGACTGACAGAGACCGCTGACATTTGAAGAGGGTCGTAAGGAGTAATAGGCAGACGTCTATCCAGACCATTACACAGGAATTCCAAACTGCATCAGGATCCACTCCAAGTACTATGACAATTAGGCGTGAGGTGAGAAACCTTGGATTCCATGGTCGAGCGGCTGCTCATAAGCCACACATCACGCAGGAAAATGCTAAAGGACGCCTCGCTTTGTGTAAGGAGCGTCAACATTACACGATTGAACAGTGGCCAAACGTTGTGTGGAGTGACGAATCACGGTACACAATGTGGCGATCCATTGACAGCGTGTGGGTATGGCGAATGCCCGCTGAACGTCATCTGCAGCGTGTGTAGTGCCAACAGTGAAATTCGGAGGTGGTGGTGTGGTCTTGTTTTTTCCTGGAGGGGGCTTGCACCCGTTGTTGTTTTGCGTGGCACGATCACAGCGCAAACCTACATTGATATTTTAAGCACTTCCCACTGTTGAAGAGCAATTCAGGGATGGCGATTGCATCTTTCAACACGATCGAGCACCTGTTCATACTGCACGGACTGTGGCGGAGTGGTTACACGACAATAACATCCCTGTAATGGACTGGCCTGCACAGAGTCCTGACTTGAATCCTATAGAAAATATTCGGGATGTTTTGGAACGCCGACTTCGTGCCAGGCCTCACCGACCTACATCGATACCTCTCCTCAGTTCCGCACTCCGTGAAGAATGGGCTACCATTCACCAAGAAACCTTCCGGCACCTGATTGAAAGTATGCCTGCGAGAGTGAAAGCTATCATCAAGGCTAAGGGTGTGCCAACACCATATTGACTTCCAGCATTACCGATGGAGGGCGCCACAAACTTGTACGTCATTTTTCAGCCAGGTGTCCGGATACTTTTGATCACGTAGTGTATATCAGTTCACTAGAAATTGAAACAAAATAATTTGCGAAGTCAAAAAAGTAAAAATATGAACAATTTTCAATGTTGTTGTTTTCTGAATATCACTAATATACATTATAAAATTATGACTGTGGTTCAGAAAGTTTAACTATGTGTTGTTTTGAAGCGGTATTAATGTTGTAATTATTTAACATTAATTATAGCACCACGTTTGGATGCCAATTTGATGCAACGGTTGCTGCTTTACGTAATGTTGTTTACATCACGTGTGTTGAAGCCTCCTTGTGACGTCACTCCTTGTTTGGTTCGTAGCTCCCTCTGACGTAGCGATTTGTATCAATTAGTTTCTGAAAGAATTTAAGGTTATGCATATTGTCCTCCGGCTAGCTATCATCTTATCTTGGTAGAACTTGTATCTCTTGCAGGGTGTGAATCGGAAAGGAATCTTTTATCCAGAAACTATATTGACGAAGAAATTGGTTTTATAACTTTTATTGCCGAACACATTCACAAACACTTTTACAAATTAATCTGGATACTCGCCAAACTGAAACTGTTTTTAATAACTTCTTACTTATCACTTTTAACTTGCATACTTCAACTTTGTGTAGAATTAACTTTATAATAATTTAGATTCTCGTAATTCTGCTGCGCGTAACTTGGCGAAATAAATGAACTGAGAGATCGACGTGGAGAGTACGGAGAATTTTGTAGAACTGGTGGGAACGCTCTCTTGAACCTGGCTTATTTATAGGCCTGCCTCAAGATACGCCTAAAGATTATAAATGAACTGCCATTGGCTAATAAAACGCGCCAACATTAGCGTCTATTTTACTATCCAATGAAAACCACTAATACATATTTCTTTTAGGGAACATTCTAGAAGCTTTTACCGAAAAGGCGCGAAACATTACGCAACTTCCCGGCTCCTGGCAACGATAAACAGCTAACCCCTTCGCTGCATTATTGCGTTATTGTTAACAGTTTCAGTAAAGCCGTATATTATTATTTACCAATAATAATTACAATTAATAAACCTCTGAAATCAATGTCACATATAAATACATATTCATATTACTATCATTAATTACATCTGAGTAATTTGTGATACAAATTACCGTCTCAGTTTTCATGTACTGAAAATTTCAGCTCCCTAGCTCTCATACTTTCTGAAAAAAGGTACATAAGTATCCAAAACATTGTTTTGAGAAAACTTAATTTAAAGTTTGAAAATTAAAATTCTGACACACTTCAGCACATTCCAGGGTCATAACCATCTGCACCTTCATTCCTGGATTACTTCAGCTTTTCTATTTTCTTGGTCCGGGCCTCTTTTGTTAATTGCTGAATTTCTCGCTGGCCATGATATAGTCGTTCGTTGTTGAAAGATACAAAAATGTTCTAAAAACGGGCGCTGCATGACAGCTTTAAAGGAATGCAAACTAACATTTAAATGGTATTTAAATGTCTAAAGAATTCTTAACCCCAAAAAGTATATATTTTCTGAAATTGGAAATAAGAGGGATTTTATTAGTGCCTAGAACAAAAAATTTGATTTTTGACCATTTCAGAGAACCTTTTCCCCTTAAGTTAATTATATTAATTTCCTATTATTATTATTATTATTATTATTATTATTCCTTTTTACTGTTTTGAAAAATTGCTCCACACGATGCGAATATTTTTTGGGAAAAAAATTATAATTAAACTATTTAATAGCATATTAATAAATTGTAGAGCAGACTTCAATTAACCTAGTTTGGGAGAAAATAAACGTAAAATATGAGAATTCAATTTTTTTCCTTAAAACTTACAGAATATGAGTATTATTGTTTAATACCACAAATGAGCTTGTTAATAACGTTTATTTCATCATATTTATTGTTATTGATAAGGAGGCATACAAAAATTCAATAATTTATATCGAAATGTGCATCGTGAGGAACAATTTGAAAATGAGAATGTGCCGACAAATGAAGCCCGAGAAAATAGAGTTTAAAAATCATAATGCCAAAATAACAGTTTAAAAAGACTTTTCGTTGGTCCTGTCGGGGGTCCCGCCGGCCTCCGCATGAAATAGATGTAAACGTTAGGAACCCCGTCTGTGTGCTAGCCTACCGCCCCAGGAAGCACAATAGATGCTTAAGTGTCGAAATCCTCCTCCACCTCCTGATAACCACAACCAAATTTACTTATAAATGTATTTTATGATGGATTACTCCTATACTGGACACGAGTAACTTAAAAAACAATAGTACCTCATAGTGTACTTGGACAACAATTGTTTACTGGATCGACGACAGCGATTTCAAAATGAAAGCATGGCTTTGATTGTCAAGAACTTATTTTATGCCTGCAGAATATATACAGGATCGGACATCGTACTGTGTTTGACTCGGGAGTTTAGCTATGACCTTGTGGTTGACGTAAGCGAACTTGAGCCAGCGCTGCATTGTTTCTCCTTCTCGCTCTATTGTTTTACAACCTGTTTCAAAGGTACTTATCCTTACTTTCCCGGAACAATAAATATTAAGCGAAGTACCATCAGTAATACATTATACGAGGTGTGGCAATAAAGAAACCGAAGTGATTGTTGTGCGCATTTCCGGCTTCGTCGATGACAAAGAGAAGAGTGGAGGATTGTTCTTGGGACTCTCCCTGACACGTGTACAAACTTTCACGCCACTGTGGTGGTTAGTCTGCCTGTGAGTCTTCTTAGAAACGGGTCGTGTATCTGAGCTCCGTCGGAATTATGCTACACTGTAAAGTAGAACAACGTGTTAACATCAAGTTCCTCACCAAACTTGGAAAACCTGCCACAGAAACCTATGATTCGTTGAAAAAAGTTTATGGTGATCAGTGTCTATCTCGTACGCAAGTTTTCGAGTGCGGTTAAGAGGTTCAAGGACGGTGAAGACGCCGTCTTTCCACTTGGAATACTGAAGAGAATATGGAGAAGGTCGGTAGAATTGTTCCAGAATTTGGTGCCTGAAGGTCAGACTGTCAATCAAGTTTATTATACAACTGTTCTGAAGACCCTCCGTGAACATGTGCGACGAAGGAGACCAGATCTGTGGAAGAATCGCTCTTGGATTCTTCATCAGGAAAACGCGCCGGCCCATAACATGATGTCTGTGAAGAGCTTTTTGGCGAAAAACAACATTCCAGTGATGGAACATCCTCCGTATTCGCCTGACCTAGCACCATGCGGCCTTTTTCTCTTCCCAGAAGTGAAATCTGCGCTCAAAGGAACCAGATTCGAGTTCATGGATGCAGTGAAGGAAAAAGCGACGAGACTTCTCAACAGCATAACAGAAAATAACTTGCGGCACTGCTACCAACAGTGGAAAATTCGCATGGAGCAGTGCAGGGATCGGGGAGGGGGCTACATTGAAGGGGACAACATTTCAGTTGTGTAAGTTCTTTCAATAAAGAGTTAGAGCATCAGTCCGGTTTCTTTATTGCAACACCTGGTATTACCGCATCAAACAAAACAATTATGATCATACTTTGAATAAGTAAACATGTAAAACCTGCATAAATGTAAAACAATATAATTATGACCATAAACACGTGAAACTGCACTTGTTGACAATACTTCTTAACTGCTGGTGTTACACTTTGCATCGTAGGTAAGAAGCTCTCTAGTCCACTGCACGCTTGCGGTTCAAGGACAAAACCATTCTCCTGAGTCAACCACAGCATAAACTGTAGCCAGAAAAATAATCAATATTTTTGGGACGAAGCCTCAAACATCTCTACTCCGAGTTTTGCTCTAAAATCCTAATATCCCTAATTCTTAAGAAATCTTTGTGGAATTTTAACCACGCACTAAAAATGTCTTCACTATACTGGGTTTTATTTCATGCTCTATGACGTCATTTGTCTAACCGTTAAGCCTAGAATTCAATCTGCAGAAGCATATGAAGCATGTGTCGGAGATTCTGCCTAGCAAGCAAGGCGTTCAGTCTGAACGTGAGATCCTTTCGCGTCGTAGGAACAGGCAGCGGTCTGTGCGGTTTGTGTCCTACGAAAACCACTTTCGGACTGTGTTTTATTTGGTCGATATCGAAGGTCTGTGAAAGCTGTAAGCGAGGTACTTGTTATCGTCACTCGTGTAAGGCAACACGAATTTAATAACAGAGTGTGTTGCGGCTACCTTCTGCAAACGTAAATAAAAACACTAGCTGTATCAAATGAATGTACATTGGTTGGGTTAGCAAAAAAGATTAACGTGTTTGGTTATTTATTTTATTTCACACTTTCTGGTAGCACTGGACGTTATTTGGCTACGTTTTAGGATTAATGTCGGTAACCGCTCGCAAGGGGTTTTGCGTCTGGATAGTACATAGCCGGCCATGCCAGCACTGTCTTCGCTTCTTAAATCTGTATTCTTGTAAACCTGTGCATAAAATATAACAAAATTAACTCTTACCTCGTAGCAAATGCTCGAAATGTCGTCCTTCCGCAGCTGAACAAACATTGTACCGAGGAAACACTTTTCGATTGACATATTTAGCTCGGCCACTGTAATGTTTCGTAAAATAACACACACACACACACACACACACACACAAATATACGTTGTTATACATATAATTGCCTTCCCATCTTTGCAAATGAAGGTGGACTACTGACGCTGATGACTATGTGGTAAATGAAGGACAGAAAGCCTGTCGTGAGTGGGGCAAGCCAGCCGGCATTGGCCCTGCCTTACAACACCGTGCGAGCGGTCAGGTTTGACACCGGTGAACCAGTAGTACTTTTCGGATTGAACGCCGTGCTTGCTAGGCAACTTCTCCACCCTACTCAGTGCTACGCGGCTGTTATTTTTGTGTCTGATAATAATTCAGCGTGTGACTGTTGTAATACAACATGTTGGTTTGAATTTTTCCAGTGAAGTTTTCTTTAGTACGAGTAATATCAGAGCATTGAACAGAAAACAATTAAATTATGTTTTTATCTGCAAATCTTTTACGTCGCTTTACAAGTATTTTCTCTGTAACTGACTTTTTATCCCAAATGTTCACTAACAGCACTTTACAGCTCTATATTTACCTTATTTTACTGTATTTAATGTGAGCTGTGATTCAAGTAGACAAAAACTATTGCACTAAAATACGTTGAGTACAACGTAGTGGACCATTTTTCTTAATACAAATTAAAGAATAAAGGACGTTCAAAGGATCACATCATAGCATACATTGCTTAGAGATTTGAAAGCTTCTCAGCACTGGAAGTCGGTGATTGCTTCATCTGAATCGTCCAACAAGCTTCCTGCCATCTTAACTCTGTGGCCTTCTTCTGGAATGTATGAAATTTAGGTCGACGATCCTGACAACACTCGGCTGGCATAGACTTAGGCAATCTTCAACAGTCCACGTTTATAAGTGCACATAAAAAAATCTGATGTGTTACACTCACATGACTTTCTCTACTCTTGTACAAACTATTTTTACAAACGCTTATTCTCCATCTACTTCATGTTAATCGAGATAAACATTTGCAGACTCTATCTTATTGCTAAGTTTCTTGTAGATGTAAGGGGAATATATATTTACAAGGGTAATATAGAAATACAGTAGCCTTTAAGCACATACATATCTCTTAATAGCTGGTTGCTAGGTGCAGCACCATTCCCTTTGCCACAGATTAATACTCTTTGCATATCCAAGACAAAAAATGAATAACGAATTCCCATTTGAGAAAATAAGTATTGAAAAATTTAAGAGAATAACAAGCAATATCTCGAAAATGGTTCACTCAACAAAAAAAAATGTATATGACATAAATTGTGTATTTTAACGCGATCTACATTTTTTGTGTAGTAAAATTTTATCTATCTCTTATGGTTTACCAGTTATGGAAAAGTCGTTCACAATGAAGAATACTTTTGGAGACATTCCCAGAAAATTCAAGATATACATTTTATTTGCCATAAAAATATCTTAAACATATGATATTTTAATCAAATTGTTAGAGCCATTTTTGAGAAAATTAAATTTTTCGAAAAATGTTCCATGTAAAGGGTAATCTGGGGTGGGGGATTTTCTTGTAAACCTTCGTGTCGCATTTCTGGAAGATACTGAACCTAAATACCAAGTTTGGTATTTATCCGACTGTTCGTTTCTGAGTTATGGTGTTCAGACACAGACACACACACGGACATGTTTCCAAAAATTGCTTTTTTGGATTCAGGGGGTCTCAAAACATATATTTCCGCTGAAATATCGGTATCGAATTTTTGGGTGGAATACAATACTTCCCCTACTTACTATACGTAGTAGAGAAAGTAAAAAACCAGCAAACATCTTACCAGCACTGCGAATTCGTCGGACTTTTTTGGGCTTACGTTCTGTTCGAAAGACTGACTGAGTCGGTTGACTCTTCTTTTGGATCACAACAATAATTCCAAGACTCATCACCAGTAACGATATTCCAAACAAATTTGAAGCGCCGCCTTGGAATTTTTCCAGAATTTTTCTACACCAATCATTGCGTTGTTGTTTTCGATTGGGAGCCAGTTTATGTGGAATCCGTGGACAACAAATTTTTCCCAGGTATAACTGTTGATGTAAATTTTTTGGGGATTTGACTCTTACCAATGTCCAATGTCGCCCGAATAAATTCATAAGATGTCCGTCGATCTTCTTCAAACGTTGCTCGAACAGCGGCAATATTTTCATCAGTAACAGCGGTTCTTGGACGTCCTTCACGAAATTGATCACTAAGAAAAAACCGATTTGAATTCGCTGTACCGTCATAAATTGTTGATTTAGATGGGGCTTCTTCGCCAAATGCATCTTCACATTGTTTAGGTGTTAATGATGATTTAAAGTCGTAAAACATCATAGTCCAGAAACGTTCCCTAGTCAAATTCATTTTTGGGTGAACATAAAATCTTTAAACGATGATAATTAACAAACTTGAGGCAGTGTTTTTAACATTTAAATGATTTCAGTCTAATTATATAATATATAAATTCAATAACAGCCCGCCTTAAACAAATATTTGTATGTAACAATATATAAAAAGTGTATATTACAGTCATTGTATATGTTTATATTATTGTATCCATGTTTAATAATGTTATGTGAATATATTACGTAATTTAATAATGTAGGAACTGTGAGAATAAATAGGTCAACAATTGCTAACAATGAGGTAACGTTGAGGCAATAATGAGTTTGAAACTTTAACAATATTAATTCTGATTCTTGGAAGCAATAATGTAATTTTAGTGACAGTTTATAAAATAGCCAATCAACAACCACAAAAAGCTTCAGTTAAATGAAGGTATTCCATTGGAGTAGGATTAGCCAATCAGAAACTGAAAAGGAGAAAATTTTACAAATTTAGAGTTCAGTTGCATACAGACAACCAAACGAGTAAAATTATAATCTGTGTAAGCCTACATTCTTGTCGCATCACGCCCTGCTAAGAGAAACGTGTCTCTAACAATAATACTGACGCAGCCGAGACAAACATAAATATCTAATACTTAAAGAAACAGTCAAATTACAAAGTTAATATTTTTTTTAAACTTGGGGCAAAGACCACCTGAAAGTAGATTTGGGGCGAAGGCTACCGGAAATTGTTTACTATACGTGCGATTGCAACTACTACAAGTTCGGCTCCCCAACAGTTGAAATACGATACAAGTCATTCTAAAATAAACCTTTCTCAAATTGGCTCCCAAAGCGTGGGGCAAATAACAATACAACAATAAAACCTTCTTCAAAACTATTAGAGCAAATCGAACAAACTACATGGCAATCAACTCGTAAAACATTAGAAAGTAGCTGTCAAAGTTTAATTTATTATTAAAAACATGGCATCCTAAAATTTTTGAGAACCGCCCTGGTATTATTATTGTTATTATTATATACATTTTTTTACATAGTCACCATGCCAAGAAAGCATACTAATGTATACTGAGAGCTTCTGAGTCATTTTAATCTCACAGAGATTTAGCTTCCTGACAGAATCCTTATATTTAATTCTCGGTATTTAAAGCAAAAGCGCTCCTTTTTCCATTTTTCTGTTTCCTTGAAGATAAGGACCGTCTGCTTCTGTCCACGAACACAATAAGAAGCTCAATACTCGTATCTCTCCTTCCATTTGATATTAAGCCTTCCGTCCTTGTTCCCTGAAGGGTCTTTTTTCCCCATGTCCTTTGCACATATTTGCTGCTCTTTACCCTAGACATTTACATCCGCTTATTTGAAGCATCATTGAATGTCAAGTATGTTATGAACGGTTCTCCACAAATTATAACTGGTGAGCCTACTTTACCTTAGACCAGATATCAACACGGCCGCGCTGTGGAGTTGACCAGGTAGGCGGGGACGGGTACAGTTTCTTCACTGCTGTGTGCAATAACGGGTTGACTGAAGGTATAACGAATAAGAATAATACTTTTAAAATTACGTGTTAAAATTTTTAGTGTAAAATGTTTATTGTTAACATACGAGTATATTATTATCACCATCTATTATTTACTAAGTTGTAAGAGTTTGTTAATACGATTGTTTTTTTAAAAAATCTGATATGATACATTTACATAACTTTCTCTACCCTCTATCAATTATTAGTGGGTATACAAACTATCCTTACTACAGTTACATTATCATTTCGTTAAATATACAAAGGAGACGGTAACATGTATAAGTACTGGACACTATATGCCGGTGTGAAAATTCGATACTGATAGTATGATATCGCGAGAAACAACTGAATAGCGATAGCACTTTAAAATGACAGAACTATAGAACAATTTAAACCAATAATAACGATTTCTCGGAAATGGCTGATGCTTCAAAAAAGAAGTTATATGAAGTAAACTGTGTATTTTAAAGATATCTACATTTCTTTTGTGTAATACGTTTTTACGTAGGTAACTCTTACAGTTTAGCAGTTATACAAAATCATACAAAATTCCTTCCGAATGAAGAGGGCTTCACGGAAAATTCAAGATACACATATTATTTGTAACGTAAATATTTTAAACATATGGTATTTTAATCAAAATCGTTAGAACCATTTTTGAGGAAATCAAAAATGTTATTAAAGATACAAAGGAGACATGCTGAGTGAGGGTCTACCGGGACAAGAGCCGGAGCCCAAGTCCCCCTTCAAAACCCAGGGTTCAGCGCCAACCAAGTGGCTCTCCAAACCGTGGGGTGTTTCCCATGAGGCCAATATCTTGTTTCCTAAAAAGGCCCTCCGCTTACGCGGAGACGGAAGTGGATACGCCACTTACGCGCGTCATCCCGAAAGGGCGACTACCGATAACCTCGGTAGGGCCGACAGCAATCTAGCATGCCGTCTACCGGCTATCCAGAGCGGTACCGGAGGACATAGAGGCGTCTCACATCCCCGTCTGTATGAAACCCATAGGGACGTACCCAATCTCCCATGGCTATCGGGAACCACTGCCCCGTCGAGACCAACCCAATCCGAAAAGCTCCCCAACGGGAGAGGCTCGAATGTTTGGCCTGACGTACTTCTAGTAACGTCAGAAGTACCAAAGTGCTAGGGGTCCGCAGTGCCCGCACCACGGCAGCTGAAGGGGTTTCAACCCCTCCCCTACGGAGATTGAGGTAGTATTTTTAACACTGATTTCAGTCAAATTATATAATATGTAAATTCAATAACAACCCGCCTTGAAGCAATATGTGTATGTAATAATTTGTAAAATGTATGTAACAGTCATTGCATATGCTTATATTATTGTATCCATGTGTAATAATGTTATGTGAATATATTACGTAATTTAATAATGTAGGAGCTGTGAGAATAATAAGTTAAAGGTTGCTAACAATGAGGTAACAATGAGGTAACCTTGAGGCAATAATGAGTTTGAGAGTTTAACAATACTACTTGTGATTCTTGGAAGCAATAATGTAATTTTAGTGACAGTTTAAAAATAGCCAATCAATAACCAGAAAAAGCTTTAGTTAAATGAAGATATTCTATTGGAGTAGGATTAGCCAATCAGAGACTTGAAATACATAAATTTACAAGTTTAGACGGTTGAAATCAATTCAGTTGCCTGTAAACAGCGTTACTAACCAGACGCCAAAAGTGTCCTCGAGAAATTAAATACGTATTCGTGTGAGACGAAATAGTATACGTGTTAAAAAGTACAAGTATTAAATAAAAGAATCTCACAGCTCTCTATATCAGTGAAGTGCTATTTAATTTGTGTCAAGGATTAATAAAATTGGAGTGAATTAATACTTATAATCTGTGTAACCCTACATTCTTAGTCGCATGACGCCCTGCCAAGATATCCATGTTTCTAAAAAAATAATACTGACGCAGCCGAGGCAAACATAAATATATAATATTTAAAGCTATTATTTTTAAACTTGGGGCAAAGAAAGTACATTTGGGGCGAAGGCTACCGGAAACTGTTTACCATACGTGCGGTTGCAACTACTTCAAGAGTTTGGCTCCCCAACAGTCGAAATATAATACAACTCCTACTTCAAATCGGCTTTTCATACGTAGCAGCAAACAACGTAAAGAACAATTCTACTTCAAATTGGCGTCCATACGTGGGGCAAATAATAACAATACACCACCATAAAATTAACCTTCCTCAAGATACAAAGGAAACAGTCAAATGTTTAAGAACTGGACACTATATGCCGTCCTTAAAATTCCGTATGATTCCATGATATCGCGAAAAACAACTGATTAGCGACAGCACTTTAAAATGATAGAACTATTGATCATTTCAAAATAATAATAACGGATTTCTCGGAAATGGCTGATGCTACAAAAAAGAAGTTAAATGAAGTAGATAGTGTATTTGAAAGATATCTAATTTCTTTTGTGTAGTACATTTTTATGGAGGTATACAAAATCATACTAAATTCCTTCCGAATGAAGGTGTCTTCACAGAAAATTTAAGATATACATAATATTTGTTTGTAAATATTCGAAACCTATGGTATTTTAATCAAAATCGTTAGACATTTTTGAGAAAATCCAAAATTTGTCGCGGTAACTTTCGTGTTATCTTATTTGCTGAGCGCCTGTTATTGTTTTACTATTTTGAATTTTGGGTTCTTTGTCCTCCGGCTAGCTATTATTACTCAGTCGAGCAAATCTCTTGAACAGGGTGTGTAAACGGAAAGGAGTTGTTACTCGAAGATAACACTGATAAAAGAATTTGTTTTTACACTTTTATTGCCGTCACACTTCATTAATTTCACATATTTACTCTTGATACACGCCCGACTGAAACTGTTACATATTTTCGAATGTAACTATAGTCACTTATTTGCCGCACATTATTAATTCGCGTATTTCACATTTTATAACTAACATTTCGACGCGAGAGATTCTGTTGAACTGTACGATGTGTAACCCATGAATGATCCTGTTGAACTGTGCGATACCTGCCCCCGGCTTTAGCATTTATACTCCCTCACCCCGATATGCCTAAACATTATAACAGAGCTGCTATTGGTTAATAAAGCGCGCTAACATTAGCGTCTATTTTTATATCCAATAAAAATTACAAACAAATATGCTCTAGGGAAAGTATTCCCTCCATTTCTAAAGAAAAGCGCGCTACCCTGACGTCATTTGCTTGTCTCTTCTAATTAATAAACAACTCACCCCCTCGCTCATTGTTACCCGCTCCTATTGTCAGTTTCAGTGAGGCCGTGTAAACTTATTTCCTAACAATGCTTATAATTAACAAACATCTCAAATCATTGTCATACAATAATGTTAATTTACACTACAATCATTTTGGCATTCACAGTGTTGTGATATAAAATACTGCCTCAAATTTCGAAAAAAATTCCTATGTAAAGGGTAGTTTAGGGCGGGGGATCTTGAAAATCTCTGTGTCGTATGCTTAGAAGATACTAACCCTTAATAGCAAGTTTGGTGTTTATCGAGTACTTCGTTTTGGGGTTATAATTACTTTTTCTACTACGTATAGTAAGTAGGGGGAGTATTGTATTCCACCCAAAAATTCGATACCGAGATTTCACCGGAAATACATTTTTTGAGACCCCCTGAATCCAAAAAAAGCATTTTTGGAAACATGTCCGTGTGTGTGTGTGTGTCTGTGTGTGTGTCTGTCTGTGAACAGCATAACTCAGAAACGAACAGTCGGATAAACACTAAAATTGGTATTTAGGTTCAGTATCTTCCAAGGATGCGACACGAAGGTTTTCAAGAAAATCCCCCCACCCCAGAGTACCCTTTACATGGAAGATTTTTAGAAAATTTTAATTTTCTCAAAAATGGCTCTAACGATTTTGATTAAAATAGCATATGTTTAAGATATTTTTATGACATAAAATGTATATCTTGAATTTCCTGGGAATGTCTCCAAAAGTATTCTTCATTGTGAACGACTTTTGATAACTGGTAAACCATAAGAGATAGACAAAATTGTACTATACAAAAAATGTAGATCGCGTTAAAATACACAATTTATGTCATATACATTTTTGTTGTTGAGTGAACCATTTTAGAGATATTGCTTGTCATTCCCTTAAATTTTGCAATACTTATTTTCTAAAATGAGAATTCGTTATTCATTTTTTTGTCTTGGATATGCAAAGAGTATTAATCTGTGGCAAAGGGAATGGTGCTGCACCTAGCAACCAGCTATTAAGAGATATGTATGTGCTTAAAGGCTACTGTTTTTTCTATATTGCCCTTGTAAATATATTTTCCCCTTACATCTACAAGAAAATTAGCAATAAGATAGAGTCTGCAAATGTTTATCTCGATTAACATGAAGCATATGGAGAATAAGCGTTTGTAAACATAGTTTGTACAAGAGTAGAGAAAGTCATGTGAGTGTACCACATCAGATTTTTTTATTGACGGGGTCTCTAAACATGTATTTCCGGTGAAACCTCGATATAAGATATGTTGATAGAATGCAATGCTTTCTGTATCTACTAGGTACGTGGTAGAGAAGGTAAAAATTGAAGTTGTTTGCTTACGAGACACAGAATTTGAAAATGTTACAGGATGGTCGCCTTCAGTGCGCCTCGAGATCGGCGCTTTCTCAATCAACTGTCTCGTAAACAGAAGACAGTAGCATTAAAATAGAGTGTACTTGTGCTTAGTGTGACACTCAGCTGTTAAGAGCAACTGTCTGCCAAACAAGAACTAAGAATAGGACCTCAGGGCGGTAGATGAGTCGGTAGCCATCCTTAGCTCTCTTGCTGATGGATGATGGGGGACACATCGTCAATGAAGGACCTGATCTTGGGGAATCTCTTAACCATCCAGGTGCACTAGAAACCACTCATTGGCCGTTGTCGTGGAAGAGGTTGTTGTGCGATACATACTAGTTCTGTATTTACTATGTTCATTTATCCTAATATATTCTAATAGAATTGTCAAAGTTACATTTTCATAACAGCGGGATGACTTAGGGGTAACGTCTGTGGCCCGCATTCGGGAGGTCCCGGGTTCAAATCCCGTGGGCCGACCAATCTGAGGTTTTGTCGTGATTTCCCTTGGGTGTCAAGGTATATACCGGATTGTATCTTGAATTTTCGGAGAATAACCTATGAAGTCCTCTTAATCCAGGAAATTTTGCATATAACTAGTAAACGTACTACACAAGAAACGTAGATATCTTTAAAACACACAATTTATTTAAAATGAGCTTTTTTATTGCATAATCCGTTATTAAAGTTTCGAATTGTTCATTACCTGGTCATTCTCTTAAAGCCCTTTCAACATTCAGTTGTTTCTCGCGATGTCACGGAAACAGTATGGAATTTTAAGGTCAGCATATAGCGTCCAGTTGTTAAACATTTGACTATCGCTGTTCCCTTTGTATCTATAACGAAATGCGTAATGTAGCTATTTCTGCAAAGGTTTATTTGGATTGAAATGTAATAGAAGAAAAATAAGCTTTAGTAAAACTAATCTGTGTACCCACTAATAAATGATAGAGGGTAGAGGAAGTCATGTGAATGTATCACATCAGGATTTGTTTAAAAAGCGGATCGCTATGTGATGGTTTTGAAACACCATGCTCTTTGAATGACCATGAGAAATAACGAATAAGCACGTACCACTTGAAAAATGTGTAAGTATTTGAAAATTCTAGCCAATAAGAAAGATTATCTCGGAATTGGTTAACGCTACAAAAAACTTATTTGACATAAATTGTGTGCTTTAACGAGATGCTTTAATGAGCGGAAGAAGACTTCACAGGGTATTTGTCAAGCAAATAACTTAAACATATGCCATTCTAATCAAATCGTTACATCCATTTTTGAGAAAAAAAATATTTTTCCAGGTGAGGGATAGTTCGGTGTGGGGTGAGTTTTTGAAAATCTTCGTATGACATCCCTGGAAGACGCTGAAGTTTGATATTTAACCGATTTTTTGGTTTTGAGTTACATTACTCATTGACAAACACACCCAGAGACCTTTTTCAAAAAGTGCTTTTGGAAGTAGTTCCAGAGAGTCTCAAAACATATATTTACGGTAAAATCTCGATATCGAATTTTTGGGTGTATAGTGTAAAAAGTTTTTCATTTTAAAATACGACATGAATCCACTCGCATTTTAACTATCAAGCGCGAAACGGAACCATATTCCACAGACATTACACCGCTGGCTTCTCTCCAAGTCACTAAATTCAACGCTTGACATGTACAGGGAAGACAGTGAGGCAAAGCACCACATCTGATGTGTTACATTCACATGACTTTTTCTACACTCTGTAGCTCATTAGTGGCTATACAAATTATTCTTACGAAAGTTTATTTTCCTATCTACTTCATTTTAATACAGATAAACCTTTACAGAAATAGCTACGTTGCACATTTCGTTATAGATACAAAGAGAACAGCGATAGTCAAATGTTTAAGAACCGGACGCTATATGCTGGCATTAAAATTCCCTACTGTTTCCATAGCATCGCGAGAAACAACTGAAAATCGATATGACTTGAAAAGAATGACTAGCGGATATCTCAGAAATGGCTGATACCACCGAAAAGTTATTTTAAATAAATTGTGTTTTATAAAGAGATCTACATTTTTTGTGTAGTACGTTTTCGTCTATCCCTTAACGTTTACCAGTTATACAAAATTATACAAAATCTCTTCACAGGCTATTCCAAGAAAATTCAAGATATACATTTTATTTTTCAAGTAGATATATTTAATATATGGTATTTTAACCAAAATCGTTAGAGCAATTTTTTAGAAAATAAAAAAATTTCGATAAATGTTCCATGTAAAGGGTAGTTTGAGGTAGGGGATTTTCTTTAAAATTTTTGTGCCGCATCTTTGGAAGTTACTGAACGTAATACAAATTTTGGTATTTAGAGACCTTTCGTTTTTAAGTTGTGCTGTCCGCAGACACACATTGACAATCTTATGAAATGCTTTTTTTTATTCAGGGACCACAAAACATGTATTTCTTGAACAATCTCTTTATCGAATTTTTGGTTGAATTATAATACCTTCTCCATCTACTATGTACGTGGTAGAGAAAGTAAAAAATGCATTACATTCACTGACTTTCTCTACCCATTTTCAAAAAACTATTTTTAGAAAATCTTATTCTTCTATCTACTTCATGCTAATCGAGTAAAACATTTGCAGAAATGGTTTTATTACATATTTTCTTGTAGGTACAAGGGGAATAAGAGAATGCAGTAGGCATAAGCGATATTCAAATGTTTTAAGAACGGATCGCTATGAGATGGCCTTGAAATTCTGTTCTCTTAAAAAACCGCGAGGAAAACACTAATAGCGATTTTGCAGTTGAAAATTACGAAGTATTTGACAATTCAAACCTGTAATAAAGAATATCTCGGAAATGGTTAAGGCCACAAGGAATTTTATTTGACTGATTTAACGAGATTTACACCTTTTATGAAGTAAGCTTTTGTCTATGTCTTACAGCTTACAAGTAGTAAGAAACTAATTCAGAAGGAAGACCTTTTCTCAGACTATTTCCAGAAAATTGAAGATATACATTTTATTTATCATCTTAAACATATGGTATTTTAATCAAAACTGTTAAAGGAATTTTTGAAAAAATAAAAAATAATGAAATATTTCCAGGTAAAGTTGGGGCTGGAATTTTGTAGAAAATTTTCGTGTTGCATCCTTGGAAGATATGAATATGAATACCAAGTTTCGTATTTAGCCGACTTTTCGTTGGATTCAGGTGTCTCAAAACGTGTATTTTCGGAGAAATTTCGATATGGAATTTTTGGGTGGAATATAATACTTTTTCTACTTACTATTGTTAATGGGGTGGCGGGGAAGCACAGTGGTTTCGTCCCGGCTCTGGGGTGGTAATTAAGTCGGCCCTATCCACACCCTCACCTCTGACTTGCTCATGGTGGTTCGGAGTCCACGATAAAGGCTGTAGGTCCTCTCATTCTACCGCCTTCCTGGCCATCACCCTGCCATCAGCGTCGGAGGCAACAAATTCCGCCCGCTGTGTGCTTCCACCTCAGAAATGGCTTGGTGAAATAAGGTATCCCCGAAGGTCATAGCCCATAGGGGAGCGTTAGAAATGACGACTATAGCTATACAGTAGAGAACGTAAAAATACTCCCCTTTGAAATAATCCATAAACGTACTCACATTTCAACTGTCATGCTCTGTTACCTCTCGAACAACCTTATTTCACAGCCTTTACACCACTAGAGTATGCAATTCTGGCTTCTCTCCAACTCACTAAAATTCAATTGTTCGCATGCACAAGCAGACAGCGAGACAAAGCACCACTAAAAGATAATCATTAAAAACAGAAACATATTACCATCTTGCACTTTTTGCTAACAAATCCGCTTGGAATCTGCTTGGTATCACCAGCCTAGAACGAAGTATCATTTAAGTTCTCACACTGTTATAGAACCAAGGACTAAACGGCAGTAAACTTCGTCGTTTAATTATTTGCTCGGTGAGAAGTTTACTTCCTACAGCAATAAAACTTCGTACTTCAGCTTTAACTTCTGCAACGTTAAATAGCAATAGTATACAGGTTTTATGTTTTTGGTCTGTCGTCATGCCCTTTCAATTACTTTGAGAAACGTTTTTGCAGAAATTGCGTAAATGTCACCTCAGGGACATGGCAAACTTTAGCAGATATTTGAATCAATATTAATTTGTCCATAAAGAAAACGAAACGAGTACATTTGTCAAATTATAGAGCGAAAATGAACTGCCTTTTGTTTCATTTAAATATGGAAAACAAAATAGAGTCGCACTTTAAGGAAACATTGTAGCAGCTTTATCATGGTCGTTGAAAAAATACGATTAAAATTTGGATGCATTACACTCACATGGCTTTCTCTACCCATTCTTCAAAAACAAAAGCTTATTCTTCTGTCTACTTATGTTAATTGAGATAAACATTTGCAGAAATAGCTTTATTGCATATTTACTTGTAGGTGTAAGTGGTATAAGAAAATACAGTAGGCAATGCTATGGCTTAAACATTTCTTTCTCTTTGCATCACTACGAGAAAAAAATCTCATGCGTTACGTTCAACATGGTTTTTCTAAACACTGTCGTTTATTAGTGGGTATACAAACTAATCTTATTAATCGAGTATTTAATCTTTGCAGAAATAGCTACATTACAGATTTTGTTATAGACACAAAAGGAACAGCGATGGTCAAATGTTTAAGAACTGGACGCTATATGCTGGCCTTAAAATTCCATACTGTTTCCATGGCATCGCAAAAACTGAAAATTTATAAGGATTTAAAAGAATGGCTAAGTATTGAACAATTCGAATCCTGAGGATATTTCGGAAATGGCTTATGCCACAAAAATTATTTCAAATATATTGTGTAATATATTATGTATTTTAAACAATGTTATGGCTTAAAAATTTTGTTCTCTTTACATCACTACGAGAAAAAAATCTGATGCGTTACGTTCAACATGGCTTTTTCTACGCACTGTCCTTTATTAGTGGGTATACAAACTAATGCTATGAAAGATTATTTTTCTGTCAACTTCATTTTAATTCGAGTATTTAATCTTTGAGGAGATAGCTACATTACGGATTTTGTTATAGACACAAAGGGAACAGCGATAGTCAAATGTTTTAAGAACTGGACGTTATATGCTGGTCTTAAAGTTCCATATTGTTTCTATGGCATCGCACGAACTGAAAATTGACAGGAATTTAAAAGAATGGCTAAGTATTGAACAATTCGAAACATTAATAAGGGATATCTCTGAAATGGCTTATGCCACAAAAATTGTTTCAAATATATTGTGTAATATATTGTATTTTTTAAAGAGTATTATGGCTTAGCATCACTACGAGAAAAAAATCTGATGCGTTACGTTCAACTTGGCTTTTTCTACACGCTGTCGTTTATTAATGGGTGTACAAACTAATCTTATGAAAGATTATTTTTCTATCAACTTCATTTTAATTCGAGTATTTAATCTTTGCAGAAATAGCTACATTACACATTTCGTTACAAACAAAGGGAACAGTGATGGTCAAATGTTTTAAGAACTGCACGCTATATGCTGCTGAAAATTGACAGGAATTTAAAAGAATGGCTAAGTATTGAACAATTCGAAACATTAATAAGGCATGTCTCGGAAATGGCTTATGCCACAAAAAAGTTATTTTATTTGTGATGTAAATATCTTACATATACGGTGTTTTAATCAAAATAGTTACAGTCATGTTTGAGGAAATGAACAATTTCGAGATATGTTGCATGTAAAGGGTAGTTTGGTGTGGGGTGGATTTTCTTAAAAATCTTGGCGGGCATGTTTGGAAGATACTGAACTTAAATACTGTTTGGTATTTATCCGAAGCTTCGTTTTTTAATTATTCTGTTCACAGAAACACACATGGACGCTTTTGTTTTTTCTAAAAATGCTTAATTTTTATCTTTCAAAACACATAACTCCGGTTAAATCTCGATATAGAATTTGTCTATGCCTATTAGGTACGTGGTAGTGTAAAACTGTGTTACACATTGCGAATTTTACTACAGCCGTAGTGAAGTTGTGTTCGCTATGGAAACTAAATGAATGCCTAGTTAAGCAACGTGGCAATTGCTAGTTGGCGAAGCAACAAAGTAATAGAATGAAATATAACACTAGAGGGTTTACCTTAAGGAAATCTGTAGCCATTGCGACGAACTGCCAATGGAATCTCTGTTACGGAAGCTAACACTCGACTGGTTCGTCCTGGCCGCGGTTTTTTTGCTCTTGCTGTGTACATGCGAGTGTGTCTATATTTTCACTAGAGGAACGCAGTGGCGGCACCTAAGTGCCTCTTGGAGACGGCTACGTCATCAACTTGATCTTTTGTCACCCTTCTGCCCTGGTTAATCAGTACAGCTGCATACGACAACCCTTCGCCAACGAGCAAATCTCATTATGCTGTTGTAAATAATAAGTTAACGAAATGTACGCCTAGCCTTCTCGTATGGGAGCGTTCTCTAGGCTTTTTACTTTGCTAAACCTAAAATGCGCTACTACTTCAATAAGTAGAGGAAGTATTGTACTCCACCATGTCGAGATTTTACCGGAAATACACGTTTTGAGATCCATTGAATCCAAAAAAGTCCGTGTACGTTTGAACAGCATAACTCAAAAACGAAAGGTCGGATAAATACCAAACGTGGTATTTAAGTTCAATATCTTCCAAAAATATGACACCAAGATTTTCAAAAAAATCCTCTCACCCCTAACTGCTCTTTGCATGGAACATTTTTTCGAAACTTTTACTTTTCTAAAAAGTTGCTCTAACGGTTTTGATTAAAATACAGTATATTAAAGATATTTACATGACAAATAAAATGTATATCTTGAAATTTCTGAGAATATCCTTTGAACTCCTGTTCATTTGGAAGGAATATTGTGTAATCTTGTATAACCGGTCAACGTTAAGCGACAGACGAAAATGTACTACACAAGAAATGTAGATCTCTCTAAAACACAACTTATTTCAAATAAGCTTTTTTGTGGCATAAGCCACTTCTGACATATCGGCTATTCATGGTTCGAATTGTTCATTTCTTGGTCATTCTCATAAAAGTCCCTTCAACATTCAGTTATTTCTCACGATTACATGGAAACAGTATGTAATTTTAAGGCCAGTATATTCTTATACTTTAAACACTTTTCTCTTTGTATCTACAACGAAATGTGTAATGCAATTATTTCTGAAAAGGTTTATTTGGATTAAAACGTAGTAGACGTAAAAAAATCTGATGTATTACACTCACATGACTTTCTCTACTCTTGTACAAACTAGTTTTACAAACGCTTATTCTCCATATACTTCATGTTAATCGAGATAAACATTTGCAGACTCTATCTTATTGCTAAGTTTCTTGTGGATGTAAGGGGAATATATATTTACAACGCCAATTTGGAAATACACTAGCCTTTAAGCACATACATATCTCTTAATAGCTGGTTGCTAGGTGCAGCACCATTCCCTTTGCCACAGATTAATACTCTTTGCATATCCAAGACAAAAAATCTGATGTGTTACACTCACATGACTTTCTCTACTCTTGTACAATCTATTTTTACAAACGCCTATTCTCCATATGCTTCATATTAATCGAGATATCGAGATGTCAATCTTATTTGTAATTTTCTTGTAGATGCAAGGGGAATATGGTAGCTTTTAAGCGATAGTCAAATATTTTATCGCTGGTTGCTATGTGGCGCATTCCATTCTCTTTGCATGTCCAGGACATAAAAAAATGAATAACGAATTTGAGAAAAAGTATAAGTATTGGAAAATTTAAGGAAATAACAAGCAATATCTCGAAAACGGTTCACTCAACAAAAAAAAATGTATATGATATAAGTTGTGTATTTTAACGCGATCTACATTTTTTGTGTAGTAAAATTTTGTCTATCTCTTATGGTTTACCAGTTATGCAAAAGTCGTTCATAATGAAGAATACTTTTGGAGACATTCCCAGAAATTTCGAGATATACATTTCATTTCTCATGACATTATCTTAAACATATGATATTTTCATCAAAATCGTTAGAGCCATTTTTGAGAAAATTAAAATTTTCGAAAAATGTTCCATGTAAAGGGTAGTCTGGGGTGGGGGGATTTTCTTGAAAATCTTCGTGTCGCATCTCTGGAAGATACTGAACGTAAATACCAAGTTTGGTGTTTATCCGACTGTTAGTTTTTGAGTTATGCTGTTCACAGACACACACACACAGACACACACACACACAGACACACAGACACACACACAGACACACACACGGACATGTTTCCAAAAATGCTTTTTTTGGATTCAGGAGGTCTCAAAACATGTATTTCCGGTGAAATCTCGGTATCGAATTTTTGGGTGGAATGCAATACTTCCCCTACTTACTATACGTAGTAAAGAAAGTAAAAATGAATAACGAATTCCCATTTGAGAAAATAAGTATTGAAAAATTTAAGGGAATAATAAGCAATATCTCGAAAATGGTTCACTCAACAACAAAAATGTATATGACATAAATTGTGTATTTTAACGCGATCTACATTTTTTGTGTAGTAACATTTTATCTATCTCTTATGGTTTACCAGTTATGCAAAAGTCGTTCACAATGAAGAATAATTTTGGAGACATTCCCAGGAAATTCAAGATATACATTTTATTTGTCATGAAAATATCTTATACATATGATATTTTAATCAAAATCGTTAGAGCCATTTTTGAGAAAATTAAAATTTTCGAAAAATCTTCCATGTAAAGGGTAATCTGGGGTGGGGGGATTTTCTTGAAAACCTTCGTGTCGCATCTCTGGAAGATATTGAACGTAAATACCAAGTTTGGTGTTTATCCGACTGTTCGTTACTGAGTTATGCTGTTCACAGACAGACACACACACGGACATGTTTCCAAAAAATCTGATGTGTTACACTCACATGACTTTCTCTACTCTTGTACAATCTATTTTTACAAACGCTTATTCTCCATATGCTTCATGTTAATCGAGATATCGAGATGTCGATCTTATTGGTAATTTTCTTGTAGATGCAAGGGGAATATGGTAGCTTTTAAGCGATAGTCAAATATTTTATCGCTGGTTGCTATGTGGCGCATTCCATTCTCTTTGCATGTCCAGGACATAAAAAAATGAATAACGAATTTGAGAAAAAGTATAAGTATTGGATAATTTAAGGAAATAACAAGCAATATCTCGAAAACGGTTCACTCAACAAAAGAAATCTATATGATATAAGTTGTGTATTTTAACGCGATCTACATTTTTTGTGTAGTAAAATTTTGTCTATCTCTTATGGTTTACCAGTTATGCAAAAGTCGTTCACAATGAAGAATACTTTTGGAGACATTCCCAGAAATTTCGAGATATACATTTCATTTCTCATGACATTATCTTAAACATATGATATTTTCATCAAAATCGTTAGAGCCATTTTTGAGAAAATTAAAATTTTCGAAAAATCTTCCATGTAAAGGGTAGTCTGGGGTGGGGGGATTTTCTTGAAAACCTTCGTGTCGCATCTCTGGAAGATACTGAACCTAAATACCAAGTTTGGTGCTTATCCGACTGTTCGTTTTTGAGTTATGCTGTTCACAGACACACAGACACACACACAGACACACACACAGACACACACACACACAGACACACACACGGACATGTTTCCAAAAATGCTTTTTTTGGATTCAGGAGGTCTCAAAACATGTATTTCCGGTGAAATCTCGGTATCGAATTTTTGGGTGGAATGCAATACTTCCCCTACTTACTATACGTAGTAGAGAAAGTAAAAATGCTTTTTTATTTGGATTCAGAGGGTCTCAAAACATATATTTCCTGTGAAATCTCGGTATCGAATTTTTGGGTGGAATACAATACTTCCCCTACCTACTATACGTAGTAGAGAAAGTAAAAAAACTGACAATTTATATAATTATGCATCACTTTAAAAGTAATAATCTACTAAATGAAAATCAATATGGATTCACCCCACAAAAATCAACTGAGGATGCAGTACTACATGTTACAGACTGGATAAAAAACACATTCAAACAGAAATGTACGATATACTTATATCTCTTGATATAACTGGGGCTTTCAATAACGTCTGGTAGCCAAGAATACTCTTCCAATTAAAGAGGAAATGTCCTAAGAATTTATTTCGAATTATGTAGAATTATTTGCATAAGAGAAGAGTGCAACTATTCCTCTGTGATTCGACAGTGGCAAGACATATTACCAAAGGCTGTCCACAAGGTTCTTGCTGCAACCCGGCTCTTTGGGACATATGATATGTTGATCATAGCTTATAGCTTCTGCTGGTGAAAGATAAAAAATCTGATGTGTTACACTCACATGACTTTCTCTACTCTTGTACAATGTATTTTTACAAACGCTTATTCTCCATATGCGTCATGTTAATCGAGATATCGAAATGTCAATCTTATTTGTAATTTTCTTGTAGATGCAAGGGGAATATGGTAGGTTATAAGCGATAGTCAAATATTTTAACGCTGGTTGCTATGTGGCGCATTTCATTCTCTTTGCATGTCCAGGACATAAAAAAAATGAATAACGAATTTGAGAAAAAGTATAAGTATTGAAAAATTTAAGGAAATAACAGGCAATATCTCGAAAACGGTTCACTCAACAAAAGAAATGTATATGACATAAGTTGTGTATTTTAACGCGATCTACATTTTTTGTGTAGTAAAATTCTGTCTATCTCTTACGGTTTACCAGTTATGCAAAAGTCGTTCACAATGAAGAATACTTTTGGAGACATTCCCAGAAAATTCGAGATATACATTTCATTTCTCATGACATTATCTTAAACATATGATATTTTCATCAAAATCGTTAGAGCCATTTTTGAGAAAATTAAAATTTTCGAAAAATGTTCCATGTAAAGGGTAGTCTGGGGTGGGGGGATTTACTTGAAAATCTTCGTGTCGCATCTCTGGAAGATACTGAACCTAAATACCAAGTGTGGTGTTTATCCGACTGTTCGTTTTTGAGTTATGCTGTTCACAGACACACAGACACACACACACAGACACACACACACACAGACACACACACACACAGACACACACACGGACATGTTTCCAAAAATGCTTTTTTTGGATTCAGTGGGTCTCAAAACATGTATTTCCGGTGAAATCTCGGTATCGAATTTTTGGGTGGAATGCAATACTTCCCCTACTTACTATACGTAGTAGAGAAAGTAAAAATACCAATGATTTATCTACAATGGCAAACAGAGCCTTAGAACAACTTTTCCAACAAGAGTAGATAACAAACTTACTTTTAATCCACCAAAGACAACTGCAATGGTAGTCAGCTGAAGAAAGGTGGAGGAAAAACCAGTAGTACAACTTAATGGGCATATAATCATTTTTATGAAGAAATTATCTTACTTTGGAATACTTTAAGAGACCAAATTAACATTTCGAGACCCTTCAGTCATGTGGAAATAAAAACCAGTAAACTTCTCAATGGTTTGTCAATTGCATGATGTCCTACACGGGGTCTCAACACTTCGACGATGAAAACATTTTACTGTGGAGCTGTTAAACCTCTTGTTCATCAGTATTCCAAGATGCACTAAATAAACGCTGTGTGCAATATAAACTCAGTCAGATACAAAGAGGGTTTATGCCTTGGGTCAACAAGGGATATAGAAGGGTCTCCACAGCTGCTGCACTTCTAATCGCAGGCATTCAACCGTTATACTTATCAGCAATCTTCAGTGCAAAGATGTACGACGTAAAGAACGCTTATCAAGGTTCCTTACAAGTTCCTGATTTCGACTTTCAAACCAGATCTCACTTCCTGGAAGCTGGACATCCTGCTGTATTTCGCAACACTGCAAACAAACTCATAGCCATAGCATCTACACAAATGGTCCACGATTTGCTGATCATCTAGAGTAGCCAGGTTGTGTGGTATGCGCCTTTGTTGTTTACGACAAACACAATGTGGAGTTGCTTTATAAAGCATACAGATTTGCACCTAATTGTACTATATTCCAGGAATAACACTGTGCCCTCACTCAAGCAGTGGAATGGTACCAGTATAATGAGTATAGGACCTGTACGAGGGCAGATAGATAAGTCAGCGACTCTTTAAAAACATAACATTTTTTTTTCCACAATATCAACTTTATTTCTCAACATAGACTCCTTTTAATTCAATACACGTTGTCCAACGTTTCTCCAATTTATTTAACCCTTCCAAAAATATGATTTTTCGAAGTCTGCAAAATATGAGGTTTGTTTCTACCATGAAGTGTTCACTGGACGTGAATTTCTTCCCAGCGAGCCAATTTTCCAGGTTTGCGAAGAGGAAGAAGTCGCTCGAAGCCAAATCTGGAGAATATGGTGGGTGAGGTAGCAGTTCGTAGTCCAATTCCACAAAGTTTGCGATGGCAATGGCTGACTTGTGTGCGGGTGCATTATACTGGTGAAAGAGAACCTTTTTCTTCACCAAATGGGGTCATTTCTTTAACAATTCCTTGTGAAACTGATACAGCATTGCGGCATAATATGTGCCTGTGATCGTTTTACCCTTTTCCACTACCTGGAAAAGGGTAAAACGAATCCCTTGTGAATCCCAAAAGACAGCTCCCATGACGGATTGGTTTTCGCTTTCTTTGAAGCAGGTTCGGCGAAGGAAATCCACTACTTTGATTGTTGTTTGGTTTCAGGTTGATAGTAATGGATCCAAGTTTCATCAACCGTGATATAATGCCAAAGAAACTCATGTGGGTTACGCTGGTGACACGATTCCGCTTGTTCTCAACTTTGAGCAGTCGTGGCACCCATCTTGCTGACAGCTTTCTCAAACCCAAAACTTCGTGCAGAATGTTATACACCCGTTCACTCGAGATGTTTACGGTCTTGGCTATCTCATGGATTTTCACTAGGCGGTCTTCCAACACAATATCGTGAACTCTTGTTCACCATTTTTTGTTGCGACCTCAATCGACCGCCCTGTGCGCACGGCATCCCTTGTGCTCGAACAGCCACATCGAAATTGTACGAACCATGCCATGTGATGGAGCAGAGTCCCCATAATACTTGTTCAGCTTTTCTTCCGTTTCCTTTACCGTCTTACCACGCAAAAAGCACTGCTTTACCAGACCACGAAATTCACTTTTCTGTATGTTTTACAAAGTAACACACGTCTGCTAATTTTAGAGGCTCTCAACAATGTTCTAAGAAACAAATGGGGTGAATTTCTGCGATTATACCCAGAACAGATGTGAGACTTGGGTGCAAACAAAAAACCTGTGAATAGAACGTTATCTCTCGTCAAAGTCGTGGAGTTAATAATCCGCTCTCGTATATACAGTGATTCCCAGGCATTTGTCAGTGTTATTGGTAACATATCCACTTGCTACTAAAATAAGAAACGACATTATAACAAAACCAATTTCCTGTGTATCACATACATTAAAGCTCATATGGGCATACATGGCTATGAGAGGGCAGATGAAATTGCAAAACGCTATGCATTACCTAAAAAAGAATTCAGTTTTAAAGGTTCTTAGAGAAACAGCGATAAAGGAGAAATCACTAGAGATCTATCTTTTTTCTATTATTAGTGATCGTGTAAGCTGTAAATACGAGGGCGGATCGAAAAGTAACGCACAATAATTTTTTCTGCCTTGGTATTGCAGCTGGAATGTTGCAATTTCACAGATATTAGTTTGAAGTTTTCACTACAGAGGGTATTTTTTTGTTTCATGTGCAGCTCTAGCAAGAGAAGCGTGAGCTACGCAACAAAGATGGTGTGCATGTTACTGTCGTCCACATGTGAAGAGCAGAGAGGTGTGGTTCGATATTTGTGAGCCAAAGGTCACAGACCAAGTGATATTCACAGAGACATGCGTGGCATGTATGGGGATGATTGTAAGGACCGTAGCAATGTCTCCAGGTGGTGTACATTATTCTTAGAGGGCCGTGTGACCTTAGTGATTCGCCACGCTCCGGGAGGCCGGTAATAGCTGCAACCCCGCAGAATGTCAAAGGCATTGAGGCGGCAATTTTTAACGACCGTCGTGTGCAACTGAGAACCTTATCGCAACAGTTCAACATTTCCTATGGTGCAGTGTACGATATTGTTCATGACACATTGAAATTTCGTAAAGTTAGTGCTTGCTGGGTGCCAAGAAGCTGACAGACAACCACAAGGGCCAGCGAATGATGACGAGCTTGGATCACCTAACGCGGTACACCGCAGAAGCGTATGACTTTCTGATAGGAATCGTCACTGGTGATGAGTCGTGGGCATACCACTACTTGCCCGAAACCAAGCAGGCAAGTATGGAGTGGAAACATGCTGGTTCCCCAGTAAAGAAAAAATTCAAAGTGACTCAATCTTCTAGGAAATTGTTTGTGACAGTGTTCTGGGATATGCATGGTGTCGTATTGGTAGACTTTGCCGAACACGGGACCACTGTGAATGCTGCAGCCTAAATGAAAACTTTGGTGAAGTTGCGTCATACCCTTCGTGACAAACGCCACAACATGAATGCTGACGATATCAAAATTCTTCATGAATAATGCTCGCCCCCATGTTGCTGCTGCTGTTCGTCAGAAAAATCACCAAATTTGGTTTGGAGGTGCTCCAGCATCCACCATACAGTCCGGACCTTGCACCGTTGGAGTTTCATCTGTTTGGTCTCATGAAGAAATTCCTGGCCGGATAATGATTTGCGACAGATGCGGAAGTGAAATCAGCAGTCCGCAGATGACTATATTCCAAGGAAACGAACTTCTACGAACAGGGCATATTGAAACTGATATCACGATGGGAGAAATGTGTTGAGAAACCTGGTGGCTATGTCGAAAAGTAGGAAAAAGGTGTAAGTTCATTTGTGTTTTTTTTAATTATTAAACCCTTTTTGTAAAAAGATTACTGTGCGTTACTTTTCGATCTATGTTCGTACTTTGCACCTAATTTTATTTTGACCCAGTTTGCTACCGGACATAGTAAATTTAAAAGTTACTTACAAAGATTTCACATAGATTCTTCAGATGAATAGCTATCTAAATGTGAAAGCTCTGAATTAAACGTTGAACATTTAATATATAATTGTGATCGTCATTCAAGAAAGGGATATATTCTTATTGAACATCTATCATACGGATCTTCAAACACAATTGATTATTGTGTTCTTTAAAACATGTTACACATCAGCTTTTGAACATTTTACTGACCAAATTTATAACTATATTCTTGTTTAAGTTATTTGCTTCTTTTCTATCCATGTGTTTCTTTTTTGTTAAACTATAACCCTAACATACCTTACAGGTGAAATAGGGTTATTCAATTTGGAGTATAAATAAATAAAATAGTTGATGTATTGGAACTTTCTCTTCTATGTGAATGTCAGGAAGAGTAGAAAACAGGATGGTGCATAAATAAATCATTTTCCTCCGAAATACAACTTTACCCCATTCTTCCTTTGCCAAATCTTCTCATTATTTTATAAATTATATGAGACTTTGTGATTAAAGGGGACCTGCCCGGCTCGCCACCGTGTACTGTCGCAGAGAGCCCAGAAGTTATGTGGCCGCTCTTGACTCTAACCCTATTAGTTATTAATAACTTTATTGTCCGTCGCACCTCGCCTGCTTGGGGCGTACATCCTTGTTTATACAATCTTTTGTTATGAACAAATGTCCTCCTTGATGCGTTGCCAATTCTTGCCTGAAGATGAGTTGCACCTTTAGTTATTCTGTAGTCAGCTTCGCTTTTATTGCCCCTTAATTATGAGAGAATAATTGAATGTTGATGTGCATGTTTAGGGTAATCTAGAAATCACTCAGCCAATTTTTGTAGTTATTTCAGCATTAAAAAGCCCTGTTTTTCCTGACGGACATACCCTATAACACACCTCCAAAGTAACTAGGAGATTAAAAAAGATTTACAATGCTTGGATATTGGAATATGAACATGTTCGAGTTATAATAAAAATACATACAAGGGTGGTTTTGACTTTTCGTCGTCGCAGTTGTTACTTCACAGGGAATGCGCGTAAAAACAAAAGTCATTATATTTTATTCCAAGCTTAATGTTGTAACAATTGAAGAAGTATTTAATGTAATAATCTTCCAGTCAACAAAAACAATTAAATCATTTATAATAAAATAAATTCCAAGTATAAATATCAACAAAGAAAACAACATTAATAAAAAATCTAATAAAACATAATGATAAATAAATCATAACTTAAAATAATTTATTATATCTATGATAGATGGGTGGGTGGGTAAATGGCTGATTGGATGGGTGGACGTATGGATGGGTGGGTGGATGTGTAGATGGGTAGGTAGGTGGGTAGATAGGTGGGTGGACAGACAGACAGATAGATAGATAGACGGACGGGCAGACTAATAGACAGACAGACGGACGGACAGATAGGCAGATAATAGATATAGATGATGGACGGACAGACAAACAGATAGATAGATATAGATAGATAGACGGACAGACAGACAGACGGACGGACGGACGGACGGACGGACGGATGGATGGACGGATGGATGGATGGATGGATGGATGGATGGATGGATGGATGGCTACAATAAGAGGAGGGCACCACTGTTTAGTTGACATTGTGTAACGTCATTAACGCTAGAGATCCGAGGGGAATGAGGGGCAAGGCGATACTGGAAATGTACAGTTTGCACAATGAAAGTAATACTATATTTACATACCTCAGCCTCGCTAGTAAATGCAACTAGGAACTACGCATGTTTTCTTTACCTGACTGCACTTCCGATGGGCCACAGACGTTGAACCATCCCATTCGGTCATTCCAAAACCATCGCTTTTAAGTAGCCAAAATATTTCATAAATTCAAAACAACTTTCAGTTTACTGGGCAGGAAATGAGCTAGTCGTCCCAAATCTGCTTACTGACGAGCAGAATTCAACAGATGTGACTGCGAAGATAACGTTCAGCCGTAGAAGGTCAGTGGGCTATGTGACTCGATAAAGCCTGTCAGTAGAGAATCCGTTCGCAGGATACTAAAATCAGCTTGTTTTTGGCCCCTACAAATTACAGAATTTCCACACAATGAAGGAATAGGATACATTCAGTAGGCGAACATATTGCAACTGGATCGTTTGCGTCTTGATCGATCCTTCCTTCAGCATGTTTTGTTCAGTGACAAAAAAAAATTGAGTTTTATTTATGGACGCTCTTTAATTGCTATGGTCTTTAGCTTCCATTCTATATTGGGCGTGAAAGACCAGACATTTTGCTCAAATACCTCTTTATTAAGCTTGAGGTTCTTTTACGTGCCGTAAATCTACGACAGCACCGGCTTTACTTCCCTTCCGAAGGAAGCCATGCTAAGGATTTTTACGCCCGAAAAAATCCATCGCCCTCCGCCGAGTTTGAACCTGTTCAGTAGCAAACGCCTATTATTTTTGAATAGGCACTCTTATTCATACACAAAATGCATACTAGTCCTGAGAAAACCTAAGATGGATACTCGAAATTAATAATCTTGGTGCTCCGAAAGTTATGGTGTGGTGTGGAATCACTGGTGATATGGTTAAGGGACCACATTTCATTGATGCAAATGTAAACCAGTATACATATGTGAGTTGCTGAACATCACTGAATCAGCGGTTAAGAAATTTGTACCAACAAGATGGGGCTACGGTACGTTATGCTGACAGAAATTGAATGAGATGTTCAGTGTGCACTGGATTGGACGAGGTGGATTTCAATTGTGGCCTCCAGAGTCATCAGACCTCACTTTCCTTGATTTTTTCTATAGGGGCATGTAAAGCAGAACTTTTTCAGATAGAGCCTATATCTATAGTTGACTTGAAACAAAGTAACAAGTATGTTACTCAGCATACATCCCATTTGAGGCACGTATTCAAGTAAATTGAGAACATTTTGAACATCTGAGGTAACGAACGCTACTGTAAATAAAACTTCATACAATTTATAATGCATAAAATAATAATAAATAATTTATTTTACCAACGCTTGTCATAAATTAACAACAGAAAAGTTTTTAATATAGAGTCAACTGAAAAATTCAACGCCACAGCCGGGATTTGAACACGGTTCTCCCGCTCTCCATGCGGTTGCTCTAACCATTGAGCTACTGTGACAACATGCCGGTGGGGCATTGAATTCCCCAATTGACTCAAGTTGTTTCCCAGACAAACCTACCAAGGCATCTCCCTCGAGATGACAAACTTAGCGGCGACCTGCTATTGCAAGTGCTTCAGTGCTGGGTGCTTATATATTATTATTATTAAGGGTTTTAATATAAGGGTGTTCAAATCCCGGCTGTGGCATTGAATTTTTCAGTTGACTCTATATTCAAAACTTGCCTAAGACCAGGCTAAGGTCTATTAAAAGTATAATTAATTTATATAATAACAACAAAAAAGATAATTAAAACCCTTAATAATAATAATAATAATAATAATAATAATAATAATAATAATAATATAAGCACCCAGCACTGAAGTACTTGCAATAAGCAGGTCGCCGCTAAGTTTGTCATCTCGAGGGAGATGCCTTGGTAGGTATGTCTGAGAAAACAACTTGAGTCAATTGGGGAATTCAATGCCCCACCGGCATGTTGTCACAATAGCTCAATGGTTAGAGCAACCGTGTTCAAATCCCGGCTGTGGCGTTGAATTTTTCAGTTGACTCTATATTAAAAACTTGCCTAAGACCAGGCTAAGGTCTATTAAAAGTATAATTAATTTATATAACAACAAAAATAATTAAAACAGAAAAGTTGTTTACCATTGTCTGTTTCCCAACCAAACACTTAAATGTAAACAGAAGATGTGAGTCGTCGTTTGGCATTTGTCAACTGACTTCTGTATCACACTGTAGTTATTCCAATTTTCTAGACGTTTGTAGTAAAGTTATTGATAAGCATACCTGCTCTGCTGAATATTGATTTGGCTCTGTTGACTGTGAATGTAAGGCGAAACAAACAGGCACGGTGCACGCCGTAATTGGTCCTGCATTAGGTACTCCAGACTCTTTGCGCCATCATTAAACAGAGGTGTTAAAAAGGGATGTTAGCAGCGCTCACATTCTTGCTGCTGTGCCTCGCAAACTCAACAATCTCATTTTGTTCAGCTTCAAGGCTGCAAATCAAGCGGCTTGTCCTTCACAGCAAGGTTAGCAGAAGATGATTTGCGACTGACTTCCGCCTCAGCCCTCGTGTTAATGTTCAGCTTCACTTACTTTGTACAGAGCACATAAATTACATCTCAACCTGTCATAGAGATTTATTACCTTCTGTATCAACTGATTTTTTATTCCCCCAGATAAGCTTGTGCTACCGAGCGGGATGGCTCACGGGGCCACATTTGGAAGGCCATGGGTTCGATTACTGCAGCCGACCTTCCTGATCCATGGACAATTTCGGGGGTTTCCCCGGTTCGGTAGGCAAATGTTGAGAAGGATTATTACATCCCCCGAATTTCCTGCCCCTCCATTTCACCTCCATTCTCACTTCACCTTTCAACTACCTGGTCTGTTTCTGGGTTGAAAGGTTGGCGGGAGTCTCGGCGTTGCATAGCAGGGGAAAAGGATGCTCCATGTCAACCTTTGTTCCCCGCAACGGGGGCGGTCTCGAGTCCCGGGCTCCCAGTGAGTTGTGCAAGCCTGAATGGGGGAACGGAGCCGGTTGCACCAGCTGCCATCCGGGGAGTTTCAGTCTGTAAAATGTAGGGACCCTGCCCTCTGCCATGCCGTGACTCCTGGTCCGATTGCCCTCTGTCTCTTCTCGCCTTACACCTCCCTCCCGGGGTACCGCGTTAAAGGCTTAGGCACAAAAGGTCTTGTAGGTCGAGGTGCTAAGTGCCCATCCACACCTTGCCCTACTCTACTACTCCTAAGCTTATGCTGCGATTGTGAAGACGTAACGCTAAGATAACGAAGCACAAGCGCAGACGTGAGGTAACACCATTCACAATGCAGCCGTGGGCGTAAACGCAAGAACTGGCACTGTTTCTAGATCCGTAAATTGAATGCGGAAATCTTCTGAGCGTACTGCCAAGTTTCAAATTGAATAACATAATTAATAATGTCCAAAATAAAAATTCATCCAATCTTTATAAATAAATATCGAGGGCTTTCTTTTTCGCTAAATGTGGCCGGTTTTGCTTGATTTCAGCCTACAAACGCTGCAATAAGTTTACATAATACTCGCCATTGATTGCTTTTCCTTTTTGAAGATAATCAATGAAAATTATCCCACGCGCAACCCAAAAAACTGACGCCATGACCTTGCCTGCAGATGGCACTGTCTTCACCTTCTTTGGAGCCGATTCTCCCCTTTTAATCCACTGTTTTGACTGTCCCTTGTCTCAGGTGAGAAACGATGGACCTATACTTCATTCTTGGTTCTGAATCGACGCAAAAACTCGACTTTATTGCAGCAAAACATCGCCAAACACTCGACTAAAACATCATCACGACGCTGCTTTTCTTCCATTGTGAGTAAACGCGGCACCCATCTTGTGTACAACTTTCTCAGGGCTAAATTTTCAGTTAGTATGCGATGTACAGCACTTTTTGAAATGCCTACGATGTCTGCTAGCTCGCGCACTTTCAGTCGACGGCCATCCAATATCATTTTGTGGATTTTCCTCACAATTTCTGGCGTGGTCACCTCATTCGGTCGATCACTGCGATGTTCGTCTTAGCAGCTCGTGCGGCCTCGGTTAAACTCTGCCACCCAATATTTTACTGTTGTAAACGAAGGAGCAGACTCCTCCAGAGTAGAATCTAGCTCAGCTTTAATATTAGTTGGACTAAGACCTTTCAAATGAAGGTATTGTATCACATAACGATGACCAGTTCTATCCATGTTTACCAATTCGCTGAGAGAGTTCACTATTGATGGCTGCCAAGCAATTACTAAACAACGTAGCATCGTCAAACTTCAAACTTAAGCTTTATAAGGGTGGTACTTTCTACCTTAGTCATTTGTTTGAAACAACCGCTATATAGATCAGGTACTTCTGGGACTGCCCTTGTATAATATAAAAAGCGTTATATCAAGCAAACATCAGATCAGTAGCTGGCGTCAACTTTTAAAATGGAATTGGCAAGGCATTCTGTAATGTTCAACTTGGAAAGAGATAATGAGAAATGTTAGCGTCACCTAACTTGTATTATTTTCATTTGTTAGTCCATAGGGTGAGTTTTTGGTGCTCATTTGCGCTCCTAATGAATGTGCCATGCTGTTAAGCTCGCAATGTCACCGCTGTGTATGACTCTGGTTTCAACTACGCCGCTGTTTCAGTCACATGGCCCGCTCTGTTGAAACGCTGCACAATTACAATTCACCACGGCCCAGCAAAAACACGTAGAAAAATGCACCGGAAAGCCACCATTGCGTCACTCCATGGCAAACAGAATGCCGCAGTTCGTTGTGTTTGTAAAAAGACACATCTTGCATACTGATGACCTGTTATTAATTTTGTTTTGTGCTCGCGGCCCTGCAGCCCACACCTTAGGCGTTGTCACCTTTTAAATGGACCACAAAGAGTAGCGCTCTTGGCGACTTATGCAAAGATGCGTTCATACAAATAAACAAAGGAAGTACAAGAGGAAAGAAAACAAGCTCCAAAATATATATATCAAAGGAAAAATGAAAGATGTGGCAAAGAGAAATAAAAAATAAGCGAAAAAAGGCAGAGGAAAATAATTATTACCGAAAGAAATCGAGAAAGTGACAAAAGAAAGGAAGAAACAAAGAAAATGTTTCCAGAATGGATTAAAAAACTAAGTGACAGCAAAAAATGGGAGGAAGAATGAAAAGAATGCCCAGAAGAACTTATAAATGAACTAAAAGAAACCGGTTTGAATCCCGATTGAGTTTTATATTTCAGATTTTCTTTTCATGTCTTAGGTCCGGGGTTCATTTGTACATTTCTTTGACGTTTTCATTCGTTCATGCCTTCATCGTGTTATATTACCTATCTGCTTAAAGAATATAAGAAAGCAAGGTCACAAATGAGACCATAACGTTATATTTCAGAGGTTTGTTTTGTTTTAAAGCTGAATAATTAGGTAGATATTTAAAACTTATTATAACAGACTACCAGAAGCCACAGCTCTGCTATGGATATCCTGCTAAATGCGGCGATTCTTCGCTATTTCCCTCTCTCAGGTTTTCAGTGTCTCCTCCTACCCCTATTATCCTACACACACGGATATTCTCTCTTTTTACGAGGGCTGTCCAGAAAGTAACCTCCGTTTTGAAATAAACATCAAACCGGTATACATACAAAAGTTTTGTTATATACACCTGAAAACTACAGCTTTTCTCTATTTTTCTACATAGTCTCCAAACAGATTCAAGCACTTGTCATGCCTTTTCACAGTCTTTGAAACACCCGCCTGCCGTCTGTGAACTAAGCCAACCTGTCACGGCGTTTTGAAGCTCTTCCTCATTGCTAAAGCGCTGAGGTGCAAGCCACTTTTTCATGTACGGGAACAGATGGAAGTCGCTAGGGGCCAAGTCCGGGCTGTATGTTGGATGGTCAAAAAGTCCCATTTGAACTTGGCCAAAAGTTCATTTGTGTTGTTTTCTGTGTGAGGGCGAGCGTTGTCATGCAAAATCACAACACCAGATGTCAGAAGGCCATGACGCTTGTTTTGGATTGCTCTTCTTAGTCTTTTCACACTTCACACTTGGCGGGATTTGTTATTTCGGCGCTCATGTTTTTAGGTTATAATTAGCAAATACGCGACAGTACGATACTCCATCTTGTACAGCTAGAAGCGTACTGAGCCACTGCGCACGCTGATGTCGAAATGGCGGCGCTACCCCCACTACTTCTCGTGCTATGCATGAACGGAGATTACTTTCTGGACAACTCTTGTAATATTAATCTACATGATATACATACTACGTACACATTAACATGCTATTTTTTGTATAAGGCTAGTCCATCATACACTTTGTATCAATAATTGTTCATCTAAAATCGAAAATTACCCAAAAAATTTCAATTACAGCATTATTACATGGACAGAAGTAGATATTTTAAAGATAATCCCGAAAATATAAATAGAACCAAATTTGAAATCCAGCATGAATTACTTCGAATCCCTTCACACAAAATTCAATTCTGTAAGTGCAACTAAAAATAACAGATTTATAATATTCTGTATACTAAAATACCCTTAATTTCGTGATAGTTTCAGCCAAATTTGAAATATGTTGACAAGTTTTCTTCACACTTATTCAAATTTCAACTTCTGCACCAGTGGTCATTGAGTTAAGGGCGAATGGTATATTCCAATAAGCTCTTTGTGACAGTGAACGTACTTTTTTTTTATATAGTGTTTAATGCCAAGAATATAACGTACTTTACATAACGTCACGGGACGTAACTTGAAATTAAAAAAATCTGCTAAAGATCTAATTAGAATGTACTTAACATAATGGGAATGACTTTTATGGTAGCTCTTCTTTTACTTCATGTTACGTTTTCACATGTACACCCGTGGACAAAAAAAGAGTCATATCTTGAACGCCAATTTTTTCTAAGACCTACACGGCACAGAGCCTTGTTTATACCATACGCAGTATACAGTTGTGTAGCCGCTGCAGCAAGTTGTACGGTATTAATAAACATGCTACCTTCCATGTGCCTTCTCTGTAGCGCTGTGGCAAAGCGTATTGTATTTCTGCGGTTAAGACCGCAGGTTCGCCTGCAGCAAACACTTTGTTTCTTCTGTTAATAATGTTTAATCAACACATAGTGACTGCTATTTTCGATATACTGCATTTCATACACAGCATTTGGTAAAGTCCATAAGAGAATAGTTTTTAAGATGCAAAATACGTGGCTTCACAGTTTCATCATGATCGCATATCTGTATGTTGTTGGATATCAAGGGACGGTCTAGGTGTGTTGTGGCAGCTTGACGATACACTGAAGAGTGCGCACTACACGGTAAGACTTGAGAATATTTTGATTCCCTCTGTGAGGATAAGATATCCTGACGGAATTGTTGAATTCGTACAACATTCTGGTTACAAATTCAAGAAGCCATGGGATGGTAGCTTCTCGTCCATGTTACTACAGGGATTTAATTTATAACCCGAAACCGAGGGCAGTTGTACGTGCTCAGGATTCATACACCTGCTATTACTTTTGTTTATTACTTTCTCTACTACGTATAGTAAGTAGGAGAAGTATTGTATCCACCCAAAAATTCGATACCGAGATTTCACCAGAAATATATGTTTTGAGACCTCCTGAATCCAAAAAAAGGCATTTTTTGGAAACATGTCCGTGTGTGTGTCTGTGTGTGTGTGTGTGTGTGTCTGTGTGTCTGTGAACAGCATAGCTCAGAAACGAACAGTCGGATAAACACCAAACTTGGTATTTAGGTTCAGTATCTTCCAGAGATGCGACACAAGGGTTTTCAAGAAAATCGCTCCACCCCAGATTACGAAAGTTTTAGTTTTCTCAAAAATGGCTAGAACGATTTTGATTAAAATATCATATGTTGAAGATATTTTCATGACAAATGAAATGTATATCTCGAGTTTTCTGGGAATGTCTCCAAAAGTATTCTTCATTGTGAACGACTTTTGCATAACTGGTAAACCATAAGAGATAGACAAAATTTTACTACACAAAAAATGTAGATCGCGTTAAAATACACAATTTATGTCATATATATTTTTGTTGTTGAGAGAACCATTTTCGAGATATTGCTTGTTATTCCCTTAAATTTTTCAATACTTTTTTTCTCAAATGGGAATTCCTAATTCATCTTTTTGTCTTGGATATGCAAAGAGTATTAATCTGTGGGAAAGGGAATAGTGCTGCACCTAGCAACCAGCTATTAAGAGATATGTATGTGCTTAAAGGCTACTGTATTTCTATATTGCCCTTGTAAATATATATTCCCCTTACATCTACAAGAAAATTATGAACGCAAGCGGTACCATCTTAACTTCTCGGTCAACTAAACGTTTTTCCGGGGTCTTTTTTCAGTAGCTTATAAGCGTTAACACCGAGAAATTCCATTATAAGGTGACCACATAGAATGTCACATAGAATCTGGGGACGACTCATTTTTTGTTCACGGGTGTACATCCAACTTAACGTAACGGGAAGGAAAAGTTTGCCATTGCCAAAATTTTAAGTTACGTTCGCGTTAAGTAAAGTCATGTTAAGTCAATCGTAAATAGCTCAATTTAATACAGTGTGCTAGGCTTTTACGTTATGCAGCGTTAAGTCACGTTAAGTAAACACTAAATAGCTTCATTTAACAATGTGCTAGACTCTCACATTACGTTAAGTTCAACGTAATTCGGGATTTACACCTGCTGTTACTGCATATGTCACAACAGGCTACTATAACACTGCTGATACATGAAATGAAGTGATAATAATTGGGAAAAGAAATTTACCAGTTATAGACTTGAGAAAAAACTGGAAAATACCTCAGTTCAGGGAGAACGGTCCTGGAGAGATTTGAACCGTTGACCCCTCGTTCATGTTTCCGTGCCTTAACGACCTCAGCTACCTGTGTAACGTACCTGAAAGCAAGAAGAGGAAAATAAAAATAATAAAAGGTATTAAAAGAAAGAAAATAAACACGAATAAAGAAGCAAATATAAGTCATTATTTTCTAATGGAATAAATACTCTTCATTTAAACACGGCCTCTCACAGGTCGAAATACATTAATTAGAACTTCGCCCTGAGTTGGCAGGGCTCGTGAACGCAAGTGGCATCTTTAAATTCTCTACTGCTGTTCATCCTAATCACTCTTCCACTTGTACCAATCAAAATGCTGGAAGGAAGAGTTTACGCAACAATACGTCCAAAATAACCCCCCTCGGCTGCTACCAGTGTTGCCGCTTGATCCACGTCCCACATTTCCGCTGCAGAAAAGATGAGTGATGGAAACTTTTATTTTCAACGACAAGGGGGAGGCACGTACTTCTAGAGTGAAAATGGATCGTGGCTTTGTTTGTGCGTCACTTAGAGATTTCGGAATGTCGTGGATTCTTCCACCGATTCCAACGATATTCAGAATGCTAGCAGAGTCTAATATGAACAAATCACAAAGCTTGACGTGTTTTTTTTTTTGGGGGGGGGGGGACTGGTGCGATTACAGCGCTCCTAGCGGAATGGTTTTAACTAACCGCTATGAGTTAATTTGTTGTTTCAGAGAAAAAAGATACGTTGTTATGTGAAATATTCGTTAACAATAATAATATGTGACAAGGAGGAGACGTTTGTAGTGCTATAAATTGTACTAACAGTAAAAGAGGCCAGATTTATCCTTTTTCCGATTTCCCAAAGTTCCGGTAAGGTGAGCTCACAAGTAAGTTTACCTACATGAAAATATAAAAATACAAATACTAATGACCCAATTTACTATTGAAAACAATCGTTAATGGTTATAAAGAGTGAGCCAAAAAACTCCGAAGCGCCTGCACGGTGTTTTTCCTGTCCGCGTCCTCGGCGCTTGTTGCCGTCTGCCGCTATCATAGAAAGGTGCGGATGAAACCATACAACACTTTTAAAACTACTTTTAAAGGCTTTACTTACCAACTTTACTAAAGGAAATGCTAAAACTGGCCACGTCGTTGTCCATACATTTTTGGCACCTCTTTAGGAAACTATCCATCACTCACCGTGGTTCACGTTAAGAAATTTCCTGGCGGATATTTTCTTTTAATTCTTCCAGTGTGTGGGTTTGTTTTTATACTTTATGTTTTAAATTACTCGGAGAGGTATTTTATGAACAATATTACCGGTGTTTTTGCATTGGGCGTGTGTAAATATGATAAAAACATGATAACGCACTGCTGCTACAAACAAAGTCACGCTGTTGTGGTTTTGATGTGTAGAGTGAAGTGCAGTTTTGAGTTGACGGTGATGTGATGTAGTTCAGTTATTACGAGTTACTTATTATTTTGTCTGTACTTAGTCACAGAGTATATTATGGCTCAGTATTCGTTTTCTACTACACAGTGTGTATTTATTTATGATTCGTATGTGTTAACTCGGTCAGCTCGCCAAGTGAAAGTACGATTTGCAGAAAGATTTCCAGGTGTAAAAGTTCCAGGCCGTATACCAATCCATGAACTTTACAGTAAATTTCAGGCTACAGGAAGTGTTCAGGCTAAGAAATCTAAAAGACGGCGTTCGGTTCTTACCGAAGAAACATTAGACGGCATCGGTCATGATGGATAGTTTTCTAAAGAGATGCCAAAAATGTATGGACAACGACGGTGGCCAGTTTCGACATCACCTTTCGTAGGGTTGGTAAGTGAAGCCTTTAAAAGTAGTTTTAAAAAGGTCGTATTGTTTCATCCGCGCCTTTCTATTAAAGCGGCAGACGGCAACAGCGCCGAGGATGCGGACAGGCAAAACACCGCGTAGCCGGTTCGGAGTCTTTTGGCTCACTCTATAGTATGACCGCATTCTCAATGAAAATTAGGGGCAGGGGCGCATAAACGCAAGACTTTGTACTCACGCTAATTAATGCAAGCATTCACATAGAGTCACGTAACGCACTACGTAACGCTAAGAGTTTGCCACTTTATGTTTGCGTTGCGTTTACAGAGAAAGAATTCTGCATTCTTTTCTCGATGCACTACCAGCTTCTGAAAAACACGATCGCAACACCAGATTTTACGCCATCTACTGTACAATCATGGTGCTCTTCCATTTGGCCGTGTCCCGACACCATAAATGCTGATCGTTTGCTTGGTAGGCGGCGCCGTGGCCGAGTGGCCCACCGAGGCGGCCCGGGTTCAATCCCAGGGACCTGCATGTGGGATTTGTGGTGGACGAAGCGGCGTTTTTGGCGGGTTTTCTCCGGGTTCTCCGGTTTCCCACGCCATTCATTCCACCAACTGCTCCATCATCACCTTTCCTTTCATCCATTTCACCAACATTTCGTTTCATCTACTTCCTTCATCCCATACCAGGCATCGGGTTGATCACCCATCCTGGATGCTCTGTCTGGTCCATGAGTGTCTGCTCCTCGACGGGCCTCTGACCCCAGGCACCCGCTTGTAAGTCCTGGGGGTGTAAATCCTACATAAGAGGAGGATAAACAGATAATGAATGAATGAATGAATGCTTGCCTGGTACAACACTTTTTATAACCTATTTATTTATAAAGACTGGATGAATTTTCATATTGTATATTGCTGGTTTGAAGATTGCGGTACGCTCGGTAGATTTCCGCATGCAATTTACGGAATCTAGAAACCCGTGCCAATTTTTGGAGTTATGTCTACGGCAGCATTGGTCTTACCTTACACCTGTCTTAATACTGGTTATGATAGCATTATGTGAATGGATCTAAATGTCATTATGCCTACACGCATGAAAATAATTAATGTTATTATTTCCCGTGCCTTCATGTTTATGGTGGAATTCTTATCCGAGGGCATTCCCAGAAGTACCCGAGTATACAGCGGTTGTTGTTTCAAACAAATGACTATGGTAGAAAGTATCACCCTTACAAAGCTTATGTTTGAAGTTTGACGATGATACGTTGTTTAGTAATTGTTTGGCAGTCATTAATACTGAACTCTCTCAGCAAATTTGTAAACATGGATAAAACTGGCCATCGTTATGTGATACATTACTTTATTTGAAAGGTCTTAGTCCAACTAATATTAAAGCTGAGCTAGATTCTACTCTGGGGGAGTCTGCTCCTTCGTTTACAACAGTAAAATATTGGGTGGCAGAGTTTAACCGAGCTCGCACGAGCTCTCAAGACGAACATCGCAGTGGTCAACCAAATGAGGTGACCACGCCAGAAATTGTGAAGAAAATCCACAAAATGATATTGGATGACCGTCGACTGCAATTGTGCGAGCTAGCAGGCATCGTATACATTTCAAAAAGTCCTGTACTTTGCATTCTAACTGAAAATTTAGATACGAGAAAGCTGTGTGCAAGATGGGTGCAGCGTCTACTCGCAATGGATCAAAAGCAGCGTCGTGAGGATGTTTCAGTCGCGTGTTTGGCGATATTTCGCTGCAATAAAGTCGAGGTTTTGCGTCGATTCATAACCATGGATGAAACAGGGTCCATCACTACACACCTGAGACAAAGGAACAGCCAAAACAGTGTATTGAAAGATGAGAATCGGCAAGGTCATTGCGTCAGTTTTTTTGGGATGCGCGTGGGATAATTTTCATTTAATTATGTTGAAAAAGGAAAAGCAATCAATGGCGAGTATTATGCAAATTTATTACAGGGTTTGAATGATGAATTAAAGCAAAAACGGCCGCATTTAGCGAAAAAGAAAGTTCTGTTTCATCAAGACAATGCACCAGTTCACACATCCATTATCGCCATGGCCAAAATCAATGAGTTAAAGTTCGAATTGCTTCCTCGTCTACCCTATTCGCCAGACTTAGTCCCGTCTGATTATTTTCTGTTTCCAAAGTTGAAGAAGTGGCTTGGTGGTAAAAAATGTGCCAACAATGAAGAGTATAAACAGAGTATCGAAGCTATTGAACATCACTGGGAAAGTGTATCGAGCTAAAAGAAGTCTATGTAGAGAAATAAACATGTTTTTTCCCAAAATTGTTGTGTTTTCTTTGTTAGGTGGGATACTTCTGGGACAGCCTTTGTACTTCATTAGAGTAGTTAAAGTAAATATGCTCTGTAAATAGTGGGAGGAAGTTGTTTATTTTTACTTTCTCTACTACGTATAGTAAGTAGGGGAAGTATTGCATTCCACCCAAAAATTCGATACCGAGGTTTCACCGGAAATACATGTTTTGAGACCTCCTGAATCCAAAAAAAGCATTTTTGGAAACATGTCCGTGTGTGTGTCTGTGTGTGTGTGTGTCTGTGTGTGTGTGTGTGTGTGTGTGTGTCTGTCTGTGTGTGTGTGTGTGTCTGTGAACAGCATAACGCAAAAACTAACAGTCGGATAAACACCAAACTTGGTATTTACGTTCAGTATCTTCCAGAGATGCGACACGAAGATTTTCAAGAAAATCCCCCCACCCCAGACTACCCTTTACATGGAAGATTTTTCGAAAATTTTAATTTTCTCAAAAATGGCTCTAACGATTTTGATGAAAATATCATATGTTTAAGATAATGTCATGAGAAATGAAATGTATATCTCGAAATTTCTGGGAATGTCTCCAAAAGTATTCTTCATTATGAACGGCTTTTGCATAACTGGTAAACCATAAGAGATAGACAAAATATTACTACACAAAAAATGTAGATCGCGTTAAAATACACAACTTATATCATATACATTTTTTTTGTTGAGTGAACCGTTTTCGAGATATTGCTTGTTATTTCCTTAAATTTTCCAATACTTATACTTTTTCTCAAATTCGTTATTCATTTTTTTATGTCCTGGACATGCAAAGAGAATGGAATGCGCCTCATAGCAACCAGCGATAAAATATTTGACTATCGCTTAAAAGCTACCATATTCCCCTTGCATCTACAAGAAAATTACAAATAAGATTGACATCTCGATATCTCGATTAATATGAAGCATATGAAGAATAGGCGTTTGTAAAAATAGATTGTACAAGAGTAGGGAAAGTCATGTGAGTGTAACACATCAGATTTTTTTACAAAAGAACACGACTACGAAAGTTTATTATGTCGTCTGCTGAGAGGATGCATGTAGCTAGCCACCAGGAGCGCTAGTATCAAACCGATACATTTTCTCTACATATTGACTGTAGTCAATTCTCTATATCATGACTGTATATCAGTAGAGTCAGGGGGGCCTCTTCCCGCTTCCCGCGCATTCACTGCTTGTCGAGCTGTCTGCTAGTGACGTCACGTGGAAGGTAGCAGGCATTGCTATTCCCATGTGAAAGCTCAGAGTTTACGATATAATTCAAATCCTGACATGCTTTCTGACATGATATGGTCACCTCAAGCAAATTTATTTGAAACAAAACTCTCATTCCGTAACATATAAAATAGAAAAATAATACAGAGGAAGAAACAAAACTATCCATATACTCTATCTAACAGCTTGTCTTGTTAAACAATACATTTTTTTTGCTTTAAATTTTTCAACATTTAAGTTATAATTGCAATGCATTTCTTGCAAAAGATAGCAAGTATTATTGCCTTTTAAACACGTAATAAGCGAATAGAGGGAGGGAGAGAGAGACAAGGGTGAAGAAAAACTATATTATATTAAAATAAAATAGAACCTTCAGGCTATGCATTATTTCTGCAATTTTACTTTCCCTCCTATTTACTTATAGTAAGTAGGGGAAGTATTGTATTCCACCCAAAATTTCGATACAGAGATTTCACTGGAAACACATGTTTTGAGACTCTTGAATCTAAAAATCACGTTTTTAGAAAAAGGTTGTGCGTGCGTGTGAACAGCATAACTCAAAACGAAAAGTCGGTTAAATACCAAACTTGGAATTTAACTCTAGCATCTTCCAAGGATGCGACATGATTTTTTTTTTAAGAAGATTCCGTATCACGAACTACTCTTTACATGGGAAATTATCCATTACTTTTCTGTTCTCAAAAATGACTAATACCAGTTGATTAAAGTGCGTATGTTTACAACATTTGCATGACAAATAAAATGTATATTTCGAATTTCCGGTAATTAACCTGTGAAAACTTCATTTGAATGGCTTGTATAATTTGGTAAAGGTTAAAAGATTAAAAAATTACTTTAAAAAGAAATAGATCTCGTTAAAGCACACACTTTATGCCAAATAAATAATGTTATGGCGTTAACCATGTACAAGGTATTCTGTGTTATTTGTCTGAATGTTCAAATACTTAAACTTTTTTAAGTGGTAAGTCGCTATTCGGCTTTTTTCCCTCGTGGTCATGCAAAGAGCATGGAATTTCAAAGCCATCACATAACGACACGCTTTATAATTTGACTATTGGCTTAGCTTTCTAAATCCTTCTTACGCATACAACTAAATGTGTAATTACAGTTCATCTCTCTTTAACAAGTTAGATAGAAGAATAAACTTCTTTATGAATATTTTGTAGAAGAGTGTGCAAAGAAAGTCATGTGAATGTAGAAAATCCGAGTTTTATAATTACAGTATATATTGTGCATATTTTCACACTTTAAACAGCTATAAATAATTTTAGTTATATATGTTACGCGTTTTCAGAGATGACCACAGAGATAAAAGTAAGCTATAGAAACTCCTTATTTGAGGTTGTAAAATAATGTAATTTTATCGCAGATTACACTTTCTAGTTGAATACCATCACAATGTTATATCATTGCAGTGATATTCCTCGGCATGGACCGAGTGTATATTTCCCTTAAAATGGCAAAGAAAAGGTTTTTCTTATTTCGGATTTTAAAAGAGCACTTGCATAGGCATGCAAAAGTGTCATCAGCCTTTTGTCCACGTTATACCTGAGTTTCCGCATGATTTGGTATTTAAGGTGGTATATTACCCTAAGGCAAAGCGAAAATTATTAGATTTCGCCTTCTGTTATCTTTCTGTTGAACTTCTTGAAAGTTTTGGAGACGTTGTGTCCAAGTACTTGTGCATTTGAAACAGCGCGAACAGGTGTCATAAAGCGTGCCAAATTACCCTATTAGGTGCATTTGATTGCACGTATTCACGCACTAATTTCTAAAATAGCATATTCCCTATTTTCTGGGGAAAAACCATTCTTAAATAACGTCTATATAATTATTTGGAGGAATCGCAGAACAACTCTTTAAATGATATTTTTCTGTAATGCGTTGTACTGACCAATCATGAGCAATAATTTTGTTAATTATTAGTTAACTGTGCTGTTGCGTAATGTTCTAATATAGGAACAAAAACCGCTGGAATTATGTATCATAGATTTCCTAAAATAATAAAGTAAGGCGCATGTGGGTGTCTCGCTGTAAACGGAGTGATAAATTCAACATTGATAATGCTCGAGTCTGCTCAGTATATTTTCGGCCTGAGGACTATGAATGGGACTTAAAAAATGAATTACTTGGTTTACCTCTACTGAAAAGTTTACGTGGTGTGCAGTGCCGTGTCTGTCTCCCGATGATATGATTCTATGTCTTTCATATTTCAAATGTGTTAAGAGTGATGAAAACACTTAGCGACATAATTTGCTCTAAATTCCCTGATTTAGACAAAACAATTGTTTATATATACGTCAGGACCTGCACATTTATTAGGATACGACATTTGAATACAAAATTAAAAGCTGCAACCGTGGAAAAAAGAAATACAAGGAAATGTCAGCAGTGGATGGCATCTATTTCTTCTACAACAGCAGCATGACCAACCACTTCTAAATTTAAATATACTTTTAAGATTAAACAAATAATTTGTTACTTTTTATTTTAGTAATAGTTTGGATGGTGGTGTTGATAAAATTGGTCTGTAAATAGTAGAATGAGTTGAGAAAAGTTTCCTATGCATTTTCAGTTAAAGTATCTTTCATAACATATGCCATTGGATTATGTTACACTTCCTTGATTAGTGCTTAACCATTTACACAATGGGTATACCAATCCGTGCCTTAAATTGTACGTATTAAAACGGTTTAAACCGTTCTCTTTCAATTACTATCCAAAGAGCGCGCGTGCTCAACCTTCCAGATGACGTCACAGGCGCGCATCCAATGAGAGCGAAATGGCCGGAGTGGCCTACCTTCCCTATACTCAAGTTACCTTGCAGTAGAGTGTGGAGCTAGTTAGTACACACTGCTACCACGAGTATCTGATTGGACTTGCCGTACAAGGGATTTCAGTAATGGATTTTGCCGGCTAGCTTTCTGTGTGTGCGTGAGCGTGTGAAATAGAAGAGAGGGGAGGAAGGGGGGAGAAGAGAGAGAGAGAAAGTTATCCATATTTCAGCCGTCAACAGGCCGCTTTTCTGCAACCTTCATAATCCTTACAAAACCGCAAATCTCTTCCAGATTCGGAAGATGGAATTTATCATAATAGCCCCTCCTCTTTAACTATTTCCGGTTATTTCATTGTTCGTTCGTTCATCCATTCTGTCACTGTTTGGAGAGAACGTGCATAGATTTGAAAGCTGGTGTTACAGAGGTTTAGTTCATAAAGCAATTTAAACTTAAACAATAAAAACTAAACCGAGCGAAATGGTTCAGGCAGTAACGTCTGCGGCCCACATTCCGGAGGTTACGGGTTCAAACCCTTGGCTCCAACCAATCTCATCGAAGGTTTTTTTTCGTGGTTCTCCTCGGTCGCTACGCGAGGAATTGATCCTCGAATTGATGATCTGCGAATTCTTCTATCGTCCCTCTTATCACTATATTTCATTTCCTTCTCCTTCTCCTCCATATGCTAAGATCCAGTGTTTGCTTGCTCCTGACCGAAAGTATTGGTTTGTAAGTCCTTGGAGGTTGAGACAGTACGTTCTGCGTAGCGAAATATAAAATTATTACCATAGGGAAAATAATTATTAATAACAGTAGGAATGGCATAAGACTAGGAAGTGAGTGTTACATGTAAAGATGAATAAGTGAGAGCATAATACGCTTTGTTAGTGTACCGTTAGGTCGTCTGAAAATCAGATGTGTAGAAGGGTCAGTGCTCTCATGTGATAGTGAAATGGAGAGATAGGAAATTCGAAATAAAGAAAAAGGAGAGATTAGTACACACTTGTTCATGGTATTTCCTTGGAGGGTGTTTGGAAAATAAATAAATGTGAGTGCCGGTGGATAGGTACGATAGTATGAAGCACAGCAGTAAAGCAATACGTGTGTGTGTGGCGAGGTAATATCAGGAGTCAGGTTTTAAAACGGTGATGGGAAATAAACGAGCAGGAAAATGAGCCAGTCGTATTAGCCACCAACCCTAGATCCATGCGAGTCCCTGAGCTAGCATCGAACCCGGGACCATTCCTGCAAATCCCGTGCCGCCAAATTGGCACACAGCATCACCCATGGTACTGGCGCAGTATAAGCCCTAAGAGCACTTTAACTTCCGATAAATAAGAAGATAAGAATAAAAACTAAATATATCACTCAGGTATAGACTTCTGTAAAATTCAGTTTTTAGAATGAACCTTAAATGGTTGAAATGTACATGTGTGAAATTCAAGACCTTCTCTTAATCTTTGCTTGGAGAAGGGATTCATAACGCCAGAATATTGACGCAGTAATTTGTATAACAAAATGTAAATGTCAGAGTGATTGTAGTGTGAATATGCATTGTTGTGTGATATTGATTTGAGATGTTTGAGGTTTGTAAGCATTGTCGAGAAGTGGGTTTATACGGCCTTACTGAAACTGACAATAATAGCGTGCAATAATGTAGCGAGGGAGTGAGCTGTTTATCATTATTAGAGACGAGCAAATGACGTCAGAGTGGCGTGTTTTTCTTAGAATTTCATGGAACATTTTTCCCCAGAGCATATGTTTTCGTAATTTTCATTGGATATAAATATAGACGCTAATGTTGGCGCGTTTTATTAACCAATAGCAGCTCGGTTATAATCTTTAGGCATATTTGGGGGGAGGAAGTATAAATTCAGTGTCAGAATCAAGTTTCACGTAGTTCAACGGAGGCATTCATGGAGTATGCATCGCACACAGTTCAAGGTTACGCGTCGCAAAGTTATGCAAAATCTCTCGTGTCGTAAAGTTAATTACACAAAAAGTTGAAGTACGCGAATTAATAATGTGCAGTAAATAAGTTATTATAACAGTTTCAGTTTGGCGAGTGTCGAGATTAATATGTGAAAGTGAATAATGTGTTACGATAATAAAAGTGTAAAACAAATTCTTTTATCAGTGTTATCTTTGTATAAAAAACTCCTTTCCGTTTACACACCTGTATAAGATAAGTGCTTGACCGAAAAATAATAGCTAGCCGGAGGACAGTGAACCCAAAATTAAATACAATAACAGGCGCCCAGTAAAAGATAACACGAAGTGACCGCGACAAATTGCCTTTCATACGTGCGGCAGATAAAAATGAAACATCTTCCAACTACCAACATTAATACCCTCACAATATTGCCATTTTCACATTACAAACAGTTTATTAATTTCATTAGGAACCATCTAGTTAATGAAGTTATCTTTATCAAGGTTTTGTGTTACCCTGACTAATTCAGACATATGACGTAATCGTGATTAGGGACAAGTAGCGTTTAAGAACAGCTGGGATATCAAACAATAGCGCCCTAATTACGTGGTAGTTATCGCATTCAGAGGAAGTGTTAATCGTCATTAGATAATTACGCCATCTCCGTCATTTGTTTCCGATTGCGATTCAAAACAAAATGGCAGTTTTCAGATTAGTCAAGCTTCTTTTAAAAAGTAAAAGTTGTTTTTACATAGGGTTTTCCTTTTAACATATTGCATTTGCTTTATGGAGTTAGGCCTGTGGTTTGAGACTAATAATGCATCGGTTAGTAATTTAGTACAATACGCGGCAATGTCGTGATTTGCCTTTAACGCTTATATTGTGTATATTTATTATACGTAAAGGTAAAGTACGTAACACGGAGGGACCCCCGTAACTGGGGCAGAGCACCACACGCAGGCCAGTCGGCCCATTGCGCGTCCAACGTGACCCCTGGGAAGGAAGATTGAGGGGATGGATCCTGAAGGGCGACCAGATTCCGGGCGCAAACATGGACTGGGTCCCTAAAGTTTCCAGATATAACGCATCCAACGCACGGTCCATACCCACAAGCCACCAACCTCCCGGCTCACCTGGAGCGGAGCCCCCCGCTGAGGAGAGACCTAACCGAGGTGGTACCGCAGCGACGTCAGGGAGGAAACGTTTTACAGAGTGCAAGCCACCGCCCAGGCCTAACCCTCCAAACACGGTCGTCTGGCCCTACAACCCTGAAACAGATGATGGGTACAGGAAATGAAAGGAAGGAGAGTCGTAAAAGATTAACTACCCCAGCATTCGCCTGGCGACCCGGGGATACCACGAAAAATCCGTGGGCCAGAGTGGGCGCTCGCCGGGGATCCATCCCGGGACCTCCCAAATGCGGACCCCAGACGTAACCGCCTGAGCCATCCCTATTGCTGTATAATAATAATAATAATAATAATAATAATAATAATAATAATAATAATAATATAAATGTTTCCAATACACTCTAAAAGTGAGCATGTAATAACTCCTTCCATCCTGCACACAGTTTGCAAATTAAAACCAAATGCAGAAATAACGAATAATCAGCACGAGAACGAAAAGTAAAGCAGAATACTACAGCTGGAATATACGAGGGCGGATTGATAAGTCCATGACCTTGACGAGAGATAGCGTTCTAATCACAGGTTTCTTGTTTCCACTCAAGTCTTACATCTATTCTGGGTATAATCGCAGAAATTCGTCATTTTTTTCTTAGAGCATTGTTGAGAGCTCTAAAATAAGCAGATTTGTGTTGCTTCGTAGAAAATGGAGAAAAGTGAACTACGTGTAATGTTAAAGCAACTACTTTTTGCTTGATAAGACAGTGAAGGAAACGGAAGAAAAGTTGAACAAGTATTATGGGGACTCTGCTCCATCACATGGCATGGTTCACAGAATTTCGATGTGGCCGTTCGTGCACAAGAGATGCCGTACGCACAGGACGGTCGGTTGAGGTCACAACAGAAGAAATGGTGAACAAAGTTCATGATATTGTGTTGGAAGACCGCCGAGTGAAAATCTGTGAGATAGCCAGGACCGTAAACAACTCGAGTGAACGGGTGTATAACATTTTGCACGAAATTTTGGGTATGAGAAAGCAAGATGGGTGCCACGACTGCTTACAGTTGAGAACAAGCGGATCGTGGGACCATTTCACAGGGATGTTTGAACATGTTCCAGCGCAACCCAAATGAGCTTTTGCAGCGTTATATCACGGTTGATGAAACTTGAATCCATTACTATCAACCTGAAACCAAACAACAATCAAAGCAGTGGATTTCCTTCGGCGAACCTGCTCCAAAGAAAGCAAAAACCATTCCGTCGGCAGGAAAAATCATGGCAGCTGTCTTTTGGGATTCACAAGGGGTGATAGATATCCACTACCTGGAAAAGGGTAAAACGATCACAGGCTCATATCATGCCGCAATGCTGGATCAGTTTCACAAGGAATTGTTAAATAAACGACCCTATTTAGTGAAGAAAAGGCTCTCTTTCACCAGGATAATGCACCCGCACGCAAGTCAGCCATTGCCATCGCAAAATTTGTGGAATTGGGCTACGAACCGCTACCTCACCCACCATATTCTCCAGATTTGGCTCCGAGCGACTTCTTCCTCTTCGCAAACCTGAAAAATTGGCTGGCTGGGAAGAAATTCATGTCCAGTGAACACATAATGGCAGAAACAACCTCACATTTTGCTGACTTCGAAAAATCATATTTTTGGAAGGGTTAAAAAATTGGAGAAACGTTGGACAATGTCTATTGGTTTGAAATGAGACTATGTTGAGAAATAAAATTGATCTTTTGGAAAAAATTGTTATTTTCTTTAAAAAGTCACTGACTTATCAATCCGCTCTCCTACAACACTTATTTTTGCACGATCGTATGATTTCTACACCTTCCCGGTAATATTTACCAGAAAGAAATTAGAATTTCAACACATGAATTACCGACACGGAGAGCCGAGTTAGTTAAGACATGAACTCATGAATGGCAGGTCTGCAGTTAAAATACGCCAGTCCTATCTGTGTTCTTCCCCCCCCCCCAAGATTTTCCTCAGTCCTTATAGCTAGTAAATACCGAGGAGGTCAAATACTTGGTTCTAGAGCGTTTCCTTTCCAAATACAATTACATTTTATGCATAATCAGTATCACCACCTGTGGTGCCGTATGAAGTAAGAACGGACGATAAACATTATTTTAAAAATCTGATGTGTTACACTCACATGACTTTCTCTACTCTTGTACAAACTATTTTTACAAACGCTTATTCTCCATCTACTTTATGTTAATCGAGATAAACATTTGCATACTCTATCTTATTACTAATTTTCTTGTAGATGTAAGGGGAAAATATATTTACAAGGGCAATATAGAAATACAGTAGCCTTTAAGCACATACATATCTCTTAACAGCTGGTTGCTAGGTGCAGCACCATTCCCTTTGCCATAGATTAATACTCTTTGCATATCCAAGACAAAAAAAATGAATAACGAATTCCCATTTGAGAAAATAAGTATTGAAAAATTTAAGGGAATAACAAGTAATATCTCGAAAATGGTTCACTCAACAAAAACAATGTATATGACATAAATTGTGTATTTTAACGCGATGTACATTTTTTGTGTAGTAAAATTTTGTCTATCTCTTATGGTTTACCAGTTATGCAAAAGTCGTTCACAATAAAGAATACTTTTGGAGACATTCCCAGGAAATTCAAGATATACATTTTATTTGTCATAAAAATATCTTAAAAATATGATATTTTAATCAAAATCGTTACAGCCATTTTTGAGAAAATTAAAATTTTCGAAAAATCTTCCATGTAAAGGGTACTCTGGGGTGGGGGGATTTTCTTGAAAACCTTCGTGTCTCTGGAAGATACTGAACCTAAATACCAAGTTTGGTGTTTATCCGGCTGTTCGTTTCTGAGTTATGCTGTTCACAGTCAGACAGACACACATGCACACAGAAACACACACGGACATGTTTCCAAAAATGCTTTTTTTGGATTCAGGGGATCTCAAAACATGTATTTCCGGTGAAATCTCGGATTCGAATTTTTGGATGGAATACAATACTTCCGCTACTTACTATACGTAGTAGAGAAAGTAAAAATCACAATACAGGCAACCTTCACTACCGTAGCGATAGCCGTTGTGCATAACCACCAGGCGACTTGCCTTTATCTTTAAGCAAAGTGTTAGGACAGGCATGGGCGAGTCGCGTGTCTCATCCAAGAAGGAGGGCCGTGGATGGACACACTGACGTAACGTAGCTATCCCTCTATCGGAGCAGTGGCGTAGTACGATTCTCAGTTTTGAAATGCTAGAAATGCTTATTTATTAAAATATAAGATATGCGCTATATGACAAAACAGAATCAAGTTTGAAACTCAAAATATCTCGTACGTCTTATAAAAATGAAGAAATAAATATATCACTTATAAACTTGCAAGAAAAATGAACAAACAATACTCATTACTAACAGTTCTTAGAGTAAATAAATATCACCCTTGCTTCAATTGGTGTTGTCGGCTTACTAATTGGAGCCAGGGATACTATCTCATGCTTTTTGTATCATTTTGCAGAAAACATAAATTAAACAATTCATTTATTAAAGCAGAGGCCCTCAATGTTATTAAATGGTTAGTAGCTATATTGAAAAATCATTTGTATGGTACGTAAACTAATTTTCTCTTATATACAAATTTGTTTGTTTTATATAATGGTCATTTCCATTATATTTGTAGACTGTAATTACTTTCCGGTATTGTTTTGTACAGTTGCAACTTTGCTAACAGTTTTGTTTACAATTTCAGTTATGTATTTACATCCTTTTGCAGCTTAGGATGATTTGTTTATGGTAGTCTTGAATTGGAGGATGCTGAATTTGGTAATAAATTTCGTACGTGTAGTACATTTCAGCAACAAAATATGAAACAGCGGAGAACCCATTCTTCCAAACAAATATTGTGGATATCATAACTGCGTACAGCAGTGTTCTACCACTGCTAGTGTGCTGTAGACAGCAAACGTGGAAGTCGCTTGATACACGGGGACACGCCTGGCCGAGAATGCCCGTCATCCTCCGTGGTGTAGTGGTTACCATGCTAGCCTTAGTTCCCGAGGTCGCGGGTTCAAACTCGGCAGAGGACGATGAATTTTTTCGGGCGTAAATATCATTAGCATGGCTTCCTTCGGAAGTGAAGTAAAGCTGGTGGTCCCGTGTAGTAGATTTACGGCACGTAAAAGAACCTCAAGCCTATAAAGAGGCCTCTGAGCAAAATTACCGGTCTTTCACGCCCAATATAGAAGGGATGCTAAGCGTCCATAAATAAAACACAATTTAATTTGTAGAATAGTTGTGGCTAACTTAGTCGAATTTAAAGCTAATGAATAAGTATGTCCAGAAAATAATGTAACGATTACCAAAGTAACGATTACAGAATAACTAGTTACACAGTAACGGTACCAAAATAACTAGTTACCAAAGTAACGAATACAAAGTGACCAATTATCTTTATCAAGCTAACGCAGACAACTAGTTCTCACGTTAACGGTTACTGCAGAAACCAAATTAAACTGAGTTTTATTTATGAACGCTCTTTAACTACAATGGTTTTTAGTATCCCATTCTACGAGAGCAGATCGAAAAGTAACGCACAATACTTTTTTTTTTTTGGTATTGCAGCTGGAATGTTGCAATTTCACATAATATAGTAGGAATTTTTCACTACAGAGGGTATTTTTTGTTTCACCTGCAGCTCTAGCGAGAGAAGAGTGAACTACGAACAAAATGGCGCGCATGTTACTGTCGTCCGCGTGTGAAGAGCAGAGAGGTATGGTTCGATATTTAAGGGCTAAAGGGCATAAACCGGGTGATATTCACAGGGACATGTGTGGCATGTATGGATCGTAGCAATATCTCCAGGTGGTATGCATTCTTCCTAGAGGGCCGTGTAAACCTTAGTGATTCGCCACGCTCCGGGAGGCCGGTAACAGCTGCAATCCCGCAGAATGTTAGAGCCATTGAGGCGGCAATTTTGAACGACCGGCGTGTGCAACTGCGAACCTTATCACAACGGTTCAACATTTCCTATGGTGCAGTGTACGATATTATTCATGACACGTTGAAATTTCGTAAAGTTAGTGCTCGCTGGGTGCCTAAAAACCTGACAGATAACCACAAGGGCCAGCGAATGATGACGAGCTTGGATCACCTAACGCGGTACACCGCAGAAGGGCATGACTTTCTGAAAGGAATCGTCACTGGTGATGAGTCGTGTGCATACCACTACACGCCCGAAACCAAGCAGGCAAGTATGGAGTGGAAACATGCTGGTTCCCCAGTGAAGAAAAATTCAGTGACTCAATCTGCTAGTAAAGTGCTTGTGACGGTGTTTTGGGATATGTGGTGTTGTATTGGTGGACTTTGCTGAACACGGTACCATTATGAATACTGCAGCCTCATGAAAACTTTGAAGTTGTATCGTGCCCTTCGTGACAAACGCCACAACCCGAATGCTGTCGATGTCAAAATTCTTCATGACAATGCTCGCTCCCATGTTGCTGCTGCCGTGTGCAAATTTGGTTGGGAGGTGCTCCAGCATCCATAATACAGTCCGGACCTTGCAGCGATGGGCTTTCATCTGTTTGGTCCCATGAAGAAATTCCTGGCCGGCCAACGCTTTGTGACAGTAGCGGAAGTGAAATCAGCAGTCCGCAGATGGCTATACTCCAAGGAAACGGACTTCTACCAACAGTGCATATTGAAACTGGTATCACGATGGGTGAAATGTGTTGAGAAACTCGGTGACTATGTCGAAAAGTAGGGAAAAGGTGTAAGTTCATTTGTGATTTTTGTCGTTGTTTTAACTATTAAACTTTTTTGTAAAACAAAATTATTGTGCGTTACTTTGGTGGCATACGTATTTAAAGCTGCTAAGATTTAATTTCATTAAGCAAAAATAATTTTGCAAACTTAAATGTAACTTAAATGTATGCCATCCCCTGGCTCCTTCTCTATCTACGGTAAGACACCCTGTAACAGAATAAGGATGCACGTAGCTTGCAGTTATGGCAGCCCTGGTTTAGATCACCGCTTGTGGCCAGCCTGACGAGAGGGGAACCCGTGGTTCACAAGAGTGTGGGAGCCTTCGTTGGGAACTTAAAACCTACTTCGTGATGTGGTTACTAATTTTGCGTTTCCATTGGTTAATTAATTCAATGAGCGCCAATTAGAGCGAGGGAGAGACCACTGCAGCAGTTCCCGCCACGCGCTCCCCCCTCTCCCTGACCCCATAACAATTATCATGTAATGGAATGCTTAATTGAGACGTTGTTTAGAGCAATATGCGAGATGGAATGTGACCACACAGAACTAACTCTATGTCTTCATAAGGCCTCTTTCCGTTCTCAAACTGAAATACTCGTTGTAAACAACACATGTGGCGTTTTAACTGATCTGTGCGCATGCGCAAACGGGAGGATCGTGCATACATATATTCATAGCAAGCACCTTGAAAACGTAAGAGGGCACACCTTTGCTGCACTGCGATTGACACAAGCACCTTCATCTTAGAACAACAACGGCACATACTTGCACTTGAAATGGTTAGGCAATGGTGTATTCCCAGGTGTAACAGTCACATACACTTATTCTTACTCTGACTTGGTCTACAAGATTTTTACTTTCTCCTATAGCAAGCAGAGAAAGTATTGTATTCCACCAAAAAGTTCGGCGTCCTCCGTGGTGTAGTGGTTACCATGCTAGCCTCTAGTTCTAGTTTCAAACCCGGCGGAAGGCGATGGATTTTTTTCGGTCGTAAAAATCCTTAGCGTGGCTTCCTTTAGAAGGGAAGTAAAGCCGGTGATCCAGTGTCGTAGATTTACGGCACGTAAAAGAACCTCAAGCCTGATAAAGAGGTCTCTGAGCAAAATTACGGTCTTTCACGCCCAATATAGAATGGGACGCTAAGGACCACAGCAGTTAAACAGTGTCCATAAATAAAATTCAATTTTCACTATAAAGTTCAATACCCACATTTCACCGGAAATACACGTTTTGAGGTCCCCTTACTAAAACCTTTTTAGAAAAAGATCCGCGTGACTGATAACAGCATAACTCAAAAAACGAAAAGAACGATAAATACCAAACTTGTTATTTAAATTCAGTGTCTTCGAAAAGATGTGACACAAACATTTTCAAGAAATGACCCCCATCCCAAATTACCCTTTAAAGTTTAATATATAAAGTAATGAATTGAGTTAAAAATGAATTTTTCATTATTATAGAATATATTTAATTGGGGCGGTTCTTTTTTCTGAAAGTTTTGCTTTTCCCGAAAATGGCTTTCATGACTCTGATTGAAGCATTACATATTTAAGATTTTTCATTATAAATGAAATGTACATCTTGGATTTTCTGGGAATAGCCTGTTTAGTCGTCTTCAATCTGAATTATCTTTGTATAATTGGTAAACTGTAACAGATAGACAAAGTCTTGGTACACAAATAATGTTGATCGCGTTTATTTATGTCAAAACAATTTTATTGTGGCATTAACCATTTCCGAGGTATTACTTGTTATTGGTTTGAGTGTCCAAATACTTATATTTTTACTTTCTCTACCACCTGCCTACAGTACATAAGAGGAAGTTCTTTTTATTTATTCAAAATGTTTCATTCATGTGCCACCTTCTAAGGTCATATCGGCGGAATTTTATCTTTGGAGCAATTGCTAATCGGCAATGATATTCACTCGCTTTCAGTGGTGTTAATCTTTGGGTTGGTATCACTTTTGGTTATTACTTTAAATTGACACACACATATTCATACTTCCAGACTGGAGGGTGAGGAATAAGCCTGGCTAAAGAAAAATTCTCATCCTCCAGTCGAGGGTCGAACCCAGGACCTTGGATGCGTAGGCTAGCATGCTAGTCACCAGACGACAGAAGCAGTCGAGGAAGTATTGTATTCCATTCAAAAATTCGTTGTCGAGAATTCACGGAAATGCATGTTTTGAAGTTCCATTAATAAAAAAAAAGCATTTTTAGATAAAGGTTCGCTCTTGTGTGTGTGTGTGTGTGTGTGTGTGTGTGTGTGTCTATGAACTGCGTAACTAAAACGAACAGTCGGTTAAATACGAAACATAGTATTTAAGTTCAGAATTTCCAAGGATGCGGCACGAAGACTTTCAATACAATCCTGGATTTTACATCGTTATTTATTTTCTCAGAAACGGTTCTAATGATTTTGATTAAAATACCGTAGGTTTAAGATAGTTATATGACAAATGGAATGTATATATTGGATTTTTTTGGGAATAGGCTGTAAAGTCTCCTTCATTCGGAAAGAATAATGTATAATTTCGCATAAGGATAAACCATAAAAAATAGAAGAAAATTATTGCAAAAAATGTATACCTCTTTTAAAAACTCAATTTATTTTAAATAACTTTTTCTGTAGCATTAGAGATTTCCGAGATATCCGCTATTGCTTGTATTTTTCAACGCTTTTGTCAACATTTTCTTTAAGTGCTGTCGCCAGTAGATGTTTCTGGCATTGTCATGCAAAGAGTATGGAATTTCAAGGTCAGCATATACTGACCAGCTTTAAAACAGTTACTTCGATTCGGTTCCATCTAACCTCCTTGTAACTATAACAAAATTTATAATCAAACTATTTCTGCAAAGTCTTATTTCGATGAGCATGAAGCAGGTAGAAAAAGAATCTTTCGTAAGAACAGTCTGTAGAAGCTATACAAAAAATTAACGATTGTGGGTAGAGAAAGGCGTGTGAATGTAACGTATCAGAAATTTTTTAAGTAAGCGGAATTAATTAAAACTTTTAATGCACACACCATACCATACATGGTATTCGTGGAGAAAATGATCCAAATCTCATGTAGAGTTTTAAAAGTTCAGTAACACTACCCTTAATTTGCATTTTTAATTTCATATTCAGAGGTTCTGAAATGGCTGTAAAGTTATTTTAGCGTAAGAATTTAAATTATCTTCTATTTTCTTACTTCACTTTTATTACACAGGATTGTGTTGCTTAATGGCTCAACCCACTTATATGATGTTTTGAAAGCTTGCGGAAATGGCTCCGGGCGATTTCGACGCGAGCCGCTACCTCGTTGCTGGAAACAGTTCAAGTTCTGCATACCAGATGATAGCACTATGCAATGTTAGCAACAGTTATGTGGTTGTGATTTTTCTCTGGGAGGGGGGATATACAAAAATAAATATACACTAAATTGTTTGTCTGCAGACCTTTGCGCAAGAATTCTGCATCTGAAATCCTTTCCTCTCGGCGCACTAATAACGAGCTCCTTTATTCTGTTTATACTCTTGACCGGCTGTGAATAAACTTAATTGTACATTTTTTATACACATCCTTTTTTACAATATTTCACTTGTAAACTAATTTAACCTATGTACAAATTTTCTGGGCAGCTATGTTCCACCTATACTGCTCATTTTGCCTGGCATCCTGGCCTTATGGCTCCGCTGAGCAGCCCTTGCTACCCTTAATCACCTAAGATCTATCCTCTCTCTCCTCCATTGGCCCTTCTACCATTCTTATCTCTCTTACTTTTCTAATCCATTTCTCCTTTACTTTCTTTAAGAACTTTCCCATATTTTTATTTTCTTTTCTTGACAACATTTTAATTCTACTATTTTTCCTCCTATACTTTTTGTTTCCATTCTGCTAATTCTTTACATTCTGTCATATAATGCTCTGGGCTTTCACTGCCTCCGATAGTTCACAAATTCTGCTTTTTCTGCCTCTTAGCCCTCTCAGGTACATTGATCCTGTTCTCATCCAAGCAAACGCTTCTTTTTCAGCTCTATTACAATAATCCACATAGCCTTCTCTTCCCAATTTCCTTTTTACTCATCTATAGAACCCTAGTGATTTTTTATTCTCTAAGCTTCCCCAAATCTCTTGTCTTTCTATGTCCTCCACTCTGTTTCTTGCTGTTATCCAGAAGCCGTTGCTATTTCTTTCTCCTGCTCTCCAAATATCTCCTATTCCTATCTTCTCCATAATTTTTTTTTCTACCCCTGACCACCAGCTATTTTTATTTTCCGTACTCTTTTGCTGTTCCATAACTATCCTTAAAATTCCCCTTTCATCTTTTTTCAAGCATGTAAACCAAAATTTCAATATCCTTTCCAGTTTCACTTCCTTTCTTCTTGTTCTTCCTAATTCCACTAACGCTACTTCCCCATGTGCTGACCTTGGTAACCCCAATAGCTCTTTATGGAACGTTCTGTAGCTCTGGTCTATTTTTCTGCTTAATTCAGATCCCCCCCCCAAATTTCAACCGCATATAGCATTCTTGCTTCTACCAATGCCCCATACATTATTTATATCCATTTGCTCGGCATTTCTAATTTGTATTTGCACATCCTTACGCCTGTCACTGCCGCCTTTCCTTTAGCCATAACCTCCCTGCTATGCGCCGCCAATTCACCATTACTGCTCATTCTCACCCCCAAATAAACAAATTCCTTGACAACTTCTAACTTTAAACCCCCATCTGCCATTTCTCTTCTTTTTTTAGTTTATTTCCTCTTTTAAATACCATAACTTTTATTTATTTATATTTACTTTAATTCCCCATTCATCTCAGAATTCATGTATTCCGTTGATTGCTTTCTATAGCCCAATTACCGTTATAGCCCCGACCATAAGATCATACGCGTATAGTAAACCTAGTATCTCTCTATTTACTATTATGGGGCAGTGCAGATTTTTTTCTTTCGCTCTTTCTAATATGTCATCTATGAATATATTAAATAATATAGGGCTCAATCTTGACCGGCTAATAATCCAACAATAAATAATTTCTTTCTAAACTCAAACATGCCGATATAATTGTAAACGACAGAATAAAAACCTAATCTGTTGCACACACATGGCTTTCTCTACTCACTCTTGTACAAACTATTCTTCCAAACGCTTATTCTTCTATCTACTTCGTGTAAATCAAGATAAACATTCGCAGAAATTGTCTTATTGCATATTTCCTTGTAGGTACAACGGGATTAGGTGAATATAGTAGGCTTTGAGCGATAGTCAAATATTTTAAGAGTCGGAGTTGCAGTATACGAGAGGTTACTAAAGCCCAACTTTGATATTTTTCCACCATTATGGGATAAGTCACTAGAATGTGAAGTGGAAAATTTTTTTAGTAGTAGTTGTAAGATTCATGTTTATCTGCACTACGTATGGAAGCCAATTTGTCGCGGTCAGTTCGTGTTATCTATTGCTGAGCGCCTGTTATTGTTTTATTATTTTGCATTTTTGGTTCATTGTGCTCCGGCTAGCTATTATTATTATTATTATTATTATTATTATTATTATTATTATTATTCATTCGATCATATCTCTTAATCAAGGTGTGTAAACGGAAAGGATTTGTTACTGTAAGATAACACATAAAAGAATTCGTTTTTACACTTTTATTACCGTCACAATTAATTAATTTCACATATTGACTCTTGATAAACGCCAGACTAAAACTTATATTTTCTAATATCACTATAATCACTTATTTACTGCACATTATTAATTCGCGTGTTTCACATTTATAACAAACTTTAAGACGCGAGAGATTCTGTAGAATTGCGACGTGAAACTCGCGAACGATTCTGATGATTCTGAATGATTCTGTTGGACTCAACGACGTGTAATGCGTGGATGATTTTGTTGAACTGGGGAAATCTGCCTGTGGCTTTAGCTTATTATACTCCCTCACCCAAATATGCCTAAACATTATAACCGAGCTGCTATTGGTTAATAAACCGCGCCAACATTAGCGTCTATTTTTATATCCAATCAAAAATTACGAAAACATATGCTCTAGGGAAGAAATTCCCGCCATTTCTCAGAAAAGCGCGCCAATCTGACGTCATTTGCTTGTCTCTAATAATTGATAAACAACTCACCCCCTCGCTTATTGTTGCCCGCTGTTATTGTCAGTTTCAGTGAGGCCGTGTAAACTTATTTCCTAACAATGCTTATAATTAACAAACATCTCAAATCAATGTCATACAATAATGCTTATTTACACTACAATCACTCTGTCATTTACATTATTGTGATACAAATTACTGCCACAAATCTTGTGATATTCGGGTTGTAAGGTTCCATTCATAACCGGCAACTCCTCCGCAAATACGCGCCTGCTACATGTATTGGGAAGTGTATCTGTTACGCTGACGCCCTGTTTTTATATTCGAAGATATTAAACTGTACGCTAGCGAATTTTTCACCAACTGACTCCTGATTATAATATTAATTATTATTACATCACTACATAAGACTAGTTATAGTTATGTTAGGCTAATTATACGAGCATTTATTTTATTTTATTATTATTAGGTCTTACCTTTACAGTTAACTACAAATTTGAGCTGTTTTTGCAAGTTTTGGTATAAGCGTTGCCTGTGTGGGGTTTTATTTTTAGAGGAAGATCTACGTAAAAGAAAACCAATAAATTTAATAGTTTGGTTTAGTAAAGTACACCGAAATCATACTGAAACGTAACTATAAGTTGTTCTTCTGCTATTGCACTACAGTAATTTGCAAAGTTTAACAACATACGTATTTTATATAAATTAAGTCCATAGCAGGGTTCAGTGCTTAATCTAACACTTCAAGTGAGTCCAGGTTATAGGTTAGGTATGGACAATCAACGATTATACCGGAGAAGGAAGGTTATAGCCAAACCTTTGCATCGAAAAAAATATTACAGAGCAGTATATATAATAATAATGTGACAATGATTCATAAAACTATCAGAAGATCGAAATAGTGTGTCTTTTGTAAGCAGAATGTCTGGTGATTTCCTTGGTTACCCGTACATATATCTAGTGGCTCAAGTTAGAACGTTGACCGGCCTGATATGTAGCATCAGCCATGTTTTTTTTTAGTAACCTGAATTAGGCTGCGTCCCCTTTATGTGATGGCTTTTCTTCTGATGCGTTACATTCATATGACTTTCTCTACCGTCTGTCGTTTAGGTGGGTACACAAACTATTCTTCGAAATTCTATTTTTCTATCTACTTTATTTTAATCCAGATAAACTTTTGCGGAAATAGCTACATTACACGTTTCGTTATAGATACAAAGGGAACAGCGATAGTCAAATGTTTAAGAACTGGACGCTATATGCTGGCCTTAAAATTCCATACTGTTCCATGCAACCGCGAGAAACAACTGAAAATCAACAGGACTTGAAGAGAATGACAAAGTATTGAACAATTCGGAACCTTTAATAACGGATATCTCAGAAATGGCTTCTGCCACAAAAAAAGCTATTTGAAATAATTGTGAGTTTTAAAGAGATGTGTATTTCTTGTGTAATGCGTTTTCGTCTATCTCTTAACGTTTACCACTTATACAAGATTACATAAAATTCCTCCCGAATGAAGAGGACTTCACAGGCTGTTCCCAGAAATTTCAAGATACGCGTTTTATTTGTCATGGAAATATCTTTAATATATGGTATTTTAACCAAAATCGTTAGAGCCATTTTGAGAAAACAAACAATTTCGGAAAATGTTTCCTGTAAATATTAGTTTGTGATGGGGGATTTTCTTGAAAATCTTTGTGTGGCATCTTGGGAAAGTACTGAACTTAACGTTTTTGAGTTATGCTGTTCACAGACATACACGCACGTATCTTTTTCTAAAAAAAAAGGCTTTTTTACCGGGGGGCCTCAAAACATGTATTTCCGGTGAAATCTCGATTTCAAAATTTTGAGTGGTATACAATATCTCGTTTATGTACTAGGTAACCGGTAGAAAAAGTAAAAATGAACGTAGGAGAAAACCTGTCAGTAGTAAGTTTTCGAGCGCCATGCTTTAAAACTATATACGTTCGATCCTGATTGGTGAATAAGGCACCAATGAGAGAACCACTATATTGACTGAAAGCTGAGGTGTAATTATCGCGGAAACTTGGTCCAAATGTTGTTTTAAATGTCACATTTATGTCAAGAGAGTGACTGTTAACTCCATTTCTATGTTAAAACGGGAGGAGAAGGAGGATATGTCAGGTCAGCGTTAGATAGGCACGTCTCGCCAAGGAAACGGCATGAGATTGTGGTGCAGGTGTAAAGGGGGAGTTAACAAAGAGCGCAGCATCAGCAGAACGGGCACCTAGAGATCTGCCTGTTTTGTTCCGAGCTGAAAATAGCTCAGCACACCTCCCAATTCCCGCACGGTCATGCGGTCAAACCTTTACGCAATGTTGGCCTGCTCAATGGGCAGGGAACGGACATCAACCTTCCTCGGCGGCGAGAGAGCCCCTTCATAGAATGGGGGCTTGCCAAACGCATTAAATAACAATAATAATAATAATAATAATAATAATAATAATAATAATAATAATAATAATAATGGAATTAATTGTTCTTCCACACAAGCCGTGTGTTGGATAAGGTTGGAAAGATAGAATCAGATGACTAAAAAATTCAATGCCATAGCCGAAATTTGAACCACGGATCTCCCGGTCTCTGTCCGGTTGCTCTAACCACTGAGCTACCATGTCAATCTGTCGACACGATATTAAATTCTCCAACTGATTCGTATTTTTTCCCGGTAAACCACAAAGAGATCTCAAATTATATTGAAATGACATACCCAATGGCGACTTACAATATTGTCACTACTTTAAGTCCCGGGCTTCATAGTTTCAACCACTATTAGGTCAATTAATGGAATTAATTGTTCCTCCACACAAGCCTTGTGTACTTACAACATTGTAGGTCGACATTGGGGTATGTCATCTCAATGCAATTTGAGATCTCCTTGTGGTTTACCGGGAAAAATACGAATCAGTGGGAGAATTTAACATCGTGCTGGCATGTTGCCATGGTACCTCAGTGGTTAGAGCAACAGGACGGAGACCAGGAGATCCATGGTTCAAATCCCGGCTATGGCTTTGAATTTTTCAGTCATCTGATTCTATCCTTCGAATAATAATAATAATAATAATACAGTTATCCCACTCATCATATAGCATCGAGTGGTAGAATCAGACCAAGATTGCCAACTCGTACCATAATTATGGTCAGTAGCATAGCCAGAAAATCATTAAGGGGCTACGTGCAGGGGGGATCCATTTTTGAGTCATCCTCCGTGGTCTAGAGCTGCCATTTTTCGGTCGTAAAAGTCCTTAGCATGGCTTCGGAAGAGAAGTAAAGCCGGTGGTCTCGGCACGTAAAAGAACCTCAAAGAGGCCTCTGAGCAAAAATTCCGGTCTTTCATGCCCAATAAAGAATGGGACGCTAAAAACCATAGTAGTTGAGCAGCGTCCATAAATAAAAAAATCTGATGTGTTACACTCACATGACTTTCTCTACTCTTGTACAAAATATTTTTACAAACACTTATTCTCCATATGCTTCATGTTAATCGAGATATCGAGATGTTAATCTTATTGCTAATTTTCTTGTAGATGCAAGGGGAATACGACAGACTTTAAGCGACAGTCAAATATTTTAAGAGCTGGTTGCTATGTGGAGTATTCCATTCTCTTTGCATTACCAGGACAAAAAAATGAATAACCAATTTGAGAAAAAGCGTTAAGTATTGGAAAATTTAAGGGAATAACAAGCAATATCTCGAAAATGGTTCACTCAAAAAAAAAATGTATATGACATAAATTGTGTATTTTAACGCGAGCTACATTTTTTGTGTAGTAAAATTTTGTCTATCTCTTATGGTTTACCAGTTATGCAAAAGTCGTTCACAATGAAGAATACTTTTGGAGACATTCCCAGAAAATTCGAGATATACATTTTATTAGTCATGAAAATATCTTAAACATATGATATTTTAATCAAAATCGTTAGAGCCATTTTTGAGAAAATTAAAATTTTCGAAAACTGTTCCACGTAAAGGGTAATCTGGGGTGGGGATTTTCTTGAAAACCATCGTGTCGCATCTATGGAAGATACTGAACCTAAATACCAAGTTTGGTGTTTATCCGACTGTTCGTTTCTGAGTTATGCTGTTCACAGACATACACACACGGACATGTTTCCAAAAATGCTTTTTTTTATTCAGGGGGTCTCAAAACATGTATTTCCGGTGAAATCTCGGTATAGAATTTTTGGGTGGAATACAATACTTCCCCTACTTACTATACGTAGTAGAGAAAGTAAAAAGTAATCCATTTTAGAAACTACTTGTATAATTTTAAATGATAAATATGAATTAATTCTGAGTTTAAATATTCAAATAAATCGATCTTATACCCACAGCTTAAGGTATAGTAATTGGAATTAAAATTAGGATGCGATGTTTTGCGAATTCTAAGCGGCAAATCTGTTGTGACATGAAAATTAATGTGCACTGTGAAGTATTTTATATTACTGTCATTTTATTTCAGTACAAAATAAAGTTTCTGTTTTGTTCTAAACTGGGAGTTATTGTACTCATTTGAAAACCGTTCAAATTTAGCACCGGAACTAAAGTATGTTCCCGATATCTTAACATGGCCCTACCAACGCCATCTAAAGTACAGTTTCTGTTACTGTCCGTCACCTTTGGTGATATTGTCTAAGACATGCGGCGTAAATATAGCGCTACCAGTGGTAAGATTAGGAAGTATCTCATTCCCGCCTACCTAGAAAGATGCCACTAATTTAACGAAGTTATTTTTTCTATTAATTTTTACATTTTTACTTTCCCTACTACGTATAGTAAGTAGGGGAAGTATTGTATTCCAACCAAAAATTCGATACCGAGATTTCACAGGAAATACATGTTTTGTGACCCCCTTGAATCCAAAAAGATCATTTTTGGAAACATTTCCGTGTGTGTGTCTATATGTGTGCGTGTGTCTGAGAACAGCATAACTCAGAAACGAACAGTCAAATAAACACCAAACTCGGTATTTAGTTCAGTATCTTCCAGAGATGCGACACGAAGCTTTTCAAGAAAATCCCCCACCCCAGATTACCCTTTACATTGAACATTTTTCGAAAATTTTAATTTTCTCAAAAATAGCTCTAACGATTTTGATTAAAATAGCATATGTTTAAGATATTGTCATGAGAAATGAAATGTATATCTCGAATTTTCAGGGAATGTCTCCAAAAGTATTCTTCATTGTGAACGACTTTTGCATAACTGGTAAACCATAAGAGATAGACAAAATTTTACTACACAAAAAATGTAGATCGCGTTAAAATGCACAATTTTGTCATATACATTTTTTTTTTGAGTGAACAATTTCCGAGATATTGCTTGTTATTCCCTTAAATTTTCAATACTTATTTTCTCAAATAGGAATTCGTTATTCTTTTTTTTTTGTCTTGGACATGCAAAGAGCGTTAATCTGTGGCAAAGAGAATGGTGCTGCACCTAGCAACCAGCTATTAAGAGGTATGTCTATGCTTAAAGGCTACTGTATTTCTATATTGCCCTTGCAAATACAAAACAAGGGCAACATAGTAGGCCTTAAGCGATAGTGAAATATTTTTAGAACTGGTCGCTATGTGTAAAATGTAATTCTCTTTGCATGTCAAAAGATCGTTTCTTCAAATGTTTATCTCGATTAATATGAAATAGATGGAGAATAAAGGTTATAAAAATAGTTTGTACAGGAGTAGAGAAGGTCATGTGAGTGTAACACATCTGATTTTTCTGGATCGCGCGAAGCGCCGTCTGCGAATTTTCTTTTATCTCATGTATCGTTGCAAATCTTCGTCCGTTCAACGGGGTTTTCAACTTTGGAAATACAAACAAAAAAAAAGGTCTGCAGGGGCCAGGTCTGAAGAGTACGGAGCATGAGGCAGCACAGTGATATCGTTTTTTGTGCAATAGTCACGCACCAACAGGGATGAATGTGCGGGTGCGTTATCGTGATGCAAGAGCCATGAATTGTCTAGCCACATTTCAGGCCGTTTCCTTCTAACATTTTCTCGCAGACGTCGCAACACGTCCTGATAGTCTTCGATTGGCGCGCACAATTTCGTTGACGTTCCTGACAGGAGCGTCGTCGGTAGACGTCGAAGGGCGTCCTGAACGAGGGCCATCTTTAAATTCCATCCGGCCATTTTTAAACCGCGTGAACCATTCGTAACACCGAGTACGGCTTAAGCACTCATCACCGTAGGCTTTCTGCATCATTTGGTGTGTGTCTGTAAAGGTTTTGTTGAGTTTCACGCAAAATTTAATGCAGACGCGTTGCTCCTCTAACTCTGCTATCTCGAAATTCACAAACTGTGGAACACAACGTTCTACTCAATACAGCACTGAACAATAACTAACAGACATAGAATAATGAAACTTCCGGCAGCTACACATTAAGCACAGGCGTGTGCAAGGAGGCCAACCGCATTTCGCTCCAACACTCCAGTGGCGCGAAATTGCGAATTTTCCGGAATTTTTTGAACAGACTTCGTATACTGATATTCTACTTCCCTCAAATTCATTTTTACTTTCTCTACCACGTACCTAGTAAATTTCTATATCGAGATTTCATCAAAAATACATGTTTTGAGGCCCACTGAATTCAAGAAAAGCAATTTCAGAGAAAGGACCGGTGTGTCTGTGACTTGAAAACTGCCTATGACAAGGCAGAGGCACTTCTATAAAACTAGCAGTGAGTGACGTCAGAAAAAATACAGAGGAATACAAAAAATTGTACACACAACGTTTGATCTTCAATACCTTTGTAATGAATTCATAAAAAGGTCTCAAATTTGGTAAAGGCATGCCTCAAAAGCAGAAGGTGTACATCCCGAGATTGTTGCATGCAATGAATGAGGATGATCCAGGTCAATGAATTGAGCACTGTCAGTGGCTCGAAAGCATGGTGGGCGAGGATGGAGCTTCTGCAGGCCAGATTGTTGATCGGATGAGGATGATCCAGGTCAATGAATTGAGCACTGTCAGTGGCTCGAAAGCATGGTGGGCGAGGATGGAGCTTCTGCAGGCCAGATTGTTGATCGGATGAGGCACAGTTCAAACTGAAAGGACTGTAAACGTATACTGGGCCCCACGCAGAAAACATCGTCAATTTATCGGGGCTTAATGCCTGGTGTGAGTTGCACTCTCTGGGGTTGATTGGGCCGCTCTTCTTTGGAGGTGCTGTTTACATCGCTTTTATTGCCTGACCTTGCATTTTGTTTGTCATAAATCGTCATTCAAAGGTGTACATTAGCCAATCAGGGGAAAGAGGAAGCAAAGGGAACGCGGAAGAACACATGTCAACGGGGTAAGGTTGTAAGAAACAGGGTTTGGGGCCGAAAACTTCCGACATGATCCATTTTCAACCTTTCGTTGAGAAAGTTGTTTCTGGATGTTTGTGGAATGCACGGTCCATGGTCTAAGATGTTCTGTGTACTCCAGAGATTTATACTACATGTCTGTTAATTATTTTCTGAGAGTTTTTCGCAAGCGTTGTTAATCACTAAAGGCTGGTTCACAACCGCCCGAGAACGGTAACCAGAACGGAAACGAGAACGGGCAGCAATACACCGTACAAGATATTGGTTCACAACAGCCCGGTAGCGAGAACGGGAATGCATATCGATCACAAAGTGAAAGTCGATTTTGTGGATTTGGATTTCATTTGTTTTTAACTGACCAATGACATTTCTTCACCTACTTCCAATTTAGCCCAGCCAACGTCAAAATTCGATAGAGTAAACATTATCTTGAGGCAGTATTTTTAACACTTGAATAATTTCAATAGCAGCCCGCCTTGAAGCAACATTTGTAATAATTTGTAAAATGTATGTAACAGTCATTGCATATGCTTATATTATTGTAAACATGTTCAATAATGTTATGTGAATGCATTACGTAGTTTAATAATGCAGGAGCTGTGAGAATAATAAGTTAAAAGTTGCTAACAATGAGGTAACCTTGAGGCAATAATGAGTTTGAGAGTTTAAATGCTACTAGGCATTAGAGCAGCAATAATGTAAATTTTGAGACAGTTTAAAAATAGCCAATCAACAGCCAGAAAAAGCTTTAGTTAATGAAGGTATTCTATTGGAATAGGATTGGCCAGAGACTTGAAATACAGAAATTTACAAGTTAAGACGGTTGAAATCTATTCAGTTGCCTGCAGACCGTGATAGTAAGAGGATGCAAGATGCGTCCTCTAGAGAAATATAATACGTATTCGTGTGAGACGAAAAATAAGTATACGCGTTAAAAAAGTGCAAGTATTAAATAAAAGAATCTCACAGCTCTATATTAGTGAAGTGCTATTTAATTTGTGTCAAGGATTAATAAAAATGAGTGAATAAAAAATTAAAATCTGTGTAAGCCTACATTCTTGTCGCACCACGCCCTGCCTAAGAGAAACGTGTCTCTAAAATAATACTGACGCAGCCGAGGCAAACATAAATAATATTTAAAGAAGCAGTTTAATAACAAAGTTAATATTTTTTTTTAAACTTGGGGCAAAGGCCACCTGAAAGTACATTTGGGGCGAAGGCTACTGGAAACTGTTTACCATACGTGAGATTGCAACTTCTACAAGTTCGGCTCCCCAACTGTTAAAAAAATAATACAACTCCTACTTCAAATCGGCTTTTCATTCGTAGCAGCAAACAACTTTGGAACAATTCTTCTTCAAATTGGCGTTCATACGTGGAGCTAAATAAATAAACAACTCCAACAAAACACCTACTTCAATCTAAATGCATATCCACTACATTTCCGATCCCTCTACTTATACCAAACTTTCATTCCTTTATTTAATGGCATACATTAAAATTGTTTAGTGTTCTTTTTTCATTTCCACCGGTTTTAGCTGTTCTTTGTAGCTTTTGCCATTGTTTCTTAGGTAATAGCCAGTTTTGAGTTGCATATAAACAAACTACAAATGACCCCTTCACCAGAGGAACCAACGCTGATTAGATTTGCGGGTGTCGGGATGAGGTTAGGAAGCACATTTACTGCTAATTCCTTCCACTTTCATGTGTCCAGCTAGCGACTATAGAGAGCACTAGTGGCTGTTTCATATCACGGCCGCCTAAAATAATGTCTTGACTGAAGTCTAATATGCACAATATGCATCTAATATCCGTGCCCGGGAACGAGAACGAGAAAGTTAATAGTTGGGCAACTCTTCTTTCCCGTTCCCGGGGCCCGGGAACGCTTTCCGTCGGTTGTGAACATTCCCATTTGAATACATGTATTTCAACTTTTACGTTCTGGTTACCGTTCTCGTTGGTTGTGAACCAGCCTTGACTGGCAAAGGAAAACGAATTGACTACTCCCTTGGCTAACTCAACGACCAAAAATAAATAAACACAATCAACATAAAAACAACGAATCAGCAATAATAGGAGTAGACTCGCATTACTAGGGTGTAACCAGTTATCATCGGAATATAAAACAATGTTTACGCACTTCAGGGCCGGAAAAGCAAACCGTCGTTCGTATGTTTACATTTCATTGAGTGATAAGCCTAGTTCAACCGCGATAAGGCTTGATACAAACATACTTCAGATTTAATTTATCAAAACATCATCTAATTCTAGTTCAAACAGTTCAAACGGTAACTCCAACAAGGACACCGACCTGTAACACCTATCTTCAGTCTTAAATATTTATTTTTCATTCTCTATCATCTGAGGCAGTATTTTTAACACTTGAATAATTTCAATTAAATTATATAATATGTAAATTCAATAACAGCCCACCTTCAAGCTATATGTATGTAATAATTTGTAAAATGTATGTAACAGTAATTGCATATGCTTATATTATTGTAAACATGTTCAATAATGTTATATAAATGCATTACGTAATTTAATAATGTAAGAGCTGTGAGACTAATAAGTTTAAAGTTGCTAACAATGAGGTAACAATGAGGTAACCTTGAGGCAATAATGAGTAAGGAAGTTTAAATGCTACTAGTCATTATTAGAGCAGCAATAATGTAATTTTGAGACTTTAAAAATAGCCAATCAACAACCACAAAAAGCTTTAGTTAAATGCAGGTATTCTATTGGAGTAGGATTAGCCAATCAGAGACTTGAAATACAGAAATTTACAAGTTTAGACGGTTGAAATCAGTTCAGTGCTCATAACCAGATGTGTTGCTTCTAAACAGTGCTCATAGCCAGACCGAGATGCGTCCTCGAGAAATTAATTATGTATTCGTGTGAGACGAAAATAGTATACGTGTTAAAAAAGTGCAAGTATTAAATAAAAGAGTCTCACAGTTCTCAATATCAGTGAAGTGTTATTTAATTTGTGTCAAGGATTAATAAAAAGGAGTGAATTAAAACTAAAAATCTGTGTAAGCCTACATTCTTGTCACATCACAACCCTGCCTAAGAGAAACGTGTCTCTAACAATAATACTGACGCAGCCAGGCAAACATAAATATAATATCTAAAGATACAATCAAATTACAAAGTTAATATTTTTTTTTAAACTTGGGGCAACGGGCACCTGAAAATACATTTGGGGCGAAGGCTACCGGAAACTGTTTAACATACGTGCGGTTGCAACTACTACAAGTTCGGTTCCCCAACAGTTGAAATATAATACAACTATTTCAATACAACCTTTTTTCAAATTGACGCCCAAAGCGTGTTGCAAACAAGTTACAATATAAACAAAACTTCTTCAAATTGGCGTCCATATGTGGAGCTAATAAAATAATCTTCTTCGCATCCTCTTATTGTAGACAAAGGAAGTGTTCTATTACATTCAAAAATTCAATATTGAGATTCACCGGAGATACCGTTTTGGAATTCCCTGAACACCCCAAAATCATTTTTGAAAAACGGTCCACACGCTCGCACGTGTGTGTGTGTGTGTGTGTGTGTGTGTGTGTGTGTGTGTGTGTGTGTGTGTGTGTCTATCCTGATGCAACAAGAAGATATTCAAGAAACTTCTAGGCCCCTTACTACCGTTTACATGCTAACTTTTTATTAATGTCTTGAAAACTGTTCTTAACGATTATAATTATTATTAAAGTGCCACATGTTTAATATTTTGGCATGAGAATAAAATTTATATATAGGATTTTCCGTGAATATCCTATGAACTTCCTTTTATTTGATTGAATCTTGCGTAATTTTGTTTAGCAAGCAAGTCTTAACAGGTAGACAGAATTTTACTGCAGGAAACACACTGCGCTCATTAAAATACACAGCTTGTGTAAAATAACTTTTTTCGAGCGTTAGTTTTTATCGTATTCCACTTTACAAATTAAGACCTTCTCTAAGCGTCACCAAAAGAACATGCTTCAAAGTTAACAATTCTTCCTTTCTTCCCCTTTATTTTCCTTGCATCGCAAGAGCTTGTGACCACGAATAAACATTTGAATGATTGAAATAGTTCCTAAGTAAAAATATATTGCGAATAACCACATCGTATATGAAATGCATATACGAGAGCGCATTGCTAAGTCCATGACTTTGACGAGAGATAGCGTTTGTTTGCACCCAAGTCTTACATCTATTCTGAAATTCGTCATTTGTTTCTTAGAACATTGTTGACACCGTCTAAAATAAGCAGATGTGTGTTGCTTCGTAGAAAATGGAGAAAAGTGAATTTCGTGTTCTGATAAAGCACTACTTTTAGCGGGGTAAGACGGTGAAGGAAACGGAAGAAAAGCTGAACAAGTATTATGGGGACCCTGCTCCATCACATGGCATGGTTCACAGAATTTCGATGTGTCCGTTCGAGTACAAGAGATGCCGTGAGCACAGGACGGCCGGTTGAGGTCACAACAGAAGAAATGGTGCACAAAGTTCACGATATTGTGTTGGAAGATCGCCGAGTGAAAATCCGTGAGATAGCCAAGACCGTTAACATCTCGAGTGAACGGGTGTATAACATTCTGCACGAATTTTTGGATATGACAAAGCTGTCAGCAAGATGGGTGCCGCGACTGCTCACGGTTGAGAACAAGCAGAATCGTGTAACCATTTCACAGGGATGTTTGAACATGTTCCAGCGCAACCCAAATGCGTTTTTGTGGCGTTATATTATGGTTGATGAAACTTGGATCCATTACTATCAACCTGAAACCAAACAACAATCAAAGCAGTGGATTTCCTTCGGGGAACCTGCTCCAAAGAAAGCGAAAACACTTGCGTCGGCAGGAAAAATCATGGCAGCAGTCCTTTGGGATTCATAAGGGTGATAGACATCCATTACCTGGAAAAGGATTAAACGATCACAGGTTCATATTATGTCGCAATGCTGGATCATTTTCACAAGAAATTGTTAGAGAAATGACCCTATTTGGTGAAGAAAAAGGTTCTCTCTCACAGGATAATGCACCCACAAACAAGTCAGGCATTGCCATCGCAAAATTTGTGGAACTGGACTACGAACTGCTATACCTCACCCACCATATTTTCCAGATTTGGCTCCAAGCGACTTCTTCCTCTTCGCAAACTTGAAAAAAAAATTGGAGAAACGTTGGACAGCATGCATTGAATTGAAAGGATACTATGTTGAGATATAAAATTGACTTTTTGTGAAAAAGTTTTGATTTTCTTATTAATCCGCCCTCGTATAGATGTAAAAAATATCTTACAAGGCTCCTTGATAGATACATATGTAGCATGTAACAATATTCTGTTTATGAACCCATATTCAGAAAGTCTGTTTACACCCTAGAGCTTCCGAAACGAGAAGGGGAATGACTATAGGTAAACAACGGTAGACTCCGTGACAAGCAGTACACGTCGCATTCATTAGTTAAAAGTCGTTTACCATTGGTTGCTCTTCAGCTGTTACCCGATTTACTGCAGTTCCTCATCATACGCACAAGTAGCTCGGTTTAGTAGTTTCATACTTTATAGTATTCATGTGTGCGGCCATTGTCAAGTAAGAATCAACAATGGTGGTCTTGTATACAAATGCTTCTCATCTGTAAGAAAGCGCGAAGGAATATAAGAGAGGCTAGTCGGCTCTATCAACAACGTTGCCCCAACAGGCATCACCCAGCCCGCACCGTGTTTCCAAGATTGGAGAGGCGTTTGAAGTGAAACAAATAGCCCCGTGGACGTCCGCAGATATGCCGTACACCAGAGTTTGAACTCATTCAAACAGTTCGACATCACATATACAGGTGATACACAAAATGTATCGAAGTTGGCAGAGGCCATTTTGAACACCTTCAATGTTTGATTAAAATAATGTTATCTGTTTACTTACAATGTTTCAGTTTTCTTATTTACTTCTTTCCTATTTTTGTGCCCCTGTACATAAGTATATATGGTATTCATCCAATGAGAACGTAAAATATATATATTGAGACTTTATCCAGTTTTTCAACTCTCGCTTCTCTCAGTTCTCCTTATCACAATTTTGATCTCGTTCACTTTCACTGGCACTTAACTTATTTCACACTGTCACTTCACTAATGGGAACTAGTTCAATTTACCCGTCACTTAATTTTCTTCGTGACGTAGCAGCGTAACGAAATACGCACTACGTAGCCTCTTCTTCCGACTTGCTAGGGAGTCGAACACAAGACTTCTACAATCTCTCGCTCCGCAGTAGCACTCACTGAACGTCACAGCAGTCGCCACAAACTCGCTCGAAAAACGGCACTCGCTCACTGACTAACTGATCGACTCACTCTCGCGAGAACACTCGCTTATATTGTTACATGTTGGGGTGAAGGCCAAAAGGTTACAGAAAAAGGAATTAATTTAGATCACCCCAACACGCACATGGGGGTGGCCTAGCTCGCTGGCAGCGAAAGTCCGGGATCTTGGTGTGGAATTAAGGGGAAGCCGTGGGTTTTATGCTATACTGATAAATTACATAGCACACGTTACCTTTACATACCTGAGATTTATTCACAACACTCTGGCGACTCTACATACTGAACAAAGGAAAAAGGACGCAGGGAGATGCCACTAAACCGTAGACCGGCCACACACACACACGTCTGACTCCAACGAACACTTCCACTAGAGTGACGCTATCTTACCCCGACAAACCGTGTCTAGCCGAAGCCAGACAGGGTTGACGTCATAGCAGACACCTTCAAAAAGCACTTTCCCTTTGACGTGGTCCTCACCGAAAGGAAACGCCATTAAGACGAAATATTACTAAAGGAACACAACAATGCTACGTCTGGTAGTAACAATGCAGCATAACAGTGCGTCTAGTAACGACAATAAAATTAATAATACGCCACAATATCGCCAATGGAATCTTCCACAGAACATTCTAGAACTATCTGGACGCTCGCTTTGGAGGCGGGGGAAAGAAACTTGCAGAAGATTCTGATTATCTGCCGATAGCGCTTCTAGTGTTTACGCCGGGCGAGGGCGCGAGTTATCTTTGTTTTTCTCCGACTGCCTGGCGTCAACCTCACGATAACCTTGGGCCATAGTCACTGCGTCACACAACCAACACACGAAATCGGTCCGATCCAAGGATTGAACGGAGATGCACAGGGATTGTTGAAATCACAACAGTATGATACCAAAGTTGCAGAAAGAACTGCCATGGAGAACGGCTAAAGCTCCATATAGAAAGGAAAGAAAAGCTTTTCCACTCTGAGTTCTGTTAATACCTATCTTAAGTCCAATTCGCAATTCTCAATATATTACTGAACAGGACTTGATAATTCTGTTGTTTTTCTTTTCTTTTCTTTCTTTCAAGCAGATGCACTGTAACATGATGTCATCCGTTGAGTCATCGCGACTTGCTATTTTTGCTAAGCTTGCTTGTTTATCTTCAGACGTCTAACAGTTAGTGGAAACTATGTATAGCATTACTTTGGTGGTTACGTATTTCTTCTGCAGTGTTATCGACGTGCAAAGTTGAACACCTGCGAATATAAAAACAGGGCGCCAGCGTAACAAATACAGTATAACTAACCTTCCCAATACATGTAACAGGTGGGTATTTGCGGAGGAGTTGCCGGTTATGAATGGAACCTAACAACACGAATATCACCAGATTCTAATGACTTATTCCATAATGGTGGAAGAATGTCAAAGTTGTGTATTGTAACCTCGATAAAGCTTGGCCTCCTATAGAGCCACTATAATGCATCTCGATTTTACATGTCAATTATAGGTTGAGGAGCTTATAGGATACATGAACGTTGCGCAAGAATTTAACTGTTATATGTACAGGACGGATTGATAAGTCACTGACTTTAAAGAAAATAACAATTTTTCCAAAAAAAATCATTTTTATTTCTCAACATAGTCTCCTTTCAGTTCAATACACGTTGTCCAATGTTTCATCAATTATTTTAACCCTTCCAAAAACGATTTTTCGAAGTCTGCAAAATATGAGGTTGTTTCTGCCATGGTAGGTTCACTGGAGGTGAATTTCTTCCTAGCGAGCCAATTTCTCAGGTTTGCGAAGAGGAAGAAGTCGCTCGGAGCCAAATCCGGAGAATATGGTGGGTGAGGTAGCAGTTCGTAGCCCAATTCCACAAATTTTGCGATGGCACTGGTTGACTTGTGTGCGGGTGCATTATCCTGATGTAAGAGAAGCTTACCTTCGCCAAATGGGGTGATTTCTCTAACAATTTCTTGTGAAAATCATCCAGCATTGCGGCATAATATGAACCTGTAATTCTCTTACTGTTTTCCAGGTAGTGGATGTCTATCACCCCTTGTGTATCCTAAAAGACAACTTCCAAGACTTTTCCTGCCGACGCAATGGTTTTCGCTTCCTTTGGAGCAGGTTCGCCGAAGGAAATCCACTGCTTTGATTGTTGTTTGGTTTCAGGTTGATAGTAATGGATCCAAGTTTCATCAACCGTGATATAACGCCGCAAAAACTCATTTGGGTTGCGCTGGAACATGTTCAAACATCCCTGTGAAATGGTCACACGATTCCGCTTGTTCTCAACTGTAAGCAGTCGTGGCACCCATCTTGCTGACAGCTTTCTCATACCCAAAAATTCGTGCAGAATGTTATACACCCATTGACTTGAGATATTTACGGTCTTGGCTATCAGACGGATTTTCACTCGGCGGTCTTCCAGCACAATATCGTGAACTTTGTTCACCATTTCTTCTGTTGTGACCTCAACCGGCCGTCCTGTGCTCACGGCATCTCTTGTACTCGAACGGACACATCGAAATTCTGTGAACCATGCCATGTGATGGAGCAGGGTCCCCACAATACTTGTTCAGCTTTTCTTCCGTTTCCTTCACCGTCTTACCACGCAAAAAGAGTGTTTTAACAGAACACCAAATTCACTTTTTTCCCCATTTTCTACGAAGCAACACACATCTGCTTATTTTAGACGCTCTGAACAATGTTCTAAGAAACAAATGACGACGAATTTCTGCGATTTTACCCAGAATAAGTGTAAGAGTTGGGTGCAAACAAGAAACCTGTGATTAGAACGCTATCTCCCGTCAAAGTTACGGACTTATCAATCCACCTTCGTATGTATTTATTTGTAATTTTATACTTATTGTAGATAAATTCAAAGAACTAGCCGTGCAAGATAGAGAAATTTTTAATGCCCATACCCAGCAGCAGCTCGTGAGTATACATTTTGAATGATCACCAAATTATAGTCAGACTGCCCTGAAAACGTGAAATAGCACTTACTGCATAATAGTTATGATTATGAACAAACTTCAGCGCTCCTAACAACAACAATGATGATGATTGGGGATGGAACCTGATATTATCGATACCTCGATACTCTCGACACTAGGTGGTAGTATGCAGCCGTAAAGTTTAAAAGTGCACATAAGGCCATGCTCTAGCAAAAAAAGAATTACGGCACGAGGCGATTTTTTTATTTATATAGATATATAAAATAATCTAGTACAATTATATACAGTAGAACACTTTTAACCGAGTAACTTTAAGCGAAACGAAACAAGAAAAATATTTTTTTTTGTTAAAACGAACTGAAGAAACATCATTTGTTGACTTACGTTAGGAATGACAAAGGGGATGCATAACGGGATGCATTGAATCTGACTTTGACTGTTTCCATCCCTTCTTTATTGACAACTGTTATGGCTCTTTAGCTAATGGCAGGCTGACCCTCCTTTTGTTAGCTGCCAAACATTAACAGCGGCGGACTGTCATTACTGTAGCTTAAGTATTCTTGGTGGGGAACATATACAGTATTGTGAATAGCGAAATTTAGACCATTCCGCCACTTTTTCATGGAAGGTATTTCCCAGTTGCCGTCAAGTACCTAAACTAATGAGAAGGAAGTGAATCTACCTTTCTCTTTCTAAAAATCCTTGCCAGATAGCAGTTGTCGAAAGATGTGTTGAAAAATAAAAACCTTCTGACGTTCTGTTAATGAAACGGTAGTGTGACATAGTGGATAGAAAACGAAGCGAAAAGAAAATGCAAAAGAAAATACAAGACTTCTTCAAACAAAACTTATATTGTATACCTACCAAGTTAAAAGCATCTATGCACTATGTTTTTACTTTCTCTACTACGTATAGTAAGTAGGGGAAGTATTGTATTCCACCCAAAAATTTGATACCGAGATTTCACCGGAAATACATGTTTTGAGACCCCTGAATCCAAAAAAAAAGCATTTTTGGAAACATGTCCGTGTGTGTGTCTGTGTGTGTGTGTCTGTGAACAGCATAACTCAAAAACGAACAGTCGGATAAACACCAAACTTAGTATTTAGGTTCAGTATCTTCCAGAGATGCGACACGAAGGTTTTCAAGAAAATCCCCCCACCCCAGACTACCCTTTACATGGAACATTTTTCGAAAATTTTAATTTTCTCAAAAATGGCTCTAACGATTTTGATGAAAATATCATATGTTTAAGATAATGTCATGCGAAATGAAATGTATATCTCGAATTTTCTGGGAATGTCTCCGAAAGTATTCTTCATTGTGAACGACTTTTGCATAACTGGTAAACCATAAGAGATAGACAAAATTTTACTATACAAAAAATGTAGATCGCGTTAAAATACACAACTTATGTCATATACATTTCTTTTGTTGAGTGAACCGTTTTCGAGATATTGCTTGTTATTTCCTTAAGTTTTCCAATACTTACACTTTTTCTCAAATTCGTTATTCATTTTTTTATGTCCTGGACATGCAAAGAGAATGGAATGCGCCACATAGCAACCAGCGTTAAAATATTTGACTATCGCTTAAAAGCTACCATATCCCCCTTGCATCTACAAGAAAATTACCAATAAGATTGACATCTCGATATCTCGATTAACATGAAGCATATGGAGAATAGGCGTTTGTAAAAATAGATTGTACAAGAGTAGAGAAAGTCATGTGAGTGTAACACATCAGATTTTTTTTTCTTTTCTTGTCAACATTTTAATTACTACTATTTTTCCATCCCTTTTTTCCATTTTTCTTCCTATACCTTTTGTCTCCATTCTGCTAATTCTTTGCATTCTGTCATATAATGCTCTATGCTTTCACTACCTCCACATAGTTCACAAATTCCACTTTTTCTGCCTCTTAGCCCTCTCTGATACATTGATCCTGTTGTCATCCATGCAAACGCTTCTTTTTCAGCTCTATTACAATAATCCACATACCCTTCTGTTCCCCATTTCCTTTTTACTAACCTATAGAACCCTAGTGATTTTTTATTCTCTAAGCCTCCCCAAATCCCTTGTCTTTCTATGTCCTCCACTCTGTTTCTTGCTATTATCCAGAAGCCGTTACTATTTCTTTCTCCTGCTCTCCAAATATCTCCCATTCCCATCTTCTCCATAATATTTTCTACCCATGTCTACCAACTATTTTTATTTTTCGTACTCTTTTGTTGTTACATACATATCCTTAAAATTTCCCCTTCATCTTTTTTTCAGGCATCTAAACTAAAATTTCAATATCCTTTCCAGTATCATCCCCTTCTTATTGTTCTTCCTAATTCCGCTAACGCGCATGTCTTATAAATAGATTGTCTGGTAATTTCTTGGTTATACAGAGTGACCACGAAGTCTCAATACATTTTCATGTTCCTGGTCTGCTACGACACAATAAACATTGTATTAGGATAGAGTAGGACTTTATAAAGCTAATGAAGTTCAACATGTCCACCTTTATTATCAACACACTGTTACCATCGCCTTGTGGTTGTACGGAAGAAGCACCGTAAGATTTGAGGGGTTATTAGCAAGCATGCCGCTCACGCACATCTGGTACCCTGGTAGCGTAAACTGGCCTCTTGATGAAGCACCATGCAAAAAAGTCAAGGGAAGTGAGTTCGGGGGAACGGGGAGCCCACGTGCCATCCGCTGTTCTTACGAACAACCGGTTAGGAGCGGTCTCATTCAGGTAGTCTCGCACAATGTTTGCATAATGGGGTGGTGCCCCATCTTGTTGATAAATGGCAGAGGTAAGGACGCCATTCTGCCGTAAGTGTGACTCCAACCAAGCGAGATGGCTCTGCTGTAACATCTGAGGCTTGCATTCGGGAGATCCCGATTTCTATTCTCTATGGTCATCCACTCTGACCATGGGTTCTTCTTGTTTTCCCTGGTTGACATAGGCGAATGCGAGAGTGGTGTATTCTACTACGTATTTTCACTTCATTTCCCTTCGATGTTTCAGGTTGATCCGGGGCTGTGGTTCAGTCGGCGTCAGAGAACCAACTTGGAACTTCTTTTCGGCCCCGCTAGAGGAAAGCCTGTTGAGCGTTCACTATTTGGTCAAGTTTCTTCAGTCCTACTAGAAGGACGTCTCCGAGTGACCTTCCCGTGGCCGGGTGGTCAAGCCTGGAAATGTTAGAGAACTCTGTGCGTCTCTGTTGAATTGCGCCGGCCTCACTCTGTAACCCATACGTCTCCTATGTTCCCTCGCCTCATCCGTTTCTCCCGGGGGTGTATGGACAAAAGATTCATTGGGGTCGATGTACTAGGTGTCTCCTTAGGTTACTACTCCTATCCTAACCTAACAGTGGCTCCAGGAACAACTGAGTACGTCCCGGTAACTGTCTTGTGTTGCTAATGAAGGTGGGCATGTTGAACTGTATTAGGCTTTACAAGGTCCTACTCTATCCTAATACAATGTTTATTGTGTTGTAGCAGGCCAAGCCAAGAACATGAAAATGATTGAAGTTAAAATGTTGGCCGTGCTGACATGCGGCATCAGCCATCGTTTTTGGTGGGAGGGGGTAACCTGAAAAAGGCTGTGTTCCCTATAGTCGATCTAATGCCAGATAGATGGCCCTAACTGCCTCGACTTAATGTGCCATCTACTTAAGCAACATGTTCATAGATGGCCCTAGCTGCATGGTACACGGTTGTCTATATTTTACTTCCACGCATTTCAATCTGTCGGTGGTAGCTTAGGATTGTTGCCGCTAAAATGTCCATTACGGTGTTACCCGAAAGATTAGGAAAACGACGAAAACCCATATCACAAATACACGGAATTAAATTCGCTACCTCCAGTGTGAGCCACATAACCTACTGCTTGTCCAATCTCGCTCAATACGTCAACGATTGTATCAAGTATTCTCTGAGTAAGACTTATATGATAACCCAAATAATTATAATTTGTGGTGTAAGAGATTAAAATAATATTTTAATATTGAATGAAAAATTTAACACCCGAGGTGTTAAAGACGAGGCATGCCTTCAAGGGTCGTTAAATATATTTAAACCTCGTGTGGCATACGATGCTTTATCCGATTGAAAACGACATCAGCGTAATTATTTTAATTAAATACGTAGATCTATCGTTGCTGAAGGTAACTTGGTGGTACCAATGCTGGTTGTTTTTGAAGATAATGGATATAAATAAACTGAAATTTTTGGCAGATAGTACGATGTCTTCAGATTATTTGGTCGTTGCCGCCAGTCGGTTGTCTGAGCATGACATCAATACTTTGAAGCAAGTTTATCAACAGTGTCTCTGGCACAGGACTAGCGAAGGATGAGTGGAAGGGGTGGATGTCAACAGTTTCGAGGTCACCTTAGTGAAATGGGATTTGTATCGCACCTTTCCAGTATTTACATTTGGAACGTCTTTCGCTTGCGTCTCATAAACTCGCAACCTCTCATGTATGCTGATAGGTAACACAAATAATTGGACAGTTTTTGCAGCGCAGAGTGTCTCGGCTTAGCACTCAACCATGCAAATTTTGTGATCGGTGGGCACTTCCATCTCGCGTGCAAAGAACATACAAAATGTCCTAGTGAAAAACAGTTCTACACCGCCGCAGTACATAAATCTGTTTACGAAGTTGGAAACGCATGCAGTCCGAGATTCAAGGGGCTCTTGAACTAATGATGACGTCATTCATTTAAACCGACTAGTTGCAAAGGCCGGATAAATGTGTGCCAAAAATAAGAAATATTATTTCTAAAGACGTTCTAATGGATGCTGAGAGAGCAGTGACTTCATTAGCCTCTAAAAAAATCTGGTTTTCTGTCATAAATAGTACAAGTTATTGTTTCTGTGCATTAAATAGATTGTAACAATGGATTAAAATCTTATAATTCATTACTCAAATTAATTTTATTCTTTAGGTTGCTAGGAACGGCGAAACAAACAGTAACTTATATGGCAGTAAAGGATAAAAGAATTCAAATGTTTACTTTCATGTTACACCCGTTGTACGTCTTCTTCTTCTTTTTGTTTTTAATAGTTTCATTCTCTGGCAATGAAAAATCAGAAGCGTTTAAAGCATTTTGACCGGAACATGTTCGTCTTGTTTGACGTCTGACCATCTTTATCTTCTCCGCCACGTAGTAACTAGCAGATAGAGAAAGTATTGTATTCCACCCAAAAATTCTATATCGAGAATTCGCCGAAAATACATGTTTTGAGACCCCCTGAATAAAAATGGTATTTTAGAAGAAGTTTCGTGTGTGTATGTGTGTCTTTGAAGAACATAACTCGAAAACGACACGTTGGATGAATACCAAAGTTGGTATTTATATTCAGTATCTTCCAAAGATACGACACGAAGATTTAAAAAAGAATATCCCCCACCTCAGGCTACCCTTTAGATGAAAAATGTTTCGTCTGTTTTATTCTCTCAAAAACAATGTTGATTAACATACCATACATTTAAGATAATTACATGACGAGTAATATTTATATCTTGAATTTTTGGAAATAGTCTGTAAAGTTCTCCATTCGGAAGGAATTTTGTGTAATTTTGTATAACTGGTAAACCATTAGAGATAGATAAAAACGACCACACAAAAATTGTAGATCTCTTTAAACACTTTTGTGGAATCGGTCACTTCCGAGATATCCGTTGCTATTGGTTTGAATTTTCAAAACTTTATTATTTTTTAAAAGTGCTGTCTCTATTCGGTTATTTCTCGCGATATCATGGAAACAGTATGGAATTTCAAGGTCAGGATATAGCGACCAGCTTTTAAACATCTGACTATGGATTTGATTCCTCTACCCCCTTGTATCTTCAACGAAAAGTGTAACGAAACTATTTCTGCAAAGGTTTATTTAAATTATTATTAAGTAAATTAAGTGGATACAAAAAAATAAAATAAATTTATGTTACATTCACATGAGTTTCTCAACCCTCTATCGTTTATTAGTGCGTATACAAAATATTCTTACGAAAGCTATTTTTCTATCTACTTCCTAAACCTTTGAAGAAATAGCTACATTACACATTTGGTTATACAAGAAGGGAACAGTGTTAGTCAAAATGTTTAAGAACTGGGCGCTATATGCTGGTCTTAAAATTCCATACCCATTCCATGCAATCGCGAGAAACAACTGAATGTCGACAGGACTTTAAAGGCAAGTATTGAACAATTCGAAGCATTAATAACATTTATCTCGGAAATGGCTTATACCACAAAAAGTTATTTGAATTAAGTTGCATGTTTTAAAGAGGCCTACATTTTCTGTGTAGCACGTTTTCGCCCATCGCTTAATGTTCACCATTTATACAAGATTATACAAAATTACACCCGAATGAAGAGGACTTCACAAGTTATTCCCAGAAAATTCAATATATACAATTTATTTTTCATTTAAATATCTTTAATATATGGTATTTTAATAAAACTCGTTAGGGGTACTTTTGAGAAAATAAACATTTTAGAAAAATTCTTCATGTAAAGGGTAGTTGGGGTGGGGAGATTTTCTTGAAAAGCTTTGTGTCGCAACTTTGGAAAATACTGAACTTAAATATAAATTTTGGTATCTATCCGACTTTTCGGTTTTGAGTTATGCAGTTTTTTATTCATGGTACCTCAAAACATGTATTTCCGGTGAAATGCAATACCTTCTCTACCTATTATGTACGTGATAGACAAAGTAATAAGCTTTGTAGAAGCTATATAAAACGTTAGTGGCTGGATAAAGTCATGTGAATGTAACGCGTCAGATTTTTTTTTTTTTTTTTTTTTGAACGTTACGTTTACGTTATAGCATGTTACGGACGGGGGCGTGCCAAGAAAATAATTTGGAGAGGTTATACTTAACCTGTTGTTATTATTATGCACTAGTACTCAGCCAAATGCTATACAATTTGGCAGAGGCTGCTGCTTTCGGCTTGTTCGTTACGGTTCAAGTGCTGCATTACATCATGCACAAGTGCAAATTCTTAACTTGATGATGTTACGGTTGTCAGCAGTGGTTGCAGCAATTTTATGTTGTTCTACGGCACTTATGTGATTTTTCTTTCGCAGGCAGCATGTGATTGAAATATTTCACACTCCAGGTTACCAATTACCACCAAGTTGAGATCATCAAATTTATGAAATATGAGGCAGTATTTTGTAACACTTAAATAATTTCAGTCTAATTATATAATATGTAAATTCAATAACAGCCCGCCTTGAAGCAATATGTGTATGTAATAATTTGTAAAATGTATGTAACAGTCATTGCATATGCTTATATTATTGTATCCATGTGTAATAATGTTATGTGAATATATTACGTAATTTAATAATGTAGGAGCTGTGAGAATAATAAGTTAAAAGTTGCTAACAATGAGGTAACAATGAGGTAACCTTGAGTCAATAAAGAGTTTGAGAGTCTAACAATACTACTTGTGATTCTTGGAAGCAATAATGTAATTTTAGTGACAGTTTATAAAATAACCAATCAACAACCAGAAAAAGCTTTACTTAAATGAAGGTATTCTATTGGACTAGGATTAGCCAATCAGAGACTTGAAATACAGAAATCTACAAATTTAGGCGATGGAAAACAGTTCAGTTGCCTCCAAACAGTGCTCATAACCAGACGCGAGATGTGTCCTCGAGAAATTAATTACGTATTCGCGTGAGACGAAAAATAGTATACGTGTTAAAAAGTGCAAATATTTAATAAAAGAATCTCACAGCTCTCTATATCAGTGAAGTGCTATTTAATTTGTGTCAAGGATTAATAAAAAGGAGTGAATTAAAACTTAAAATCTTTGTAAGCCTACATTCTTCAGTCGTACCACAACCCTGCCAAGACATCCATATCTCTAACATATATTGACGCAGCCGAGGCAAACATATATATAATATTTAAAGAAACAGTGAAATTACAAAGTTAATATTTTTTTTAAACGTGGGGCAAAGGCCACCTGAAAGTACATTTTTGGGGCGAAGGCTATCGGAAACCGGGTACCATACGTGTGGTTGCAAACTACTACAAGTTCGGTTCCCCAACAGTTGAAATACAATACTCCTTCTAAAAAACTATATTTTCAAATACTGTCGCTAAAACATAAGAACAATACAAACCTTTATCACTGTTCTTCTTTCAAAATCGAGCATACACTTCTTTGCCACATAAACATATGGGAAAACGACCAAAGTTTACTGATCTGAGTTTTAAAAAATCTGTTACATTCACATAAGTTTCCCTAATCTCTGTCGTTTATTGGTGCGTATACAAACTATTCTTACTAAAGCTTACTTTTCTATCTACTTCATTTTAATACAGATAAACCCTTCCGCAAAATAGCTACATTACACATTTCGTTATAGATACAAAGGGAACAGCGATAGTCAAATGTTTAACAACTGGACGCTATATGCTGACCTTAAAACTCCATACTGTTTCCATGCAATAGCGAGAAACAACCGAAAATCAACAGGACTTGAAAAGAATAACTAAAGTATTGAACAATTAGAACTATTAATGACGTATATCTCGGAAACGGCTGATGCCACAAAAAAGCTAATTGAAACAAATTGTGTGTTTTAAAGAGAGGTACATTTTTTGTGTAGTGCGTTTTTGTCAATCGCTTAACGTTCACCAGTTATACAAGATTATACAAAATTTCTTCCGAAGGAAGAGAGGGCTTCAGAAGCTATACCCAGAAAATTCAAGCTACACATTTTATTTCTCGTGTGAATATCTTTAATATATGATGTTTAAATCAAATCGTAGGGTAGTTTGGGGTAGAAGGATTTTCTTGAAAATCTTCGTGTCGTATCTTTGGAAAGTACTGAATTTAAATACTAAGTTTGGTATTTATTCGAGATTTCATTTTTGAGTAAAAATGCTTCTTTTGAATTCAGGGTGCTACAAAACATGCTAAAATCTCGGTATCGAATTTTCGGGTGGAATGAATACCTTCTCTACCTATAGGTACGTGTTAGAGAAAGTAAACATTAATTTAAAAATACATTTATTGCATGTTTTTTTTAAAAAAAATAGAAAAAAATATGAAAACTGTTTTTGAAGCAGGTCTTACAAAACTATAACACTGACTATTTCCAGTTCTCAGGTTATACAAAATTCAGAGCAAATGTAAAGCACTTCACAGCATATGACACATTTTATAATTTTCGAGACTGTATGAGCACAATACATGCCTTAAAAGACAGATACGCAACGTTGTAGTCCAAGAAATACAACAGCTATTCCACCATATTAAGAACAGAGGGAAAAAAATTACATTTGCATGGATACCTTCCCATATAGGTATTAGAGACAACGAAGAAGCAGACTTCGCAGCACGAGAAGCCACCAAACATCCCCAAAATGACCCTAACATAGCTATCACCTACCAGGATGTTATATCCCATGTGAAAAATAAAATAAAACGTAACTGGACCAACAGGCGATTTAGTAATGGCCAAACCAAATTACTTGAGAATACCTCCTAAGTTTGCATCTCCCACTATATTAATAAATTTAAGACGCCGTGATCAAATAATAACAAGACTTTGTGTTGGTTACACAGACTCACACATGCTACGATTTTATGCAAGAAACCGCCACCTAAATGTCAATATTTTCATCAGACCTTAACCATCAAACGCATCTTCACAGAATGCCTAGTTTACGAGGAAAAAAATCTGATGTGTTACACTCACATGACTTGTACAAACTATTTTTACAAACGTTTATTCTCCATATTCTTCATGTTAATGGAGATATCGAGATGTCAAACCTATTGATAATTTTCTTGTAGATGCAAGGGGAATATGGTAGCTTTTAAGCGATAGTCAAATATTTTAACGCTGGTTGCTATGTGGCGCATTCCATTCTCTTTGCAAGTCCAGGACATACAAAAAATGAATAACGAATTTGAGAAAAAGTATAAGTATTGGAAAATTTAAGGGAATAACAAGCAATATCTCGCAAACGGTTCACTCAACAAAAGAAATGTATATGACATAAATTGTGTATTTTAACGCGATCTACATTTTTCGTGTAGTAAAATTTTGTCTATCTCTTATGGTTTACCAGTTATGCAAAAGTCGTTCACAATGAAGAATGCTTTTGGAGACATTCCCAGAAAATTCGAGATATACATTTTATTTGTCATGACAATATCTTAAACATATGATATTTTAATCAAAATCGTTAGAGCCGTTTTTGAGAAAATTAAAATTTTCGAAAAATGTTCCATGTAAAGGGTAGTCTGGGGTGGGGGATTTTCTTGAAAACCGTCGTGTCGCATCTCTGAAAGATACTGAACCTAAATACCAAGTTTGGCGTTTATCCGACTGTTCGTTTTTGAGTTATGATGTTCACAGACACACAGACAGACAGACAGACACACAGACACACACACGGACATGTTTCCAAAAATGCTTTTTTTGGATTCAGGGAGTCTCAAAACATGTATTTCCGGTGAAATCTTGGTATCGAATTTTTGGGTGGAATGCAGTACTTCCCCTACTTACTATACGTAGTAGAGAAAGTAAAAAGAAAACGGTGCAATATAACAGCTCATCTTCCAACAGTACTCAATAATCCGAAAACTATAAAAGCCATCCTTTGACTTCTTCACTTCACATCACTGTATAATCTCCTGTGACTGTGCAACACCTGTACACGATTTATTTCGTAAAATGTATTGTATGTTATATTATGTTGAATTAATTTGCTATTATACATATCTGAACCGTAATGACATTTTTGCAATGTTTTCACATTGTTGTATTGTCCTATAATTTGTATGTCGATATAAACGCTTGCAGTTAAGCGAAAATAAATTAGTTAAAAAAAAAGGATGACAATACCAACCTGACTAAACTTCCTTACACGAAGAGAGAGAGAGAGAGAGAAAAGAAAACTGGCCTGTCTCATCCCTACTTTGGGACATGAATTTATACACCTGCTCCCCTGACAATAGCCTCTCCTCCACTTACAGTAACTCTTTCCAGACTAACGTCGTCCTCCGTGGTGTAGTGGTTAGCATGCTAACCTCTAGTTCCCGAGGTCGCGAGTTCAAACCCGGCGGAGGGTGATGGATTTTTTCGGGCGTAAAAATTCTTCGCATGGCCTCCTTCGGAAGGGAAATAAAGCCAGGGGTCCCGTGTCGTATATTTACGGCACGTATAAAAACCTCAAGCCTGATAAAGAAGCCTCTAAGCAAAATTTCCGGTCTTTCACGCCCAATATAGAATAGGACGCTAAGGACCACAGCAGTTATAGAACGTCCATAAATAAAACTTTATCTAATTTAATTTCCAGACTAACCATTAAATAGAAAACAGTTTTTTCCCCCAAGAATGCGAGTAAAGTACAAAGTTAGGCCCCATTCGCAATGAAGACGTAACGTTAACATAACGTAGCATAAGCGCAGGCGTTAGGGTAAGAGCGTTCAGCCGTAGGCGTAAAGCAAGAACTTGGTACGGGTTTCCACAGGGAGAGCCAAAAATCTACGAACCACCTGCGCGTGTTTTTCCTGTCCTCGGCGCTCGTTGCCGTCTGCCGCTATCATAGAAAGGCGTGGATGAAACCATACAACATTTTTAAAACTGTTTTTAAACGCTTTACTTACAAACTTTATGAAAGGAGATGCTGAAACTGGCCACCGTCGTTGTCCACACATTTTTGGCACCTCTTTAGTAAACAATCCATCACTCGCCGTAGTTCAGATGAGAAATGCTGGCAATTTCCTGACGGATATTTTGTTTTAATTCTTCCAGGGTGTGTGGGTTTTTTGTACACTTTATGTTTTAAGTTACCTCAGAGATATAAATCGCAGGGGGTTAGGGCCAATTTTTTCGAGTCAAAAGTTGACGCACGTACATATGTGAATACAACATCGCCCCCCTTTTTTTTTAGAGAATTAACAGCCAGGTCGCGTGATTTTGCCTTTTTTCAACAAGACTCTGCAACAGCTTATACGGCTAATATTTCGATGGAACAATTGAAAATGTGTTTGAGGACAGAATTATTAGTAGAGATTTGTGGCCCCCTCGGTCCCCCGACCTAATCCCCTGCGATTTCTATCTCTGGGGTAACTTAAAACATAAAGTGTACAAGTCAAACTCACACACCCTGGAAGAATTAAAACAAAATAACCGCCAGGAAATTGCCAGCATTTCTCAACGTGAACTACGGCGAGTGATGGATAGTTTCCTAAAGAGGTGCCAAAAATGTATGGACAACGACGGTGGCCGGTTTCAGCATCTCCTTTCGTAAAGTTGGTAAGTAAAGCCTTTAAAAGTAGTTTTAAAAATGTTGTATGGTTTCATCAGCGCCTTTCTATGATAGCGGCAGACGGCAACGAGCGCCGAGGGTGCGGACAGGAAAAACACCGTGCAACCGGTTCATAGTTTTTTTGTTTTTGTTTTTTTTGCTACCTCTGTAGATCATTCGAGCGTACAGCAAGTCTCAAATTGAATAACACAGCCAATAAAATCCAAAACGAAAGTTCATCCAATCATCATAAACAAATAGACATAAAAAGTATTGTATCAAGCAAATAACAGATCAGCATCTGGCGTCAGCCAAATAGAAGAGCATCATGATTGTACAGTAGATGGTGTGAAGTCTGGAATCGCAATCGTGTGTTGTGCAGCAGCTGGCAATGCATGCAGAAAGAAATGCACAATGCTTGCTCTATGCACGCAACGCAAGCATTAAGTTTGGAGCTTGCAATCTCTTGCGTTAGGCGAGTGTGTGAATGCTTCCATTAAATAACATGGTTGCAAAGTCTCTGCTTACTTTTCATTGTGAATATGGCCTAACTCTTATTTCTCAGCTGAATAGTGAAATCTCTGAAAAGTTATCCCTACGTAAAAGACAGTAACATATAACTCTTTATATACTCAATGCAGATGTAAGAAAATGACTAAATAAAAATGAAAAGGGCAAGAAAATTACAAAATAATGATGGGAAATCGAAAAAAAAATGCTATTAAAATAACAAATAGCATAAAAGGAGCATACAATTAGATTATAAATACGCATGTCCATTCATGACATGGACTTATGTACATGCAACAACTAAACGATGACGTCATCAGAATCCGGGGCCTGGTTGTAACATTGATACTAAAGCTGGGGACTCCAGATGCCATATTCCAACCACTTGTAGCAGCCCCCCAGTTCCAGTTCCATCGTGAGCGTAGCTGCTGAAGAGCACATTGTTCTCAACGATCGATGGCTCTTTCATAGGCATCCGCAGTAACTAAACTTGACTGACCTCGAGATTTCTCTTTTTCGCTTACAGTTAGATACTATGTTGTACCTTTACCTTCCCATCACTAATGCTTCAAATCAAAAGGCCAAGTTTAGCGTATTTGGAAGCAACTAAGAAATGACATGGCCCTTATACATAACGCCACCTAGCGGGATGGCTCAGACGGTAACGTTAAGGCCCACATTCGGGAGGTCGTGGCTTCGATTCTCGCGGACGAACTTCCTGAGTCATGGGTATTTTTGGTGGCTTCTCCGAGTTGCTAGGTGAATGTTGGGAAGGATCATTACATCCCACGAATTTCCTGTCCCTGTATTTCACCTCCGTTCTCATTTCACTTTACATTTCATCTGTTTGTCTAGTTCAGGGTTGCAAGTGTCGGCGGGGGTCTCGGCGTGTGCATGGCAAGGGAAAAGAATGCTCTGTGGGAGCGCTCTCCGATTCCCGGTCCCCCAGGGGATGTGTAAGCCCACAGAGGGAGGGGAGCCGGCTGCACCACTGCCATCCAGGGAGTTTCAATCTGTAAAAGGTAGGGACACTGTTCTCTGTCATGTCGTGCCTCCTGGTTCAGCTTCCTCTGTCTCCTCTCAGCTCATCCCTCCCTCCCAGGGGCCTAGGTACAAAAAATCTGCGAGATTGAGGTGCTGAGACCCCCTCCACTCCTATTCCTATCCTATGCTACCCTATACTAACGCTATACTCATGGCGAATTTCCAAAAGTTGATATCAACATTCGCAACTGTGTAACCCACTCCAAAACTTCTAGAGAATGGGTACTTGGCATAATAGGGTCGCTCGTACCGAGTAGGACGGCTCCGCGGTAACGTGGCCTGGCTCGCATTCGGGAGATTTCAGTCCGTTTTCCGTCAATCATTCATTCTGACGTTTGGTTTTTCGTGGTTTTTCATGATCGTTAGGCGAATGCTGGGATAGTTGCTCATCTATCACGATATCCTTTCTATACTTTCCTTTTCAATTCGTTTCCTTCTCATCTTTCAAGTGAGCTTCAAGATTTCGTGATGTAGGGTGGTACCGGACAGATGCCGTGGATGCTTGCTCAAATGAAAAAGTATTCCCCGTGGACACTAGAGGGCTGGATGATGGGTCGTTTATTGTCCTTCCTAGGCAGCTCCAGTAGTGGGGCGGGTCTTCCACGTGCCTCTGTGGCCTTTCTGCCTGCACCTTTAGCCTCCTGTGGTTCCTTCACTTCATCCCTGAACCACTACTGTTTAACAGTACTTTAGCGCAGTATTTTTTCTTTATAGAAACCTGAGAGTTTTAAAAAACTCTTTAAGTGTCTTGTGTAATGATTGTTAAATGCTGCAAAGAAATATAAGGCTTTTGGGCAAGTGCAACCTGAGGGTCACCGGCAACGCCGAGTATTTCAGCTAGTTGATAATATTTAAGTAATGCGCAATACGGAGAGAGAGAGAGAGAGAGAGAGAGAGAGAGCGCGCTTTTACGATAATATTCCACTTGGGGCGGCGTGCACCATGTTGGAGTAAATTGCTTCAGAAGTAACGTTTACTACAGAAGTCCCCACTACGAAAGTAGGTTACTACGGGAGCAATTTACTCCGGAAGTAACATTGGAGAGCTCAATTAAAATTTACTCTTTTAGTTACGACTACGGAAGTAAGAGCTCATTACTCCCGGAAGTATTATTTTGTTTGCGCGATTTAGTTGATGCCATCACGAATAAGGTTATGTGCGATAGGAAAGGGGGAGAAACGTCAGCGAAAGAGATAAATGTTTGTTGGTAGAGATAAAGAAAATCCATTTAAACAATATGAGTGTAAAAAACGTGTTATAAAGATACTGGAAAGTTGTGATTGACGAGTTTAATAATACTAACGACGGGAAACGTACCGAAGAGCAGCTTAAAATTCTGGAAACAATGTTTCTAATCTTCATTTTGCATCGCAGATCATTGCGTGTTGATAAAGAAATACTCTTTCTGATTTCGGAAAAGTTCGCCATATTCACGGATGGGCACAAAATAGTAACATGCGTCCAGTTATTCCACGCACAATGTGTGGGAAATCTGTAAAGATGAAGAAGAATTGTCTTATTTTCTGAACACTCAGGTATGTATGTTCTTAACCTAAAAAACGCTGTAACAACGCAGTGAAATACACGACCAGCAGACGCGTGGTGAACGTTTATTTATAAGATCGCCTGTAATACCGGGATTACGATAAACTTTACTTAACGTGACATGAAAATGCTGGTAAACTAAAGGTATAATTGGCATGCACTTAACGCAATGGGAATGAATCTTTATTGATAGTTCTTTTATTACTTCGAGCTAGTGCCAATTCGTTTTAATTACCATGTGAAAACAAACTTGACGTAACGGGAAGGTAAGTTTGACTTTGCCAAACTTTTGTTACATCGCGGTAAGTCAATTCTAAATATCTCCATGTAATACAGTGTAAGACTGTCACATTACGTTAAATTCATAGTAATGCCGGCTCAAGCTTCTGAAATATTCCGGTACGAAACACTCACAGGACGCATAACAATGACTGCAGTTTGGATTATAGAGCTGAATTTGTGTCTGAGTTTTGTTATAAATGTTCTTCAAGCAGGTTCAAAAGGCGTGTATAAGATTCATTCCTAATATCGAAATGTTCATTGACCTTTCTCTCACTCTCTCTGTAAGTATCATATGGTTCTCGCATACAACTATCGCATTCCCGTTGTTTTTTCCGTCGAGATCATCAACGTAACCTAAGTAATCGCTGTTTCTTCACCGAGATCATCAATGTAATCTAAGTAATTTTGTTTTCTTCACTAAGATCTTCAATGTAACCTAAGTAATTTTGTTTTCTTCACCAAGATCATCAATGTAACCTAAGTAATTTTGTTTCCTTCACCGAGATCATCAATGTAATCTAAGTAATTTTGTTTTCTTCACCAAGATCATCAATGTAACCTAAGTAATTTTGTTTCCTTCACCGAGATCATCAATGTAATCTAAGTAATTTTGTTTTCTTCACCGAGATCATCAATGTAACCTAAGTAATTTTGTTTCCTTCACCGAGATTATCAATGTAATCTAAGTAATTTTGTTTTCTTCACCGAGATTATCAATGTAACCTAAGTAATTTTGTTTTCTTCACCGAGATTATCAATGTAACCTAAGTAATTTTGTTTTCTTCACCGAGATTATCAATGTAATCTAAGTAATTTTGTTTTCTTCACCGAGATTATCAATGTAACCTAAGTAATTTTGTTTCCTTTACAGAGATCATCAATGTAATCTAAGTAATTTTGTTTTCTTCACCGAGATTATCAATGTAATCTAAGTAATTTTGTTTTCTTCACCGAGATCATCAATGTAACCTAAGTAATTTTGTTTTCTTCACCGAGATCATCAATGTAATCTAAGTAATTTTGTTTTCTTCACCGAGATCATCAATGTAATCTAAGTAATTTTGTTTTCTTCACCGAGATTATCAATGTAATCTAAGTAATTTTGTTTTCTTCACCGAGATTATCAATGTAATCTAAGTAATTTTGTTTTCTTCACCGAGATCATCAATGTAATCTAAGTAATTTTGTTTTCTTCACCGAGATTATCAATGTAATCTAAGTAATTTTGTTTTCTTCACCGAGATTATCAATGTAATCTAAGTAATTTTGTTTTATTCTCCGAGATCATCAATGTAACCTAAGTAATTTTGTTTTCTTCACCGAGATTATCAATGTAATCTAAGTAATTTTGTTTTCTTCACCGAGATTATCAATGTAATCTAAGTAATTTTGTTTTCTTCACCGAGATTATCAATGTAATCTAAGTAATTTTGTTTTCTTCACCGAGATTATCAATGTAATCTAAGTAATTTTGCTTTATTCTCCGAGATCATCAATGTAACCTAAGTAATTTTGTTTTCTTCACCGAGATCATCAATGTAATCTAAGTAATTTTGTTTTCTTCACCGAGATTATCAATGTAATCTAAGTAATTTTGTTTTATTCTCCGAGATCATCAATGTAACCTAAGTAATTTTGTTTTCTTCACCGAGATCATCAATGTAATCTAAGTAATTTTGTTTTCTTCACCGAGATTATCAATGTAATCTAAGTAATTTTGTTTTCTTCACCGAGATTATCAATGTAATCTAAGTAATTTTGTTTTCTTCACCGAGATTATCAATGTAATCTAAGTAATTTTGTTTTCTTCACCGAGATTATCAATGTAATCTAAGTAATTTTGTTTTCTTCACCGAGATTATCAATGTAATCTAAGTAATTTTGCTTTATTCTCCGAGATCATCAATGTAATCTAAGTAATTTTGTTTTCTTCACCGAGATTATCAATGTAATCTAAGTAATTTTGCTTTATTCTCCGAGATCATCAATGTAATCTAAGTAATTTTGTTTTCTTCACCGAGATTATCAATGTAATCTAAGTAATTTTGTTTTATTCTCCGAGATCATCAATGTAATCTAAGTAATTTTGTTTTCTTCACCGAGATTATCAATGTAATCTAAGTAATTTTGTTTTCTTCACCGAGATTATCAATGTAATCTAAGTAATTTTGCTTTATTCTCCGAGATCATCAATGTAATCTAAGTAATTTTGTTTTCTTCACCGAGATTATCAATGTAATCTAAGTAATTTTGCTTTATTCTCCGAGATCATCAATGTAATCTAAGTAATTTTGTTTTATTCTCCGAGATCATCAATGTAATCTAAGTAATTTTGCTTTATTCTCCGAGATCATCAATGTAATCTAAGTAATTTTGTTTTATTCTCCGAGATCATCAATGTAATCTAAGTAATTTTGTTTTCTTCACCGAGATTATCAATGTAATCTAAGTAATTTTGTTTTCTTCACCGAGATCATCAATGTAATCTAAGTAATTTTGTTTTCTTCACCGAGATTATCAATGTAATCTAAGTAATTTTGTTTTCTTCACCGAGATTATCAATGTAATCTAAGTAATTTTGTTTTATTCTCCGAGATCATCAATGTAATCTAAGTAATCTATGAATATGACAAAAATAGCTTCCTCCAAATACATACGGTATTCTAGTTCAATCGACAGGTTAGTTACTCTATCCAGGTCGTAAGAGTAAATTCTAACCTATATTTGTGCTCTATTTAATTCCGTAGTAACATACTACATGACGGTGCTCTCCGACATTTACTTCTGCGGTAATTTAATCCTGGAGTATCTGAAAGGAGTGAAATTCTTCGAAAGTAGTTTACTATCGCATGGAAGTCGCCGAGTGTTGACTTGAATAGTAGTTTACAGCTTACTCCAGGTTGGTGCACGCCGCCCTTGGTCTAGTATTTAGACAACTGTCCCTGACCTCTCGCCCACCAATAGGTGTTTTGATTTACGTTGACTTCTGATCTCCCTTAGCACAAGAGGCTGATAATGAAGTCAAGGTCACAAACTGTGCTTTCTCTGACATCACTGTCCTGGTTTTGAAGAGGGCCATCTGGTAACCGTGCCTAAACTACAATACCTCTTTTAAGCGATTCAGAAGATTTAGAATTCATGGGATGCTTGTTGCCTCTCAGTGAGTAAGTGCTTGGTAGTTTCAGCTGCATCGAGTGCATCTCCAGAACCCCTCTCCTTTAATAAGTAAACAAAGAAGCCGGTTTTGTTGTGTTGTCATACATGAGAGGTACCTGTGAGGCAGTTGGTACTGTGGCAATACCATTCTGTTGATTCACTTGCAAAATATCGCGTATTCGCAACGACAGAACGACAGAACGTTGTTTTCAAATCATTGCTTTAATACAATGATATGTTCCAGAAATAAAGGAGAAAAAAATCTGATGTGATGCACTCACATGACTTTCTCTACTCTTGTACAAACTATTTTTACAAACGCTTATTCTCCATCTACTTCATGTTAATCGAGATATCGCGATGTTAATCTTATTGCTAATTTTCTTGTAGATGCAAGGGGAATATGGTAGGCTTTAAGCGATAGTCAAATATTTTAAGAGCTGGTTGCTATGTGGAGTATTCCATTCTTTTTGCATTACCAGGACAAAAAAATGAATAACGAGTTTGAGAAAAAGTATAAGTATTGGAAAATTTAAGGGAATAACAAGCAATATATTGAAAATGCTTCACTCAACAAAAAATGTATATGATATAAATTGCGATCTACATTTTTTGTGTAGTAAAATTTTGTCTATCTCTTATGGTTTACCAGTTATGCAAAAGTCGTTCACAATGAAGAACTTTGGTGCAACCACTGGTAACTAATTAAAACAAGCTTATATAATACAAAAACTAACCCTAACCTAACCTCCCGTGAATCAGAAACGTAACAAAATAATAAACCTAAAATAAAAAGTAATTAGGAACGCACGCTGAGAGTGTTGGCGGTATCTTACTGGCTTTTGAGGTATATGTTATTCATTTGTTGCCAGCATTGTGTTGGATCTAGAGGATGACATAGGGTGACATCTATAGGACATGCAAGACATCACTTTCATCGCATTTGAAGACCAACGTAAAGCAGAGTGTCGAAAGCTTCTTGCGCTAGTGCACTTCTTCAAGTGTGCACGAGCCACATGAACTTGGCTCCATAAGGTAATTACATCATACCAGTTGCGAATGCGCAGAAGCCCTTTAAAACGTGCACATGTCAAGATGTGCTAGTGACCCTGTTGTCACGTTTCATCGAGTTTAGAGGAGTAGCGCGGTAGATTTAAACGCCCTTGATTTTAAATTACCGCATATATATTACGTTTAATAGCATTCAAAGAAAAAATAACCAATAACCTTTGTTATGTTAGTGTTTTATAAGTGATTTGCCTAATGTCGTTAAATATTCCAAAATATTAATGTTTGCTGATGATATTAAATTATACAAAATTGTCAACAATGTTAGAGATTATTTAGAACTTCTGCATGACCTAGATTCTTTATATGTATGGAGCAAAACGAACAAACTTCCATTTTATATTAGTAAGTGTGTAAAAATGTACTTCACCAAAGTAAAAATCCCTTTAAATATCTTGATAACATCAATAGGACACCACTCGTTGAAGTAATTGAAAATAAAGATTTAGGAGTACATTTTGCAACAATTCTCAGATTTAACATACACATTGAATTAATTGTAACAAAATCGCTAAAATGTCTAGGCTTCATTATTAGGAATTCATATAAATTTAAAGAAAAACGATTAATTCGACTTTACAACTACTTTGTTAGACAAAATCTCGAATAAGCATCTATTATTTGGAATCCTAACACCATAAAGTATGTGAACTCAATAGAAAAGGTGCCAAATTTTTAATATATTACTATTTAAAAGAATTGGATGTTATCCTATGTACACAAATTACGAAACCCTCTTAGATATATTTAAATATAAAGTTTTGAATTTCAGAAGAGATATTGCGGGGTTAATATTTCTGTATAAAGTATTACATTCTATTATTGATGATATTAATATTATTGCAAATATATTATTATACGTACCAAATAAAATAAGTAGATTTAAGATGCTTTTTTTTCACCCCAATAGCAAACTCAGAAATCCATAAAAATTCACCATTAAACAGAATTGTATATTTATTTAACAAGCTTCATTATTTCGATGTAGATATTTTCAATATGTCTGAAACTCAGTTCAAAAATGCAATAGTCAATAATCATATTTTCGTAGATTAATACAAATATTTAAATTAGAAATAGTTGTAATTACCATGCCATCTTCTGTTTTCTTTTCTGTTCTGGTTGTTTTATATTCCTTATTCTTTTTTTCTTATTTCGTTCCTCTTCTTCGGAACTTTTATTGTTATTTATGATTTATGTTTGTTTCTTCTGTAGAGGTTATTTTTATAAATGATTGTGTGTTACTATATTTTTGTAATGAACATTGTAATTGGGCTTATGCCTGTTATGTTCAGAACAATAAAGTGGTGTGCAAAACCTAAGGACGAGATGGGTAAAGCAACATAACAAATGAACTACTTGGTGCAAGTAGATGAAGGTGCGGGAGCATATTGCCACACGTACACAGAAAGCTGGACGTCACATGGCGTGAGTGCAGCGAGGCTATAGTACCAAATGGGTCTGGTCCCACAACACGGGGCAGTTGACGAAACAGAACAAGACGGTGTGTGGCAATTAGCGAGCTGTTACGGGGCACTGCAGTGGTGTTCTTCATTGCAACATGGCCCGTAGACACCATTTGGATGACTTCACACGAGGAAGAATCATCGGGAAACTGGAAGAAGGGCGAGGTGTGACGAGTGTTGTTCAGGAGTTTGGAATTGCTCACAGCATTGTTTCACGTGCATGGGGAACCTTCCAAACCACAGCCACTGCTGTCCCAAGGAGAGGTGGTTGTGGACTACGCTCAACTACAGCAGCAGATGACCGCTACATTGTGCAAGAGGCAAGAAGGGATCCACGCCAAACAGCGGGTGCAATTGCAACCACATTTAACAGGATAGCTAGACACGCAATCTCACGATACACAGTGGCACGGCGACTACACATAGGTGGTCTCTTTGCACGACGGCCAGTACGTTGTGCTCCATTGACATCCGCATATCGGCGGCACCGTTTGCGATGGTCCCAAGAGCATCAAAATTGGACCAACGAGGAATGGGGTGGCGTGCTCTTCTCGATGAGAGCAGATTCAATCTAAGTAGTGATTCTCGACGTACCCTCATCTGGCGAGAGGTGGGAACACGTAATGAACCCAGGAACATCCTTGAACATGATCGTTTTGATGGTCCTGGTGTTATGGCTTGGGGAGGCATAATGTTGCATGGGCGCACCGACCTCCAAATCTTTGAACACGGTACGCTCACTGGTCAACGTTATTGTGATACTGTACTCCTTCCCCATGTGCGTCTTTTCAGGGGTGCAGTCGGCTCTGACTTCATTTTTATATGACAATGCGCGACCTCATCGAGCAGTGCAGGTGGAAGATCTGTTGGAACGAGAGGATATTCGGCGAATGGACTGGCCTGCCCGTTCCCGCGATTTAAATTCCATCGAACACACAGGGATGCTTTGGGGAGACGCGTTGAAGCACATCCACATGCACCAACGACCATCCAACAGTTGTCAATAGCGCTGGTGGAGGAATGGAACGCCCTGCCACAAGAACTGCTTACCAACTTTGTGGCCAGCGTGGGAGCACGATGCAGAGCATGCATTGCTGTCCATGGTGATCATACACCCTTTTAAGCACCATTTATCTGTTTCTCTAAATCTAGAGAGCCACCATACGTCGTATTGACTTTAGTGTAGCTTATGGTCTATGAATAAAAGTGGCATTTCTGTTCGTCTCATTGCATATTTCGTTTAGTTGCCTACCGTAGCAGTTCCCTCTATGTATGATTCAAGTTTCATCGAGTTATGTTACTTGGCAGTGTCACAGCATGCGAAGATTACTTTCGTCCTTAGGTTTTGCACACCAGTGTAAATAAATCCGCAAGGTGCCAAAGTTATGGTGTTCACGTACTCTTATGCCGCAGCCGCCACTGTTTAATGGCATTTAGTTTGATAATTTAGATGGAGAAAACTGTTAGCTTCGGGAATAGGTACTTAATTAGCGTACTATGCAATTCCCAAGTGACGCAGTTCTCTATGGCTTGTGTTATCTTATTTGTCGGGCGCTTATTGTTTAATTATTTTTAATTTGGGTTCTTTGTCCTCCGGCTAGCTATTATAACTCAGTCGAGCACGTGTCTCTAAGCAGGGCGTGTAAACGGAAAGGAGTTGTTGCTAAAAGATAACACTGATAAAAAATTTGAATCTAGACTTTTATGCCGTCACACTTAATTAATAATTGACATATTTAATCTTTATACACGCCCGACTGAAACTGTGATATTTACGAATGTAACTACAGTCGTTTTAGTTGCCGCGCACCAATTACTTCGCGTACTTCACATTTTTGTAACTAACTCTGCGACGTGCACCTCGTGAGAGATTCCTTAGAACTGCGTGACACTTGCTTATGGCTTGAGAATATATACTCCCCCCCCCTCGAATTGCCTAAACATGATAATATAGCTGCTATTGGTTACCAAATTGCGCCCACTTTAGCGTCTGTTTTGGTCAGCCAATCACTGCTACTAATATATATACTCTAGGGAAGATACTCCCTCAATTTCTAAAAAAAAAAGAGGCACGCTACCCTGACGTCATTTGTTTCTCTCTTCTTAGTGATAAACAACTCACCCCCTCGGTTTATTGTTACTCACTTCTATTATCAGTTTCAGTTAGGCCGTGTAAACTTATTTCCTAACAATACTTATGGCTAACAAACATCTAAAATCATGTACATACAATAATATTAATTTACACTACAATCACTCTGGCATTCACAGCATGTTATGATATAAAATATCGCCTCAAAAGACACAATATAATTGTTTTATTTTAAAAGAACGATTTAAATTTGTTTAACAAGACAGTAAATAATTGTAGTCTGAAGTGAAGTACATTCTTTTCGTGCATTTGTTTAATTCTCGTCGAAAGCACTACATGCGAGTTACAGAGTAAGAAATTCAAGTGTGACAGTTTGCAAGAGGTGTTATTTATCGTGCGGGTAATTTCCACGTTGCATGCTGTCTGTTCCGACAGATGTTAGCCGTCTCTTACATAAGAGCGCTTTTACTGCGTCACCAATGTCGTGCAGATCTCACGCATCTCGAACAATGAGCACCACACACCATGGCATCTGCTAACGGAAACTGCGAGATTTAACAGCAACGAAGCCGGTCAATCCAACACTAGTTAGAATGCACAGCACATGTTCAATCACTGCGACGCTCGCTGAATGCGATGCGGCTAAATTAACTGTTATCGGTAATTTTACCTTCTCTACCACGTACAGAGTAGGTACAGAAAGTAATTGCACTCCACCAAAAAATTAGATACCGATATTTCACCGGAAATACATGTTTAGAAGCCCTATGAATAGAAAAAAACATTTTAAGAAAAAAGCTCTGTGTGTGTGTGCTTGTGTGTGTTTGAATAGCATAACTAAAAACGAAAAGCCGGATAGGTAAATACCAAACTTCAATACCTTCCAAAGATGCGACACGAAGATTTTCAGGAGAAACCTCCCACTAAATCATTACTTGATTGTTCTTTAAAGCCCTTTCAACATTCAATTGTTTCTCGCGATGCCATGGAAACAGTACGGAATTTTAAGGCCGGCATATAGCGTCCAGATCTTAAACATTTAACCATCGCTGTTCGCTTTGTATATACGAGGGCGGATTGATAAGTGAGTGACTTAAAAAAATAACATTTTTTTTCTCCAAAAAATCAATTTTATTTCTCAACATAGTATCCTTTTAATTCAGTACACGTTGTCCAACATTTCTCCAATTTTTTAAAGCCTTCCAAAAAATATGATTTTTCGAAGTCTGCAAAATATGAGGTTGTTTCTGCCATGGACGTGAATTTCGTCCCAGTGAGCCAATTTTTCAGGTTTGAGTCGCTCGAAGCCAAATCTGGAGAATATTGTGGGTGCGGTAGGAGTTCGTAGCCCAATTCCACAAATTTTGCAATGGCAATGGCTGACTTGTGTGCGGGTGCATTATCCTGGTGAAAGAGAACCTTTTCTTCAATAAATGGGGTTGTTTCTTTAACAATTCCTTGTGAAACTGATCCAGCCTTGCGGCATAATCAACCTGTGATCGTTTTACCCTTTTCCAGGTAGTGGATGTCTCATCCCTTGTGAATTCCAAAAGCCAGCTGCCATGATTTTTCCTGACGAGGAATGGTTTTCGCTTTCTTTGGAACAGGTTCACCGAAGGAAATCCACTGCTTTGATTGTTGTTTGGTTTCAGGTTGATAGTAATGGATCCAAGATTCATCAACCGTGATATAACTCATTTGGGTTGCGCTGGAACATGTTCAAACACCCCTGTGAAATGGTCACACGATTCCTCTTGTTCTCAACTGTGAGCAGTCGCGGCACCCATCTTGCTGATAGCTTTCTCATACTCAAACATTCGTGCAGAATGTTCTACAACCGTTCACTCGAGATGTTTACGGTCTTGGCTATCTCACGGATTTTCACTCGGCGATCTTGCAACACAATATCGTGAACTTTGTTCACCATTTCTTCTGTTGTGTCCTCAACCGGCCGTTCCTGTGTGCACGGGATCTCTTGTGTTCGAACGGCCACATCGAAATTCTGTGAACCACTTGTGAACCATGCCATGTGATGGAGCAGAGTCCCCATAATACTTGTTCAGCTTTTCTTTCATTTCCTTCACCGTCTTACCACGCAAAAAGTAGTGCTTTATCAGAACACGAAATTCAATTTCCTCCATTTTCTACGAAGCAACACACATCCTATTTTACACGCTCTCAACAATGTTCTAAGAAATGAATGACGACAAATTATGCCCAGAATACATGTAAGACATTGGTGCAAACAAGAAACCTGTGATTAGAGCGCTATCTCTTGTCAAAGTCATGGACTTATCAACACCCCCTCGTTTGTATAACGAAATGTGTAATGTAACTATTTCTGCAAACATTTATTTAGATTATAAAGGAAGGAGATAGAAAATAAGCTTTAGTAAGAATATTTGTATGCCATTAATAAGCCATAGATGTTAAGAAAGTCATGTGAATGTAACACATCGAATATTTTAAAAATCTGACTATTGCTTTGGTCTACTGTTCCTTCTTATACCTATAACAAATGTGAAAATGTGTAATAAAAATTTAGCTTGATTAATGAAAAGTTTTTGAAAGAATAGTTTGTACAAGAGTGAGTAGAGAAAGTCATATGAGTACAGCACATCAGATTTTTCCTAACACGCGTTCTCTGATCAGAACCTGAATGCAGATAGAACAACACTTTCAGAAACATTTTCGACTCCTATATTGCAAAAAACCAGTTAATTTTAATGCCTCGTTAATCGCAAGTGCAATACATTCCATCGCATTTATCGCAATAGCCCAACCTCCAATAAAAGGCATAAACTTTAAAGTTAATGATTCCCCGTCTCGCATTCCTTAGAAGGTTTTGGAGGACTAGGCTTAATCTTTAAGAGGACAATAGCCCCCTCAAAAAATAATCTAACATTTTTATTTGGCAGATAATAATTTGAGAGCATGTTGCTGGACTAGTTTGTTTGTTTTCCACCTTTAACATAACCTAAATTTTATAAACCTTGAAGCACATCCTTTTTTCAAAGCTAATCAGCCCTTCATTGTTGGCAATAGCAATTATAATAAAATTAAAATTTTGCTGCTGACTTAAAAGTAAAGAAACATATTCTTAATATATAATAATGAAATTAAAAATCTGATGTGTTACACTCACATGACTTTCTCTATTCTTGTACAATCTAATTTTACAAACGCTTATTCTCCATATGCTTCATGTTAATCGAGATATCGAGATGTCAATCTTATTGGTAATTTCCATGTAGATGCAAGGGGAATATGGTAGGTTTTAAGCGATAGTCAAATATTTTAACGCTGGTTGCTGTGTGGCGCATTCCATTCTCTTTGCATGTCCAGGACATAAAAAAAATGAATAACGAATTTGAGAAAAAGTATAAGTATTGGAAAATTTAAGGGAATAACAAGCAATATCTCGAAAACGGTTCACTCAACAAAAGAAATGTATATGACATAAGTTGTGTATTTTAACGTGATTTACATTTTCTGTGCAGTAAAATTTTGTCTATCTCTTATGGTTTACCAGTTATGCAAAAGTCGTTCACAATGAAGAATACTTTTGGAGACATTCCCAGAAATTTCGAGATATACATTTCATTTCTCATGACATTATCTTAAACATATGATATTTTCATCAAAATCGTTAGAGCCATTTTTGAGAAAATTAAAATTTTCAAAAAATGTTCCATGTAAAGGGTAGTCTGGGGTGGGGGATTTTCTTGAAAATCTTCGTGTCGCATCTCTGGAAGATACTGAACGTAAATACCAAGTTTGGTGTTTATCCGACTGTTAGTTTTTGAGTTATGCTGTTCACAGACACACACACAGACACACACACACACACACACACAGACACACATACGGACATGTTTCCAAAAATGCTTTTTTTGGATTCAGGAGGTCTCAAAACATGTATTTCCGGTGAAATCTCGGTATCGAAATTTTGGGTGGAATACAATACTTTCCCTACTTACTATACGTAGTAGAGAAAGTAAAAATGAATAACGAATTCCCATTTGAGAAAATAAGTATTGAAAAATTTAAGGGAATAACAAGCAATATCTCGAAAATGGTTCACTCAACAAAAAAAATGTATATGACAAATTGTGTATTTTAACGCGATCTACATTTTCTGTGCAGTAAAATTTTGTCTATCTCTTATGGTTTACCAGTTATGCAAAAGTCGTTCACAATAAAGAATACTTTTGGAGACATTCCCAGAAAATTCAAGATATACATTTTATTTGTCATGAAAATATCTTAAACATATGATATTTTAATCCAAATCGTTAGAGCCATTTTTGAGAAAATTAAAATTTTCGAAAAATCTTCCATGTAAAGGGTAATCTGGGGTGGGGGATTTTCTTGAAAACCTTCGTGTCGCATCTGTGAAAAATACTGAACCTAAATACCAAGTTTGGTGTTTATCCGACTGTTCGTTTCTGAGTTATGCTGTTCACAGACAGACACAAAGACAGACAGACACACAGACACACACACACGGACATGTTTCCAAAAATGCTTTTTTTTGGATTCAGGGTGTCTCAAAACACGTATTTACGGTGAAATCTCGGTAACGAATTTTTGGGTGAAATACAATACTTCCCCTACTTACTGTACGTAGTAGAGAAAGTAAAAATACAATGCAGTGTTATGTTTCCCTTTATTGAAAAATTTATTTATAAACAAACAAAACTATACAAGATATAAGTTAACACAGATGTTCAATTGCATTGCTTTAGGACAAAAATTGTGGCTATGACAGGGAATTTACTTCACGAACGTATTTTTGCCCACATAATCCCATACACAGCTACTGTCTTCATCATCGGTTGATTAAGAGTATAAATTTGAATAATAAACTAAATAATATGTTCTTAAATCTATAATACTATTATAATTAGAGAACATTAATGGCGTGTGTGTATGTACGCGTGTACTCGAGAGCGAAAATTTGGTTAAACATAAAATTTAATTCACGGTTCTGCGCGTTTTAAGGATTAAAGGCGAAGATTTTAAAGGAATTTACCCTCTTGAAACAAACCTTTATATGACAAATTTTGTTTTTCTTAAACAAAATGTCGACCTAATGGTTTTGGGTAAAGTATCATGAAGAATAAAATGTGTAGCTTCAATTTTCTAAATGAAAATATCTTCATTCTCATGAACTCGCATAATTTGTCTTGCTTTTAAGCGACCAATGTATTTGTTCTTTTGAGTTTGTAAAATCACGACCAGCATAACAGTGCACCGTGAAAAAGCAATCTACGTAACTAAAAATTGTCGTTTTGAGTGATGACCCCATTCACAATTAAGGCCAGATGCAGCATAAACGCAAGATTTTGCACCCATTTAATGGAAGCATTCACACAGAGTCACGCAACGCAAGAGTTTGCGAACTCCAAACTTTATGCTAGCGTTGCTTGCATAGAGGAAGAATTCTGCATTTCTTCCTCCATGAATTGTCGGCTGCTGAACAACACACGATTGCGATGTGAGATTTTACAGCATCTACTGTACAACCACCATACTCTTACATTTGGCCGTACCAAGCCATTTTAAATGCTGACGCCAGATGCTGATTTGATGTTTGCTTGATACAACACTTATTTATGTCCTATTTATTTAAAAAGACTGGATGAATTTTGACTTCGGGTTTTATTGGTCATATTATTCAATTTGAAACTTGCGGTACGCTCAGAAGATTTCCACATGGAATTTACACATCTAGAAACCCGTGCCAAGGTACCTGCGTTAAGTCTACGGCTATATTGCGCGTATGCAGCGTTATGTTGTCGTTACGTCTTCATTGTGAATGGTGCCTAAGCCTTTACTACCAGGAAGCTTAGCATTCTCAATCTAATGAAACAATAACATAAACCAACGACAAACTCGCCAACTTCCTGAAACAAACATGCAAAACTTTCCATCGTCCAGCAAGGCGTATATAATTATTTTGCGATTAAATGACATTAAGAATCCATAAAGTGATCAGCGCAGTAAACGTAAAAAAATGATATGTAAAATAAATAGGAATTCCATTTTATAAGATTCCTTGAAGACCTGTAGTACCTTTATTCTTTCTGTCCCACATGTTAAAATTTTTCAATAAACACGTATTAAAGCAAATAACACAACTTCCTAAGCTATATACATATTTCTAGTCCACATTTTACACTTCATAACATCAACTATAAACAAAAACTGCCAAAAAAGTGATAAACATATATTGCAGCCATAGAACACGAAAAAATAAACAATTTACCTATATAAGGGATTGACTTTACAATTAAGTAATCCATTACTGAATGTTCGCGCCCACTTACTGCTGGTTACCAGGTGTCACTTTTGATGCAATAAAACTTTAAATCAGCATGTTATGCATTTTCTTACAGCACAGAGAAGGGGAGCCATGGTCGTGATAAGGTCTGTCCTATAATAGCACTGTATACCAATTAGCAGTGTGTAATCAAAAAATGTGTAAACAATTTATTGAGGGAGTTGACTTTACAATTCAGTAGTCCATTACTGAATGTTCGCGCCCACTTACTGCTGGTTACCAGGTGTCACTTTTGCTGCAATAAAACTTTAAATTAGCATGTTACGCATTTTTTGCAGCACAGAGAAGGGGGACCATGATCGTGATGAAGGATACACAGATAAGCTCTGTCCTATAATAGCACTGTATACCAATTAGCACTGTATATTCAGTGTGTAATCTTTTACAATATAATGCAATAGAATTTAATGCTTTGTCATGTCAGTGATGAACGCTTTGAATCTGCCCACAAAGGCGTAAGAACGCCTCTTTTGCAGTAAACTCGTAAAAAGGCTTCCGCTTGCGTACATTTTACGGGCAAACTATAAAAGTTGTCAAGTAAGCCTTTACCTTTGATCACTTTTGAAGGAGGAGAAGCTAATGTAGAAGTGAAACTGGGATTTAAATATTTATGTTACATGGTAATGCTGTTAATCGAATATCGGCAACAGTCCAAAATGCCACTGGCCGAGTTGAAACTTCAAGAAGCAATTAACGATTTTCGCTTCTACCTGCATAGCATTTACTTGTTTCTCTGTCTGCCTGTGTGTCTATTAGAAACGTATTCGCATTCTATGGCTGAGGAATATGTTTCCCAATTTTTGACAGTTTTTGTTTATGGTTGATGTTATGAAGCGTAAAATATAAACTAGAAATACGAAGTCGGATTGATAAGTAGGTGACTTTTTAAAGAAAATAAGAATTCTTCCCAAAAAATCAATTTTATTTCTCAACATAGTCTCCTTTCAATTCAATACACGTTGTCCAACGTTTCTCCAATATTTTTAACCCTTCCATAAAATATGATTTTCTGAAGTCTGCAAAATGGGAGGTTGTTTCTGCCATGATGTGTTTACTGAACGTGAATTTCTTCTCGGCGAGCCAACATTTCAGGTTTGCGAACAGGAAGAAGTCGCTCGGAGCCAAATCTGGAGAATATGGTGGGTGAGGTAGCAGTTCGTACCCAATTCCACAAATTTTGCGATGGCAATGGCTGACTTGTATGCGGGCGCATTATCCTGGTGAAAGAGAACCTTTTTCTTCACCAAATGCGGTCGTTTCTTTAACAGTTCCTTATGAAATGATCCAGCATTGCGGCATAATATGCACTGTAATCATTTTATCCTTTTCCAGGTAGCGGATGTCTATCACCCTTGTGAACCTCAAAAGACAGTTGCTATGAATTTTCCTGCCGACGGATGATTTTCGCTTTCTTTAGAGTAGGTTCGCCGAAGGAAATCCACTGCTTTGATTGTTGTTTGGTTTCAAGTTGATAGTAATGGATCCAAGTTTTATCAACCATAATATAACGCCGCAAAACTCATTTGGGTTGCGCTGGAACATATTCAAACATGCCTGTGAAATGGTCACACGATTCCGCTTGTTCTCAACTGTGAACAGTCGCGGCACCCATCTTGCTGACAGCTTTCTCATACACAAAACTTCGTGCAGAATGTTATACAACCATTCACTCGAGATGTTTACGGTCCTGGCTATCTCACGGATTTTCACTCGGCGGTCTTCCAACACAATATCGTGAACTTTGTTCACCATTTCTTCTGTTGTGACCTCAACCGGCCGTCCTGTGCGGTCTCTTGTGCTCGAACGGCCACATCGAAATTCTCTGAACACTTGTGAACCATGCCATGCGATGGAGCAGAGTCCCCATAATACTTGTTCAGCTTTTTACGAAGCAACACAATCTGCTTATTTTAGACGCTCTCAACAATGTTCTAAGAAACAAATGACGAATTTCTGCCATTATACCCAGAATAGATGTAAGACTTGGGTGCAAACAAGAAACCTGTGATTAGAACGCTATCTCTCGCAAAGTCATGGGCTTATCAATCCGCTCTCGTATGTGCATTGCCTAGGAAATGGTGTTCTTTGATTTAATACGAGTACATTCGCTTCCGTTTATGCCGTCACCGTAGCTTTGGGAAGCATTCTGCTGGCCTTCAGAGGTGAGGTATGTATAGCAAGGAGGAGATATATGTTTACCTTTTCGCGCATGCAGTGCGTCCTGCTTTACATGCACAATTCTAGATTATTTACATATGAATATCTAACTTTGAGCAATGGCTCTACTCGCCATCACTTATAATAACCACGTTTAAATGTATAACTAAATAAAACACTGTTTTGCACAATTTCTCCATGAAAAAGTGTTTTTAAACTATAATTTTTACTCTCAAAGAAGACACATTTACTAGATATTATTTTAATAATCTGTTCAATCTCCATTCTTGTCCAATACCTGATTTAGCTGCCTAGGCAATGAATCACTCGTCGCTCTTTGGGAACATTGTCATGAAATGTGGGACATTTGCGTTTAGAGCCAGAGTTCTTACAGCACCTAAGTAATATATGTCCCTCTTGTTCATTTCTCTGTCAAATAAAGATATAATTTACTTCAGTTTTGAATTATATTCTCATTAAAAGTACTTTTTCGTGGGGAAATTGTGCAAAAGAGTCTTTCATTTAGTTGTATATTTAAATTGAACAGATGAGTACGATAACATCTAGTACATGTGTCGTCCGTGAGAGTAAAAAGTATAATGTATTTCAGTTTGAGGCTTTATTTTTAACACTTAAATGATTTCAGTCAAATTATATAATATATAAATTCAATAACAGCCCGCCTTAAAGCAATATGTGTATGTAACAAGATATAAAAAGTGTATATTACAGTCATTGTATATGTTTATATTATTGTATACATGTTTAATAATGTTATGTGAATGTATTACGTAATTTAATAATATAGGAGCTGTGAGATATAGGTCAAAAATGAGGTAACCTTGAGGCAATAATGAATTAGAAAGTTTAAATACTACTTGTGATTCTTGGAGCAACAATAATGTAATTTTTGTGACAGCTTATAAAATAGCCAATCAACAACCAGAAAAAGCTTTACTTAACTAAAGGTATTCTATTGGAGTAGGATTAGCCAATCAGAAACTGAAATATAGCAAAATTTACAAATTCAGAAGTCAGTTGGTTATAGCCAGTGTTCCTAACCAGACGCGAGATGCGTCCTCGAGAAATTTAATACGTATTCGAGTGAGATGAAAATAGTTTTACGTGTTGAAAAGTGCAAGTATTTAATAAAAACAAATCTCACAGCTCCTATATCAGTGAAGTGTTATTTAAATCGTGTCAAGCATTAATAAAAGGAGTGAAGTAAAATTATAATCTGTGTAAGCCTACATTCTTCAGTCGCACCACTCCCTGCTAAGACATTGATGTCTCTAAAAAATAAATACTGACGCAGCCGAGGCAAACATAAATATATAATATTTAAAGAAACAGTAAAAATTACAAAGTTAATGTTTTTAAACTTGGAGCAACGGAAACGTTTTACCATACGTGCGGTTGCTACTACTTCAAGTTTGGCTCCCCAACATAAGAACTACAATACAACTCCTTCAAATCCGCTTTCCATACGTGAAGTAACAACTACTTCAAGTTTCACATTATGCTGCAATTAAAAACATTTTTTTCGGGGAGATATTGTGCAAACCAAGGTTTTACTTAGTTATACACGGTTAAGCAAAATGAAGGAACAGATTTTAAATATTCATTTTTAATGAACGACAATAGATAGCGACACCTACGACACATCACTGAATAGAGGAAAGACCAAAGTTTTAAGCCCCACCTATTGGTTCCATTCAGTGCCTACAGCGGCGCTGTGTTTGTTTACGAGAAAATGGCAACGCCACAGGAAAAGTCCTTTTGTGTGCTGCATTATGCAAAGAGTGGTTCCATTGTTTCATTGCAGTGTGCATTTCGTTGTAATTTCAACAACGAGCCGCCTCGTCATAAACAATTTACAATTGATACAATAAATTCGTAGAAGATGGTTGCGTATGCAAACGGAAAAGCGCTGGTTGTCCTCTCATAACAAAAGGTGCTCATTTAGAACACATAAAATAAAATTTTGAACTTTTCTCTATTCAGTAATGTATCGCATGTGTCGCCATCTATTGTAGTTCATTAGAAATAAATATTTCAAGTCTGTTCCTTCTTTTTGAATAACCTTGTATATTTAAACATGGTTATTATAAGCGATGACGCGTAAAGCTATTGCTCAAATTATATATTCATATGTGAATAATATACAGGATGATTTATGAAGAACTGACACATTTCTTTCTTTAAATATTCTGTTCGGAATTCACTCAATGCCCCAATTTTAGCACCAAATTAAGCAGAAAATTATGGAGTTTCGATTGCCTGTCACTAGATGCGCAGATGTTGATGTTTTATTCGTAATTGTTAGTTTTATTGTCGGCAACTGCCTTTGAGATTTTGTTCTATTCAATGTGAAAACGGAGTACACATTAAATGAACGACTCTTCTTTGTAAAGCAATACTGGATTACGAATTTAATTACAGCTACTCAAAGGGCATACCAGAGAGAATTTGGTGTTCGAATCCTCCCCAAAGAAACACAATACTGGGACTGGTAAACAAATTAGAAACAGCTGGATCCCTGGTGAGTGAAAAAGGCAAAACTCGTTCATCTAAGCTTCCCACGGTTGTTGTTGACGTAAGAGCACGACTGGATCAGTCACTCAATGTGTCAGAGAGCTGTGAAAAGTGCAGGCCTAAAACCGTATAGGATTACGGTTGTCCATCAGCTGCAGGAACCAGATAAGGATAGACGACTGAATTATTGTCGGTGGTTTCAGACGTTCATTGTGCAAAATCCTGCCATACTGTCCATCACATGGTTCCCAGATGAAGCATAGTTCCATTTATCCGGCTATGTGAACTCAAATAAGTCACGCTATTGGGCCAGCGAAAATCCACGTTATTCATGAAGCACCTATGCACCCGGTTAAAATCCGAGTTTGGTGCGCAATATCCCCACAGAGAACAGTGGGACCAATTTTTTTTAAACAATGTGAACACTGCAGAGTACCGACGGATTTTCATGGGGCTTGCTGAGCGACTAGACGATGTAGAGCTGAGTCAAGTATATTTTCAACAGGACGGCGCTACATGCCATGCATCAAATGAATCCATGGCACTAATTGCAAGTTTCTTTGACGACCGGATAATTTCCAAGAACCTGTGGTCACCGAGATCTCCGGATTTGACATCGCCAGACTTCTTTCTATGGGGTTACTTGGAAGACAGGGTTTATGCCACACGTCCCCAGACATTGGACGATCTGAAGCACATCACACAGGAGAATCAAGCTATTGGCAACAGAGTCCTCCAACGAGTGGCGAGTAACATGGAACGACGTGCAGGATTGAGGACATTTTCAACATTTTCTATAGAGGTAAATAATCTCCCAAAATTCCTCTGCGTTTCGGGTATAATAAGTTGTGGCTAACATAACTCGCTTTGAAACAATTAAAGAAAATAAATGCGTCAGTTCTTCAATCACCCTGTAGGAATGTGCACGTAAAACAGGTCGCCAATGTATGCGCGAAAAGATAAAGAAATACACGTACTTCCTCCTTGCTATATGTAGCATACTCCACCTTTGAAGGGCAGTAGAAGCTGCCGTAATGGCATAAATGGAAGCGAGTGTACCACGAAGCATTTTAGCATGTGTGACAGAAAGGCTACCAGGTCTTCAACTCCTGCAGTGTCGCGCGACCTTTGTATGTGTTTCACAAAGAGATAACGTGAGCGAGAGAGAGGCTCTAGGAAGCTATTATGGGTGTCCCTGTACTAGGCAACAAAACGTACTATTACACAGTGCCAAGAGCAGTGTGCGTGCAGGCCAGCTGCTCAGCAAGGCAAGTAAACAACATAGCGTGTGCCAAACTGTTTCAACACAGACTGATACCCAAGCATGCTCATCGAAACAACCACATAGCGGCGGGGTTTACACAGCTACTAACTGCAATTTTAATATTAACACCGCTGCCTTCCTGATCCTCACATATTCATGCTGCATTCTTACTTTCTCTACAACTATTCTATAGTACGAGGGCACACCCAGAAGTACCCGACCTGACGTATATATAGCGGTTCTTGTTTCAAACAAATGACTATGGTAGAAAGTACCACTCTTATAAAGCTTAAGTTTAAAGTTTGACGATGCTACGTTGTTTAGTAATTGTTTGGCAGCCATCAATAGTGAACTCACTCAGCGAATTTGTGAACATGGATAAAACTGGCCATCGTTATGTGATACAATACTTTCATTTGAAAGGTCTTAGTCCAACTAATATTAAAGCTGAGCTAGATTCTACTCTGGGGGAGTCTGCTCCTTCGTTTACAACAGTAAAATATTGGGTGGCAGAGTTTAAGCGAGGCCGTACGAGCTGCCAAGACGAACATCGCAGTGGTCGACCAAATGAGGTGACCACGCCAGAAATTGTGAAGAAAATCCACCAAATGGTATTGGATTACTGTCAACTGAAATTGCGCGAGCTAAAAGATATCGTCGGTATTTCAAAAAGTGCTGTACATCGCATACTGGCTCAAAATTTAGACATGAGAAAGTTGTGAGCAGGATGGGTGCCGCGTTTACTCACAATGGAACAAAAGCAGCGTCGTGAGGTTGTTTCAATCGAGTGTTTGGCGATGTTTCGCTGCAATAAAACCGAGTTTTTGTGTCGATTGATAACCATGGATAAAACATGGGTCCATCACTTCACACCTGAGACGAAGGAACAGTCAAAACAGTGGATTGAAAGGGGAGAATTGGCTCCAAAGAAGGCGAAGAGAGTTCCATCTGCAGGCAAGGTCATGGCGTCAGTTTTTTTGGAATTGTGTGGAATACTTTTCATTGATTATCTTCAAAAAGGAAAAGCAAACAATGGCGAGTATTGTGCAAACTTATTGCAGCGTTTGAATGATGAAATCAAACAAAAAACGGCCGCATTTAGCGAAAAACAATGTTCTGTTTCATCAAGACATGGCACCAGTTTACACATCCATTATCACCATGGCCAAAATCAATGAGTTAAAGTTCAAATTGCTTCCTCATACACCCTATTCGCCAGGCTTAGACCCTCTGATTATTTTCTGATTTCAAAGTTGAAGAAATGGCTTGGTGGTAAAAGATTTGCTAAGAATGAAGAGATGGAATTTGTAGTTGGTGGCTATTTTGCAGAACTCGACGGTTCTCACTATAAACAGAGTATCGAAGCTATTGAACATCGCTGGGAAAAGTGTATCGAGCTGAAAGGAGACTATGTAGAGAAATGGAGATGTTTTTTCTCAAAATGTTTGTGTTTTCTTTGTTTCCCAAAAAATTTTAACCGAGATATTGAATTTTCTGGAAACACTCTGAAGTTCTCTTCATTCTGAATGCCTTTTTTATAGCTGGTAAATCGCAACAGATAGATAAAATCTTACTGTAGAAAAAATGTAGGTCTCGTTAAATCAAACAATTTATGTAACACAAAAATGTTTGTGGCATGAACCATTTCCGAGATATTCTTTATTATTAGCTTGAATTCCCAAATACTTTATACTTTTTCAACTGCAAATTCGCTCTTCATTTTTTTTTCTCCTGGTCATGCAAAGAGAACGGAATTTCAAAGCCATCACGCAGCGACCCACTTAACCATTTCCGAAAATCTTTATTTGGATTAACATGAGATAGAAGAATAAGCTTTTGCAAGAACAGTTTGCTGAAGAATGGGCAGGGAAAGCTCTGTGAATTTAACGCATCAAAAGTATTTTTCTGTCTTTCCTTCTCGTGTTCGTACAAAGAGAACATAATCTCAAAGCCATCATATATACCGTAATTATTGGCAGGAATATATAAATAATTAATTAAAGGAATAACAGTAAGATAGAGAAATAATTGCAATCCATAATTTCCGTATATTAAATCAGTGTATAATGTAACAAGTTTGAGTTCAAATGTTTGTCCGGAAAGAAGGTAATTAGGGAGCCGAGAAGAAGCGAACTCGTTAGCTTAAGGATTTCTGGAACGCAGTTTAGAGTTAAGTCCAGTACGTTATACAGGCACGTAGGCCAATTCTGGAAAAGAGAAAGGCTCTTACATTCTGAGAGTTTTGGCTAAGCCCCTAGTAACAGAGTCACATTCGGATACTGAAAGTTTTGAGATTTGACAACGTATAAGGTAGAATTTCGGTGGGAAAATAATATGCTGGATTGGCTATGGAGGGGACTCGGTACTGATACACACAGAGGATATTGTACCTATGCATCACAAGAGGGCGTTCCAGGGAGGAGGGATGAAGCGAGAGGAGATACCGGGCATCCGGAATCAAGAGTAAGGGACAGGAATGGCAGGGTCCCTACGTTTTCAGAGACTCTCGGCAGACGGACAGGCAGACCGGGAACCCCATTCTGCACAGAGGATGTCCAATGCCCCTCAGGGGGTTCGGATACCCCCGACAGCCAGCTGAAAGCCAAGGGACGGAGTCACAAAGAGCATCCTTTTCCCCTGCCACACTGCACCGAAACACCATCACCGACACTTCCAACCATGGTAAAAGAGACCATCGGATGAAAGATGAAGTGAAATGAGAATGAAGATGAAACGGACGGACAAGAAATTCGGGGGATGCGAGAATCCTTCCCAGCATTGGCCTGGCGATCCTGGAAAACCCCGAAAAACCCATGGGTCAAGTAGGTCGGCCACGGGAATCGAACCAACGATTTCCCGAATGCGGGCCACAGACGTAACCGCCTGGGCCATTCCGCTCGGTGGAATAATATATAGGCGGAGCTAAAATTAATAACTTTTCGTGCATCTAGATCCGTGGGTTACTATGCTCTGGTACCATCATTGGTACGGATTGAGGTTCGTGCATATAGTTGTGCACACATTAATTACTCTACTCTGGTACCGTCACCGGTACGTACTTGCTCGTGTGATATTCTAAACGCGCCCAGTGACACGCTTGTGTGAGTAGCGGCTAGCGTGAGGAATCCTGGCGGTCAATATTTTAGCGACTCACGGCGGGTTACGCATCTAGTTTCTTTTATTGCGGAAAGAGTTATTTCAAGCCGTAAAATTGATCCTGCATAAGTTAGCAAGTATAACAACTCAAGTGTTATAGTTTCGAGTGCCACAATTCAGAATCAGTCTATTTGTTTATTTCAAATGGTAGGCAACTCACTCCAAGAACTAAAATATTAATTCACAATACATTTTTCAGTCAATTTAAACTTGTGTTGTCCTTCACAAAACATCCACACATACCCAGAGAAAATACTCATAGCTGAACCACTGGAGCAGCCGGCAGCAGAATCAACAACAGATACTGGAAACGACACAAGGTAGCAACTACTTACGTTATCAAAATTGTCGCACCATGAGTAATGAAGGTTTATCTGTATTAACACGGAGTAAATAGAATGGTAAGCTTTTGTACAGTACGATTTTTTCGACCTGACCCTGCAGAAACACAAACAAAGAAAAGGTTGGAGAGGGGAGGGGAGAAAATACTGACAGTATTCTCCTAGCGTAGTGCAACAGGAATACCTAAGGTATGAATAGGTCGTTCTCCTACAACTAACCAAAACCCTTCTCGGGAGATTATGGGCTCGCCCAGCTACTTCGCATCCAGCTGTAAAAATCGTACTTTAAGAATAGTCTGTAGAGCCGTGAGTAGATAAAGTCATGTGAATGCTACATATTAGACTTTTTCTTTTTTTATCTCGTTCCTTATTGAGGGGGGCGGGGAGGTTTCCTCATAGAACAGGGTGACTATAGTCTGAAGCGTTTAAATTTCAAGTATTTCCATATAAGTTTTCGCGCAGTTTCAGTGTTACACCCAGCCACAAATGCAGCAGTATTTAAATGCGTGTTGTGGCTAGCTTAACATCTTCACTGTTTTGTTTCCGCAGCCATAATATGAAGCTGTGTTTATTTCTATAGTATAACAACATAGTAAAATTCCTCGTACTACGGATTGCGTCAGTATTCAGGAGGGATAAATCGCCCCCACTCTACTTCTCTTTTGCCTTTAGCCATGAAGTTATCTTATAAGATGTCTTTAAAGAGAAAGTATTACGTCACTGGTGTGAACCTTCTTTACATCGTGATAACTCAAAAACTAAACCCCGTATTTCAGTTTTATAAGAGGTACATTAAAGAGCACAGATTCGAGATGGTGATGATGATGATGTGTGATTGTTCTCTCTGTAAAAAAATTAAAGCAGCCGTGTTTTTGTTGTTGTTGTAAAACTTTAAATTTAAACTATTTGTATTACGAAAATCAGTCAGCGAGAAATGTTTTTCCTTGAAGAGATAGATGGGGAATTGAAGGCTATGACATACCCTAAGAAGTTTGAATTAACTTTTGGAAGTTTTCACTTAGGACCTATGTAGGTAAATGAAGTATTGATTCGATATCAAGATTTCACCGAAAATGGATATTTTAAGTCCCCTAAACCAAAAATAAACGTACTAAACTTGGTATTTCAGTTCAGCAACTTCCAAAGATGCGACACGAAGATTTTCAAGAAAACTCTCCCGCCAAACTACCTTACAAACATCAACCTTTTTCTAAAAATGTTTTTTGTGGGGGATTCAGCAAACATCAAAACGTCTATTTCTAGTGAAATCTCTGTATCGAAATTTTTATTGGAATACAATATTGTGGCGTATGAGGGGATACCGTCATGCCAGACACATTATTGCTTCACATTGTAGACGGTATTATTGGGATGATTTGTTATTTCTTTCGCCTTGTTGGAAGTTCCGTCTGGGTGACACTCGCCAGCTCCGGCTGGTGTACCTAGCCAGGGTTGGAGATGTTAGCGTTACTTCTTTGTGTGTTTGAGCGTCACTTTGTAAGTGTATAAGGAGTAGGACGCGTGTGTCAGTCCTCCTTTATTTCCCTGTGTGTAATGTAGGGTCATCAAAAGTTTTATCAATAAATCATAGGTAATGTGTGTGATGTGAAATTTGTGTATTTTGTTTAAAAAAAACACGCTTTCATCGGGATGTAGACACCAAGGTGCTAATCCTCTCGCAGTTTCTTGGTTACGTCTCCCCATGTGCGTGTTGGGGTGATCAAAATTTAGTAATATACTGGAAACCTTTAGGCCCTCACCCTAGCATGTAACAACATTTCCTCTATTTACTATAGGTAAGTATAAGAGAAAGTAGAAATGCCCTGTGTGAAAAATAAACTGTTACTTTCAACTATTCATGTTTAATTATTTCAGTTCTATGAAATACTTCAATCTGTATAGAGACGCCAGGGTCTTAATAAACGCGATTCGCGATTACATTTTGTATCCGTACTGTCTCTCCCTCTCTGGCTGGCTGTGTAATGCTATGTAGGGCCATGCATATTGCATATATTAGGTCATCCGGCGAATGAAGACATTTTCGCCCACTTGTAGTACGTTACAGGAATAAATTTCTCAATTTCACGGCAATACAAACTTTATGGATCTTAATTTCCGCATTGATTTTAAAAGTGCCCAGCTTGGCATCAGCTTGCTTAATTCAAAGAGCTGTATTAAGTCGTTATTGAAGTGAAAAAGAATTGAATAAATGCTGCTCTTACTTGGCGTCTTTCCATCTCATCGGGACATTAGCTTTCTTGGTGTGATTAAGGAAACAAACTTGCAATACCACACTAAGGACAAACGTGATGTAATGCACGCAAGGCATTCCACCGTCTACATTTAGTACAGGTAAGGCCAAATAGCGACTTCCTGATCTCTCAAATATGCTGTTACTTTTTACTTTCTCTACAACGTACATAATAGATAGAGAAGGTATTGCATTCCACCCAAAAATTCGATACCGAGATTTCACCAGAAATATATGTTTTGAGGTGCCCTGGATCCAAAAAGAACATTTTTAGAAAAATCTGGTGTGTTATATGATTTTCTCTACTCTTGTACAAACTATTTTACAAACGCTTATTCTCCATCTACTTCATGTTAATCGAGATAAACATTTGCAGACTATCTTATTGCTAATTTTCTTGTAGATGTAAGGGGAATATTGCAGACTTTAAGCGATATTCAAATGTTTTAAGAGTTGGTTGCTGCGTGGAGCATTCCATTCTCTTTGCATGTCCAGGACATAAAAAAAGAATAACGAATTCCCATTTGAGAAAAGTATAAGTACTGGAAAATTAAAAACAAAATAACAAGGAATATCTCGGAAATGGTTCACTCCACAGAAAATGTATATGACATAAATTGTGTGTTTTAACGAGATCTACATTTTTTGTGTAGAAAAATTTTGTCTATCTCTTACGGTTTACTAGTTATGCAAAAGCCATTCACAATGAAGAAGACTTTTGGGGACATTCCCAGAAAATGCAAGACATACGTTTCATTTATCATGAAAATATCTTAAATATATGATATTTTAATCAAAATAGTTAGTCATTTTTGAGAAAATTAAAATTTTCGAAAAATGTTGCATGTAAAGGGTAGTCTGGGATGGGGGATTTTCTTGAAAACGCACAGACACACCGAGACGCGCACACACACGGCTTTTTTTTTCTAAAAAGGCAACCTTTTAATTCAGGGGCCTCAAAACATGTATTTCCGGTGAATTCTCGGTATGGAATTTTTTGGTGGAATGCAATACTTCCCCTACTTACTATATGTAGTAGAGAAAGTAAAAAGGTACGCGCGCACGCACGTGTGTGTGTGTTCCAAACTATCCTTATCAAGGAACGTTTTGGGAATTTTTTATTCTCTAAAACATGGCTCCAATGATTTTGATTAAAATACCACATATTAAAGATATTTACATAACAAATAAAATGTATATCGTAAATTTTCTGGCAATACCCTATGAACTCCTCTTCATTCGGAAGACATTTTGTATAATCTTGTACAACTGTTTAACGATAGACAAAAACGTACTACACAAAAAATGCAGATCTCTTTAAAGCACACATTGTATTTCAAATGACTATTTCGTGGCATAAGCCATTCCCGAGACATCCGTTATTAATGGTTCGAATTGTTCAACACTTAAGCATTCTTTTAAGTACTTTCGATTTTCAGTTGTTTCGCGCGATGTCATGGAAACGTGGACTTTTAACGGCAGCGTATAGCGCCCAGTTCTAAAACATTTTATTATCATTATTCCCTTTGTATCTATAACGAAATTGTAATGCAGCTATTTCTGCAAAGGTTACCTGGACGCACTAATATACGATAGAGGTAGGGAAAGTCACATGAATGTAACACAACAGTGTTTTTTGGGGGGTGGGCTTTCTCTACCGCCTAACTGCAGTACGTAAGAGGAAGTATTGTATTCTACACAAAAATTCTACGTCGAGATTTCACCGAAATAGTTTCGAGGCCTCCTGAATCGAAAAAGAGAATATTTGGAGAACAGTCCATGTTTGGTGTCTGTCCGAAATGTCTGATAAATACCATGCTTGGTATTTAAGTTTGGAGACTTTCAAAGATGAGACACAAAGATTTCCAAGAAAATTCCCCCGCCCCAAACTACCCTTTACATGGAAAACTTTTTCTATATTGTTTTGTTTTCTCTAAAATGGCCGTAACGATTTGGATTAAATGCCCTATATTTAAGATAAGATAGAAACTTTACCACACGTACTCGGGAATTGTCTCCAGGGAGAGTTACTACAGATAAAACGTCACAACACTGTAATAGCACTGCTCGCCAAATCGATTACGTAACACATGAAGAAGTCTTACACTGTGTGACTGACTGCGGCAGCAACCGTCATATTGACATAATTGCTATCGACAGGAAGAAAGGATCATCCGAGATCTTAGATCCTACAATCAGGTTTGAGACGTCCTTAAGTCAGCCAACGGAAGTAGATAAAGGAAAGAAGACCATATACGGACCGACAATTTCATTCTTCAGTGCCTCATACATATATAACATAGTGGTCATAGGCCTATTTTTCGGAGCCAGGGGCACAGCATAAAATCATTTTGAATTGGGTATTGTTAGCTCCACGTTTGGGAACCAACTTGAAGTTGTTATTGTCTTTAGGAGTTTGTTGATGTTTTTGCAGTTGATGGAGTTGTTTATTTATTTAGCTCCACGTATGGACGTCAATTTGAAGTTGTTGATAATTACGTAGGAGTTACTGTTGTTGTAGTTTTTGCACCACGCTTTGTGCGTTAATTTGAAGTAGTATTGTTCTTACGTAATATGCTGTTACGTACGATTTGAAAATGTATTTTTGTTCTTACACTCCAAGTTTAACAAAAATATTAACTTTGCCATTAAACTGCTTCTATAGATATTATTTATGTTTATGTTTACCTTGGCTGCGTCATTATTACTTTAGAGACACGTTTCTCTTAATCAGGGCGTGGTGCGACAAGAATGTAGGCTTTAAGTTTAAATTCACTTCTGTTTATTATTCCTTGACAAATTAAATAGCACTACTCTGATATCAAGAGCTGTGAGATTCTTTAATTTAATACTTGCACTTTGTTATCACTTATACTTATTTTACGATTCACACGCATACGTAATATTTCTTTAGAGAACACATCTTCCATCTGGTCACTACGAAGATCTGCAGGCAACTGAACACATTTCAACCGTCCAAACCCGTAAACTTTTGTATTTCAAGTCTCTGATTGGCTGGTCCTAGTCCAATAGAATACCTGCATTCAACTAAAGCTTTTTCTGCCTGTTGATTAGCTATTTTTAAACTGTTACAAAATTTACATTATCGTTGCTCTAATCATGACTAGTAACATTTAAACTCTCAAACTCATTATTGCCTCAAGGTTACCTTATTGTTATCTCATTGTTAGCAACTTTAAACTTATTATTCTCACAGCTCTTACATTATTAAAGTATGTAGTGTATTCACATAACATTACTAAACATGTTTACAATAATATAAGCATATGCAATGACTGTTACATACATTTTAAAAATTATTACATACACATTGCTTAAAGGCGGGCTGATATTGAAATTACATATTATATAATTTAATTGAAATTATTCAAGTGTTAAAAATACTGCCTCAATTTGTACAATGGAGACAATACAAATCACAAAACAGCTACACCACATTTTCCTATGTATAATAAAATATCTCGTGGCTATTTACCGAAATAATTTGTAAGGTAAATATAGTATAGCATAAAAAGTTCAACCACAACATATTTATTGTACAGAATGATTTATGAAGAACTCACATACTTATTTATTTAATTGTTTCAAAAAGAGTTATGCTAGCGACAAGTTATTATGTCTGAAATACAGAGGAATTTTGGGAGATTATTTACCTCTATAGCAAATGTTGAAAATGTCCTCCATCCTGCATAAGGCACAACTCAACACGTCGTTCCATGTTACTGGCCACTCGTTGGAGGACTCTGTTGTCAATAACTTGAATCTCCTGTGTAATGTTGTGCTTCAGATCGTCCAATGTCTGAGGACATGTGGCATAAACCCTGTCTTTTAAGTAACCCCATAGAAAGAAGTCCGGCGATGTCAAATCCGGAGATCTCGGTGGCCACAGGTTCTTGGAAATTATCCGGTCGTCAAAGAAACTTGCAATTAGTGCCATGGATTCATTTGATGTATGGCATGTAGCGCCGTCCTGCTGAAAATATCCTTGACTCAGTTCTACATCGTCTAGTTGCTCAGCAAAGTCCATGAAAATCCGTCGGTACTCTGCAGTGTTAACACTGTTTAAAAAAAATTGGTCTCACTATTCTCTGTGGGGATATTGCGCACCAAACTCCGATTTCAACCGGGTGCATAAGTGCTTCATGAATAACATGTGGATTTTCGCTGGTCCAATAGCGTGAGTTATTTGAGTTCACATAGCCGGATAAATGGAACCATGCTTCATTTGGGAATTATGTGATGGACAATATGGTAGGATTCTGCACAATGAACGCCTGAAACCAACGACAATAATTCAGTCGTCGATCCTTATCTGGTTCCTGTAACTGATGGACAACCGTAATCCTATACAACGGCTTTAGGCCTGCACTTTTCACAGCTCTATGACACATTGAGTGACTGATCCAGTCGTGCTCTTACGTCAACAACCGTGGGAAGCATAGGTGAACGAGTTTTGCCTTTTTCACTCACCAGAGATCCAGTTGTTTCCAATTTGTTTACGAGTCCCAGTATTGTGTTTCTTTGGGGAGGATCCCGAACACCAAATTCTCTCTGGTATGCCCTTTGAGTAACTGTAATTGAATTCTAATCCAGCATTGCTTTACAAGGAAGAGTCGTTCATTTAATGTGTACTCCATTTTCACGTTGACTAGAACAAAATCTCGAAAACAGTTGCCGACAATAAAACTAACAATTGCGAATAAAACATGAACATCTGCGCATCCAGTGACAGACAATCGAAACTCCAGAACATTCTGCTTAATTTGGTGCTAAAATTGGGGCACTGAGTGAATTTCGAACAGAATAAATAAAGAAAAAAATTATGTCAGTTCTTCATAAATCAGTCGCTATTTTAATATTCAACAGTATTACGTTTATTGTCCAAATTAATAAATACTTACCCGACATTTATCATTTACTCTTTGTTAACACTTATTTATTTTTGTAACTTAAAAGAAATCAATCTGTGAGCTATAGAGCTGCGACATCGGAGTCGCTACATGGAGGAAAAGCGTATAGAATAAGAAGGTAAGAGTGTAGCGATAAGGGCTGACATTGACCTCGCGCGGTACAGTATATACAGAGTGAGCCAAAAGACAATTTTAGGGGAATTTTCCAAGCGATGACCGATGTCGTCTAATGTTTCTTCGGTAAGAACGAACGTCGTCTTTTAGATTTCTTAGCCTGAACACTTCCTGTGGCCTGAAATTTACTGTAAAGTTCATGGATTGTTGTACGGCCTGAAATCTTTACACCTGGAAATCTTTCTGCAAATCGTACTTTCACTTGGCGAGCTGACCGAGTTAACACATACGAATCATAAATAAACACACGCTTGCAGTCGAAAACATACACTGAGCCATAATATACTTTGTGACTAAGTACAGAACAAAATAATAAATAACTCGTAATAACTGAACTATATCACATCACCGTCAACTCAAAACTGCACTTCACACGACAGCGTGACTTTGTTTATAGTAGCAGTGCGTTATCATGTTTTTATCATATTTGCACACGCCCAGTGGAAAAACACCGCGCAGCTGGAAAAATTGTTCATAAAATACCACTCCGGGATAACTTAAAATATAGTGTACAAGACACACACCCTGGAAGAATTAAAACAAAATACCCGCCAGGAAATTTCGCAACGTGAACTACGGCGAGTGATGAATAGTTTCCTAAAGAGGTGCCAAAAATGTATGGACAACGACGGTGGCCAGTTTGAGCATCTCGTTTCATAAAGTTGGTAAGTAAAGCCTTTAAAAGTAGTTTTAAAAAGTTGTATGGTTTTATCAGCGCCTTTCTATGATAGCGGCAGACGGCAACGAGCGCCGAGGAAGCGGACAGTAAAAACACCGCGCAGGCGGTTCGGAGCCTTTTGGCTCACCCTGTTCAAGTAGAATTACGTGAACATTGACTTTATTTCTGCAATATTATTTATATCACATACAGCTGCCGTATATAACTGAATTGTCTTTATTGAATCATTAACACAAAAACCTACGTCACAACGTGCACATGGATAAGATTCTATGTCAGTTTATTGCAATGAATTACAACCGCAACTTTGTATCCTGTAGCTCATATAAGGGAATACCGGGCAGAAATAAGTGCCGCGCACAGTTGTTCAGTAAACGATTTATGGAGATGAGTCTTGCTGTAGCACTTTATCCTCACATTCTGCAATACAACCTTATGTGTTTCAGTGTGGACATGTCTTCGCACATTACTCGGCCTACTATTGGGCTATTGCACGGTTTGCAATAAACGTTTTTATTAATACCAGAGAAAACGTTTTCCCGATATATATACTTTGCAACGTTGTGGACTTTCGTGCCCTTCCCTTTGGCATTTCGTCTAAGTGAACACTGTACGGCAATACATTCAACTCAACTGTACGGGTAACCCTCTCGTTGTAAACAGTCCAGCATCTAAACAAACGTAACGACTCCGATGTCGCAGCCCTAGTAATCTGTATGGTGTCACATGGTAAACTTTATTATAAGATCAAATTTGTAAATAATAATAGCAAATAAGGTGCTTGTCTTGAACTTTCTAGGGATAGCCTGTGAAAACCTCTTCATTTAGGAGTTTTCTATAACAAGATATAAACAAAAATGTACTCCTCAAATAATGTAGAACTTTTTAAAACACACAATATATTTCAAATAACCTTCTATTGTGGCAACAGCCATTTCCAAGACATCATTATTATTAGTTTTATTTCTTCAATACTTCCTTTTTTTTTTGAAAGCGCTGTCGCTATCCTACTGTTTCTCGCGATGTGATGCAAAGAGCACTTAACAATCAGCTTTCGGTTTCCTCCATCCCTCTCATACCTACAACGAAATGTGTAATGAAAGCATTTCTACGAAGGTTTATCTCGATTAATACGAAGTAGATAGAAAATCTTATGTGTTATATTCACAAAACCTTCTCTATCTCAAATCGTTTATTAGTGGGCATACAAACTATTCTTACTAAACTTTTTTACTTTCTCTACTACGTATAGTAAGTAGGGGAAGTATTGTATTCCACCCAAAAAGTCGATACCGAAATTTCACCGGAAATACATGTTTTGAGACCCCCTGAATCCAAAAATTTTTTTTTTGAAAACATGCCCGTGTGAGTGTGTGTCTATGAACAGCATAACTCAGAAACGAACAGTCGGATAAACACCAAACTTGGTGTTTAGGTTCAGTATCTTCCAGAGATGCGACACAAAGGTTTTCAAGAAAATCCCCCCACCCCAGATTACCCTTTACATGGAACATTTTTCGAAAATTTTAATTTTCTCAAAAATGGCTCTAACGATTTTGATTAAAATATCATATGTTTAAGATATTTTCATGACAAATGAAATGTATATCTCGAATTTTCTGGGAATGTCTCCAAAAGTATTCTTCATTGTGAACGACTTTTGCATAACTGGTAAACCATAAGAGATAGACAAAATTTTACTATACAAAAATGTAGATCGCGTTAAAATACACAATTTATGTCATATACATTTTTTGTTGTTGAGTGAACCATTTTCGAGATATTACTTGTTATTCCCTTAAATTTTTCAATACTTATTTTCTCAAATGGGAATTCGTTGTTCATTTTTTTTGTCTTGGATATACAAAGAGCATTAATCTGTGGCAAAGAGAATGGTGCTGCACCTAGCAACCAACTATTAAGATATATGTCTATGCTTAAAGGCTACTGTATTTCTATATTGCCCATGCAAATACAAAACAAGGGAAACATAGTACGCCTTAAGCGATAGTTAAGTATTTTTAGAACTGGTCGCTATGTGTGAAATGTAATTCTCTTTGCATGTCAAAAGATCGTTTCTGCAAATGTTTATCTCGATTACTATGAAATATATGGAGAATAAGAGTTTGTAAAAATAGTTTGTACAAGAGCGGAGAAAGTCATGTGAGTGTAGCACATCAGATTTTTCTTCTATCTGCTTCAATTTAAGAGAAATAAACTTTTGCAGAAATAGCTACGTTGCAATTTCGTTATAGATACAAAGGGAACAGCGACAGTCAAATGTTTAAGAACTGGGCGCTAAATGCTGGCCTTAAAATTACATTCAGTTTCCATGACATTGCGAGAAATAACTGAAAATCGACGTGACTAAAAACAATGACAGTATTGAACATCAAAGCATTAATAACGAATATCTCGGAAATGGCTGATACCACAAAAACGTTATTAGGAATAAATTGTGTATTTTAAAGATATCTACATTTTTTGTGATTTACGTTTTCGTCCATCGCTTAACGTTTACCGGTTATACAAGATTATACAAAATTCCTTCCGAAAGAAGAGGACTATTCCCAGAAAATTCAAGATATACATTTTATTTGTCATATAAATATATCTAATATATGCAATTTTAATTAAAATCGTTAATGCAATTTTTTAGAAAATAAAAAACTTCTAAAAATTTTCCATCTAAAGTGTAGTTTGAACTGGCGAGATTTTTCTTGAAAAATCTTCAAGTCGCATCTTTGGAAGATACTGAACTAAAGACCAGGTTTGGTAGTTATCCGACTTTTCGTTTTTCAGTTATGCTGTTCATACACACTCGCTCACATACACACACCTCTTGCCTCTTTCTATGGTTCTTTCTTGTACTGGTCGAACAACGTTTTCTTCTTCCCAGGAGGGGGGGTGCTGGAATGTCAGGGGAACTCCATTTTGTATGCTGGAGCAACTTGTGAAACGCGTTCAAGGTTTTCGCTTACTTCAGCCTAGTTGTTGGTGAGGATGCTCTATGGAAACGAAATTTTTAATCTTCAGAAAACTTCAAGTTGGCCAAGGCTGTTCTCAGCCAGCTTTGTGAGACGTCACTAACAGCGAAACCGACAAATCATTTTCTTTATTTATATTGATTGGCAATCCTTTGTACATTGCAAAATTGAAGAAATGAAATTTCCATACTCTACCAATCAATATTCTGTTCAAATTTTTCTGAAAGCCAGTGATACTCATGATATTCAGCTATATTCTTGCTCTCCGCCTACCCATTAAATGTTACTTTGCTTTATTCCATCTGAACGCTACATTCGCAAATGCCTACGCAATATATACATTTTACATATAAGTGTTATTCAGAAAGAAGGAACGTATTTTAAACATTCATATTTAATGAACGACAATAGATAGCGACACATACAAAACATCATTGAATAGAGGAAAGTTCAAAGTTTTAAGCCCCATCTATTAGTGCCATTCAGTGCCTACAGCGTCGCTGTGTTTGTTTACGAGAAAATGGCGACGCTACAGGAAAAGTCGTTTTGTGTGCTGCATTATGCAAAGAGTGAATCCACTGTTTCATTGCAGGTGCATTTCGTTGTAAGTTCAACAACGTCGTAAAAAATTGCAATTGATAGAATAAATTCGTAGAAGATGGTTGTGTATGCAAACGGAAAAACACTGGTCGTCCTCGCATAACAAATGGTGGCCATTTTGAACACAGAAAAGAAAATTTTGAACTTTTCTCTATTCAGTGATGTATTGTATCTATCGCCATCTATTGTCGTTTATTAGAAATAAATATTTAAAATCTGTTCCTTCTTTTTGAATAACCCTGTATATATAGACATACACATGAAGAAGGATTAGTTTCAAAAAAGTTAAATGATTTTATTGTTTTTCAATATTCCTCTTTAACGTCAATATATGTGTGGAGACCGGATTGCCTGGACGGTTTGAACAGAACAAGGTAAACCCAACGCTAACGGCATCAAGGGACGGAAAAAGAAGATCAATAATACACTTTGCATTCATGAAACCAGCCTTTAAATCAATGACTGCCACTCCTGCAGCTCTTCAGAAACCACGTTTTTATAATGCCCCATTGTTTCATCTGACGACAAACTATATATCTTTAATTTTTGGAAACAAAAAGAAATTACAAGATGCTAGATCAGAGCTGTATGGTGGTGGGTTCATGGTGCTGACCTTTAGGGCATCCAGCTACTCAATTGTTAGTTTTGCTGCATGCGACGATGCGTTGTCATGATGTAACATTATTTTTCCTTTTGGGTGTTTTTGATAAACGCTTTCAAAAAGTTGCGGTAAACAGATATTTGTGTACCAATGGGCAGTAACCGTACATCTATCTTCTAATGCTATAGTAGCAATATGGCCTGTTTTAGAGAGAGAAAAAAGCTAGCGACCATCTTCTTACCAACACTGCGAATTCGTATGACTTTTGTAGGCGTAGGTTTTATTCGAAAGGTCCAGTGAGCTGATTGACTTTTCTTTTCAAGGATCATAACAATAAATCAAAGATTCATCAGCAGTTACGATGTTCCAAACCAAATTTGAAGACCGCCTTGGAATTTTTCCAGCTTTTCTACATCAGTAAATGCGTTGTTGTTTTTGATCGGGAGTCAGTTTATGTGGAATCCATTGACAACAAAGTTTTCTCACGTCTGATGTTTTGGATTTGACTCATACCAATGTCCAATGTCGCTCGAACAAATTCATAAGCTGTCCTCGATTTTCTTCAAGCAATGCTCGAACAGCGGCAATATTTTCATTAGTAACAGCAGTTCTTGAGCGTCCTTCACGAAATTCATCACTACGGAAAAAAAATTGATGTGCTTCACTCATACGACCTTCTCTACTCTTGTACAAACTATTTTTACAAATGCTAATTCTCCACCTATTTCATGTTAATCGAGATAAACATTCGCAGAAATTATCTTATTGCTAATTTTCTTATAGGAGCAAGGGGAATATGGTAGACTTTAAGCGACAGTCAAATCTTTTAAGAGCTGGTTGCTATGTGGAGCATTCCATTCTCTTTGCATGTCCAGGACGTAAAAAAAATTAATAACGAATTTGAGAAAAAGTACAAGTATTGGAAAATTTAAGGGAATAACAAGCAATATCTCGAAAATGGTTCACTCAACAAAAAAAATGCATGACATAAATTGTGTATTTTAACGCGATCTACATTTTGTGTGTAGTAAAATTTTGCCTATCTCTTATGGTTTACCAGTTATGCAAAAGTCGTTCACAATGAAGAATACCTTTGGAGACATTCCCAGAAAATTCGAGATATACATTTCATTTGTCATGAAAATATCTTAAACATATGATATTTTAATCAAAATCGTTAGAGCCATTTTTGAGAAAATTAAAATTTTCGAAAAATGTTCCATGTAAAGGGTACTCTGGGGTGGGGGGATTTTCTTGAAAACCTTCGTGTCGCATCTCTGGAAGATACTGAACCTAAATACCAAGTTTGGTGTTTATACGACTGTTCGTTTCTGAGTTATGCTGTTCACAGACACACACACACACACACACACACACACACACGGACATTTTTCCAAAAATGCTTTTTTTGGATTCAGGAGGTCTCAAAACATGTATTTCCGGTGAAATCTCGGTATCGAACTTTTGGGTGGAATGCAATACTTCCCCTACTTACTATACGTAGTAGAGAAAGTAAAAAACCGATTTCTTTTGAATTCGCTGCACCAATATAAATTGTTACCTTAAATCGGGCTTCTTCGCCAAATGCATTTCTAAACCGATCTTCATATTGTTTAGGCCTTAATGACTATTTAAAATCGTAAAAAATCATAGCCCGGAAATGTTCTCTAGTCAAATTCATTTTTGGGTGAACACAAAATCTTTAAATGGTTATAATTAACAAAGTATTAGAGCAAATCGAACAAACTACACAGCAATCAATTCGCAAAACATTAGAAAGTAGTGTCAGATATAAACAAACTTTATTAGTTTTATGAAACATGGCATTCTAAAACTGTTCACTGTCGCCCTCGAGTGCTAATATTATAAAGAGAGAAAGTTTGTGTGTAAGTTTGTTTGTGTATGCGCGGTAATCTCAAAAAACAATGAATCAATTTTGATAATTCCTTCACTTTGAAAAGCCCAATTCGTTTTGACAGGACAAGACCCGTTCCACTACTGGAGGTTTCCGGAGAGGGCAACGAACCACCCGTCCAACTAGGCAGTACTCTACAGTCTAAGGGGAATGCTCTTTCCTTGGAGCAAGCATTCGTCGCATCTGCCCGGCACCGCCACACACCACAAAACCTAGAAACACGCTTGAAACAAGAGCTGGAGACGGAATGAAAGCGAAATTAGGGAAAGAAAAACCGTGTTAGATGACAAATCACCACAGCATTCGCCTACCGACCAGGAAAAACCACGAAAAGCCCAAGGTGAGAGTAGGCATCGAATCGAAAGCAATCGTTACCGCTCGTTACAAGTGAGCAGAGAATTAAAATCCTGTCCCTAGTCACAGTAATGAGCGTCCTTCGCATGCTGCATAAGCAGTCCAGGAGACCCTGCGTAAAGTGAAGTCATCATCAGCAGCAAGGCCATCCAGCGTTGAAGCAGATGTTTATTCTAACAACGCAGCATTGAGCTGTCTATTTCATTTGAATAGGGAACGGTGCATCTTTATTAAACAGCGTGGGAAATACGAGGGCAGTAGCAGAAGTACCCGACCTGATGTATTTATAGCGGTTGTTGTTTCAAACAAATGACTATGGTAGTAAGTATCACCCTTATAAAGCTTAAGTTTGAAGTTTGACGATGCTACGTTGTTTAGTAATTGCTTGGCAGCCATCAATTGTGAACGCTCTTAGCGGATTTGTAAACATGGATAAAACTAGCCATCGTTATGTGATACAATACTTTCATTTGAAAGGTCTTAGTCCAACTAATATTAAAGCTGAGCTAGATTCTACTCTGGGGGAGTCTGCTCCTTCGTTTACAACAGTAAAATATTGGGTGGCAGAGTTTAAGCGAGGCCGTACGAGCTGCCAAGACGAACATCGCAGTGGTCGACCAAATGAGGTGACCACGTCAGAAATTGTGAAGAAAATCCACAAAATGGTATTGGATGACGTCGACTGAAAGTGCGCAAGCTAGCAGACATCGTAGGCATTTCAAAAAGTGCTGTACATCGCATACTAACTGAAAAAAAATCTGATGAGTTACACTCACACGACTTTCTCTACTCTTGTACAAACTATTTTTACAAACGCTTTTTCTCCACCTACTTCATGTTAATCGAGATAAACATTTGCAGACTCTATTTTATTGCAAAATTTCTTGTAGATGTAAGGAAATATATATTTACAAGGGCAATATAGAAATACAGTAGCCTTTGAGCACATACATATCTCTTAATAGCTGGTTGCTAGGTGCCCTTTGCTACAGATTAATACTCTTTGCATATCCAAGACAAAAAATGAATAACGAATTTCAATTTGAGAAAATAAGTATTGAAAATTTTAAGGGAATAACAAACGATATTTCGAAAATGGTTCACTCAACAAAAAAATGAATATGACATAAATTGTGTATTTTAACGCGATATACATTTTTGTGTAGTAAACTTTTGTCTATCTCCTATGGTTTACAAGTTATGCAAAAGTCGTTCACAATGAAGAATACTTTTGGAGACATTCCCAGAAAATTCGAGATATACATTTCATTTGTCATGAAAATATCTTAAACATATGATATTTTAATCAAAATCGTTAGAGCCATTTTTGAGAAAATTAAAATTTTCGAAAAATGTTCCATGTAAAGGGTAATCTGGGGTGGGGCGATTTTCTTGGAAACCTTCGTGTCGCATCTCTGGAAGATACTGAACCTAAATACCAAGTTTGGTGTTTATCCGACTGTTCGTTTCTGAGTTATTCTGTTTACAGACACAGACACGGATGTGTTTCTAAAAATGCTTCTTTTTCTTATTCAGGGGGTCTCAAAACATGTATTTCCGGTGAAATCTCGGTATCGAATTTTTGGGTGGAATACAATACTTCCCCTACTTACTATACGTAGTAGAGAAAGTAAAATGTAGAGCCTGAAAGGAGACTATGTAGAGAAATAAAGATGTTTTTTTCCCAACATTTTGTGTTTTCTTTGTTAGGTCGGCTTCTTCTGGGACAGCCCTCGTATCTTTATTTAACTGGGGTAGTTGCCTCTCTATGGGTTAGCTAGGCGTGGGGGTTCCAACCTTGTGTACCACCCACTATAATAGGGATGTTTTCATTGTTTCCTTCTGTCGCCACTTAAATAGCGGATTGTATATTTCAATACCATAACCTATTTTTACTTTCTCTAGAACACTCGCTTTCACTTATGCGTTACAATAGCTTCAGGCGGCATTTTACTGGCGTTCACATGTGGAGTGTGTATAGCAACGAAGAGGTGTTACACGCTGTTAACCTTTTCGCGCGTGCTGTTTTACGTGCACAATTGTAGATTATTCACATATGAATAGATAACTTTATGCAATAGCTTTACTCGTCATCACTTATAATAACCATGTTTAAATATACAACTAAATAAAACACTGTTGGTTTGGTTGTTACGTTATTTGCCCCACGCTTTGGGAGCCAATTTGAGAAAGATGTTTTCTTTTAACTTGTTTGCAACACGCTTTGGCGTCAATTTGAAGTAGTTTGTAGTGAAGGAGTTGTATCATATTTCAACTTTTGGGGAGCCGAACTTGTAGTAGTTGCAACCGCACGTATAGTAAACAGTTTCCGGTAGCCTACGCCCCGAATGTACTTTCAGGTGGCCTTTGCCCCAAGTTTAAAAAAAATAACTTTGTAATTTGACTGTTTCTTTAAATATTACACATTACTTTCTCTACTACGCAAAGTAAGTAGGGGAAGTATTGTATTCCACCCAAAAATTCAATACCGAGGTTTGACTGGAAATACATGTTTTGAGACCCCCTGACTCCAAAAAAAGAATTTTTGGAAAAATGTACGTGTGTGTGTCTGTGTGTGTGTGTGTGGTGTGTGTGTGTCCGTGTGTGTCTGTGAACAGCATAACTCAGAAACGAAGAGTCGGATAAACACCAAACTTGGTATTTAGGTTCAGTATCTTCCAGAGATGCGACACGAAGGTTCTCAAAAAAATCCCACCCACCCCAGATTACTCTTTACATGGAGAATTTTTCGAAAATTTTAATTTTCTCAAAAATGCCTCTGACGATTTTGATTAAAATACCATAAGTTTAAGACATTTTTATGGCAAACGAATTCTATATCTCGAATTTTCTGGGAATGTCTCCAAAAGTGTTCTTCATTGTGAACGACTTTTGCATAACTGGTAAACCATAAGAGATATACAAAATTTTACTACACAAAAATTTAGATCGCGTTAAAATACAGAATTTATGTCATATACTTTTTTTTGTTGAGTGAACCATTTTCAAGATATTGCTTGTTATTCGCTTACATTTTCCAATACTTTTTCTCAAATGGGAATTCGTTATTCATTTTTGTTATGTCCTGGACAGGCAAAGAGAATGGAATGCGCCACACAGCAACCAGCGCTTAAAAGATTTGACTATCACGTAAATACTACAATATTCCCCTTGCACCTACAAGAAAATTAGCAATAAGATTAACATCTCAATTAACATGAAGCATATGGAGAATAAGCGTTTGTAAAAATAGTTTGTACAAGAGTAGAGAAAGTCATGTGAGTATAACACATCAGATTTTTTATCCTTTATTCTAATCTAATAATTTCTATTTTTCCTTTTTTCTTTCTTTTATTTATTTTTTATTTATTATTATATTATTATTTTGTAGACACTGTATAATTTATAGTTATTTTATCTGAAAAAAATTGATGTAATCTAAAATGTAAATGTGTTTGTGAGAATAAAGGTAAAGTTTGAATGTACGTCCCGGTATAGTAACCAAGGTGCCGGTATAGTATATTCATATTTTATTTATTTATTTGTTTATTTGTTTCTTGTTATGTCATGGAAACCGCAATGGGATTTTAAGGCCAGCATATAGCGTCCAGTTGTTAAACATTTGACTATCGCTGTTACCTTTGTATCTATAACGAAATGTGGAATGTAGCTATTTCCGGAAAGGTTTGTCTCGATTAAAATAGGAAAATAAACTTTCATAAGAATAATTTCTGTACTACTAATAAGCAATAGACGGTATTGAAAGTCATATACATGTAAAACATCGAATAAAGTAGACTTCAGAGGCTATTCCCAGAAAATTAAAAATATATCTTTTATTTTTCATGTAAATAAGTTTAATATGTGGTATTTTAATCAAAATCGTTAAAGCTATTTTTATAAAATAAACAATTTCCAAAAATGTTCCATGTAAAGGGTGGTTTGGGGTGAGGGGAGTTTCTTGAAAATCTTCGTGTCGCATGTTTGGAAGGTACTAAACTTAAATATCACGTTTGGTATTTATGCGACGTTTCGTTTTTGAGTTATGTTGTTCACACACACACGGACCTTGTTGGTATTCAAGGAGCCTCTAAATATTTATTTTCAATCAAATCTCGATATGGAATTTCTGGGTGAAATACAATACCTTCTGTACCTAAGGTTCATGATAGAAAATGTAAAAAATTAAATCTAATGTACTGTTGAAAGGACTCCATGTGTTGGGTGGCTCGGAGAGATACAGAGCAGTAGGTTGGGTGGCCTTGTCTCTGCTCGCTGCACCGACTATTGTGATGCACTGGAAACTCAAACATTATGTTCAAAATAAGATTCATCCTGCTCTGCACAAAATTTTCGACCTCATTAGCTATTCCCGCACCCTACGCAAAGTTACAGGCGTTAAAAGGTAAAGGTAAAAGCATGGACGAACAGTGGGGCCCCGCAACCGGGTGGAGAAACACCGCAAGTAGAGTCAGAATGGGCGGTCCGTGGTTCGAATGCGAGTCGCGCCTGTTGCTATCTCGCTCGATAACGTCAACGGCGTTACAGATTCATTTGCTGAATTCAAATTCAGATAGCTGTATTTATATTTGTGTGCTTAATGAGTTTCTCTTGGTCAAAATATAACAAATTTGCAACAAAGTAATTTTCAAATTTTGGAGAGGGCTTTTTCAGGGGTTTAAAATGCAATTTAGACAACTATAAATGTAATTCAATGTGTGTTATTAAGGACCAAAATAACACGAGTATTCGAGACCAAATTCTGTTTTAATTTTGAGGGGCCTTACAAGGGGGTTCTAACATATGATACATCGGTTCTATATAAATGTATTTAGTTTTTTTCGATATATAGCAGAGAGAGAAAAAATCTGATATGTTGCACACACATGACTTTCTCTACTCTTATACAAACTATTCTTACATACGCTCATTCTCCATCTACTTCATATTAATCGAAATAAACATTTGCAAAATCTATTTTCTTGCAGGTGCAAGGGAATATGATAGGCTTTAAGCGATAGTCAAATATTTTAAGAGCTGGTTGCTATGTGGAGCATTCCGTTCTCTTTGTATGTCCAGGACATAAAAAAAAAAACGAATAACGAATTCCCATTGAGGAAAAGTATAGGTATTGGAAGATTCAAACAAATAACAGGAAATATCTCGGAAATGGTTCACTCACAAAAACATCGTATATTGTGTGTTTTAACGAGCTCTAAATTTTTTGTGTAGTAAAATTTTGTCTATCTCTTATGGTTTATCACTTATGCGAAAGTCGTTCACAATGAAGAGGACTTTTGGGGATATACGCAGAAAACAAGATATACATATTATTTGCCATGAAAATATCTTACATATATGGTACTTTAATCAAAATCATCAGAGCTATTTTTTAGAAAAATCAAAATTTTCGAAAAAAATGTTCCATGTATAGGGTAGCCTGGGTTGCGGGATTTTCTTGATAATCTTCATGTTGCATCTTTGTAACATACTAAACTCAAATACCAAGTTTGGTATTTATCCGACTTTTCGTTTTTAAGTTATGCTTTTCACAGACGGACACGGACACACACACGGACATGTTTCCAAAAATACTTTTTACTTTCTCTACTACGTATAGTAAGTAGGGGAAGTATTGCATTCCACCCAAAAATTCGATACCGAGATTTCACCGGAAATACATGTTTTGAGAATCACTGAATCCAAAAAAAGCATTTTTGGAAACATGTCCGTGTGTGTGTCTGTGTGTGTGTCTGTGTGTCTGTGAACAGCATAACTCAAAAACGAACAGTCGGATAAACACCAAACTTGGTATTTAGGTTCAGTATCTTCCAGAGATGCGACACGAAGGTTTTCAAGAAAATCCCCCCACCCCAGACTACCCTTTACATGGAACATTTTTCGAAAATTTTAATTTTCTCAAAAACGGCTCTAACGATTTTGATTAAAATATCATATGTTTAAGATATTGTCATGACAAATAAAATGTATATCTCGAATTTTCTGGGAATGTCTCCAAAAATATTCTTCATTGTGAACGACTTTTGCATAACTGGTAAACCATAAGAGATAGACAAAATTTTACTACACAAAAAATGTAGATCGCGTTAAAATACACAACTTATGTCATATACATTTCTTTTGTTGAGTGAACCGTTTTCGAGATATTGCTTGTTATTTCCTTAAATTTTCCAATACTTATACTTTTTCTCAAATTCGTTATTCATTTTTTACTTTCTCTACTACGTATAGTAAGTAGGGGAAGTATTGCATTCCACCCAAAAATTCGATACCGAGATTTCACCGGAAATACATGTTTTGAGACCTCCTGAATCCAAAAAAAGCATTTTTGGAAACATGTCCGTGTGTGTGTCTGTGTGTGTGTGTGTGTGTGTCTGTGTGTGTGTGTGTGTGTCTGTGTGTGTGTGTGTGTGTCTGTGAACAGCATAACTCAAAAACGAACAGTCGGATAAGCACCAAACTTGGTATTTAGGTTCAGTATCTTCCAGAGATGCGACACGAAGGTTTTCAAGAAAATTCCCCCACCCCAGACTACCCTTTACATGGAAGATTTTTCGAAAATTTTAATTTTCTCAAAAATGGCTCTAACGATTTTGATTAAAATATCATATGTTTAAGATAATGTCATGAGAAATGAAATGTATATCTCGAATTTTCTGGGAATGTCTCCAAAAGTATTCTTCATTGTGAACGACTTTTGCATAACTGGTAAACCATAAGAGATAGACAAAATTTTACTACACAAAAAATGTAGATCGCGTTAAAATACACAACTTATGTCATATACATTTCTTTTGTTGAGTGAACCGTTTTCGAGATATTGCTTGTTATTTCCTTAAATTTTCCAATACTTATACTTTTTCTCAAATTCGTTATTCATTTTTTTTATGTCCTGGACATGCAAAGAGAATGGAATGCGCCACATAGCAACCAGCGTTAAAATATTTGACTATCGCTTAAAAGCTACGATATTTCCCTTGCATCTACAAGAAAATTACCAATAAGATTGACATCTCGATATCTCGATTAACTTGAAGCATATGGAGAATAGGCGTTTGTAAAATTAGATTGTACAAGAGTAGAGAAAGTCATGTGAGTGTAACACATCATATTTTTTTATGTCCTGAACATGCAAAGAGAATGGAATTCGCCACATAGCAACCAGCGTTAAAATATTTGACTATCGCTTAAAAGCTACCATATTCCCCTTGCATCTACAAGAAAATTACCAATAAGATTGACATCTCGATATCTCGATTAACATGAAGCATATGGAGAATAGGCGTTTGTAAAATTAGATTGTACAAGAGTAGAGAAAGTCATGTGAGTGTAACACATCAGATTTTTTTGGATTCAGTGGGTCTCAAAACATGTATTTCCAGTGAAATCTCGGTATCGAATTTTTGGGTGGAATGCAATACTTCCCCTACTTACTATACGTAGTAGAGAAAGTAAAAAATACTAAATTCGATGTATCATAATGATACACGGGGACACTAGAGACCAGATCCCCCTTGTCTGTGCTGGCGCGCGCGCGCGCGCGTGTGTGTGTGTGTAAGATGGCCATTTGAAAGAGCATGTCTCAACGAATCTCTAGTGGCACATTCTCTAACGAAGTCTCCAAATGTTCAAACAAAGCCAGAATATCCTTGCACGTTTGCCATTACCTTTAACTCTCCAAAAACTAGCAACATATGACGTAATTCCTTGTTTCCCTGTCGTAACCACTCCATGATACGAGTGAAAAACTAATTAAAACAATAGAACGCGAGTCTCGTAGTTACCAAGCTTCAGCATATGTCCGCCAGGAGGCTACGTGAATCAGCTGCACAGTAGTATTTACTCCCGAGGACATACAGCTCCTGCACAGATAGGCCACCCAACTCACTCCTCAGTATCTATAGAGGTTACAATATATGAAAGGTTATTAAAATGCAACTTTGAACATTTTCCACCAGTATGGGATAAGTCACTAGAACCTGGTGATATTCGGGTTATCTTTCATAACTCCTCCATAAATACGCACCTGTTAAATGTATTGGGAACGTTAGTTATATTCTATCTGTTACCTTGCCGTCCTGTTTTTATACAGGGTGATTTATGAAGAACTGACACATTAATTTTTTTAATTATTCTGTTCGAAATTCACTCAATGCCCCAATTTTAGCACCAAATTAAGCAGAACGTTCTGGAGTTTCGATTGTCTGTCACTAGATGCGCAGATGTTCACGTTTTTTTTCTCGTAATTTTTAGTTTTAATATCGGCAACTGTTTTTGACATTTTGTTCCAGTCAATGTGAAAATGCAGTACACATTAAATGAATGATCCTTCCTTGTAAAGCAATACTGGATTACTAATTCAATTACAGCTACTCAAATGGCATACCAAAGAGAAACACTCCCCAAAGAAACACAATACTGGGACTAGTAAACAAATTGGAAACAACTAGATATCTGGTAGGTGAAAAAGGCAAAACTCGTTCATCTAGGCTTCCCACGGTTGTTGTTGACGTAAGAGCACGACTGGATCAGTCACCCAAAAAATCATTAAGATGTTTGTCGCAGGAGACAGGGTACAGCTACTCAATGTGTCAGAGAGCTGTGAAAAGTGCAGGCCTATCGGCCGTATAGGATTACGGTTGTCCATCAGTTACAGGAACCAGATAGGGATAGACGACTGAATTATTGTCGTTGGTTTCAGGCGTTCATTCTGCAAAATCCTGCCATATTGTCCATCACATGGTTCACAGATGAAGCATGGTTCCATTTATCCGGCTATGTGAACTCAAATAACGCAAACTATTGGGCCAGCAAAAATCCACATGTTATTCATGAAGCACCTATGCACCCGGTTAAAATCGGAGTTTGGTGCGCAATATCCGCACAGAGAATAGTGGGACCATTTTTTTTAAACAATGAGAGCACTGCAGAGTACCGTCGGATTTTCATGGAGTTTGCTGAGCCACTAGACGATGTAGAGCTGAGTCAAGGACATTTTCAACAGGACGGCGCTACATGCCATACATCAAATGAATCCATGGCACTAATTGCAAGTTTCTTTGACGACCGGATAATTTCCAAGAACCTGTGGTCACCGAGATCTCCGTGTTTGACATTGCCGGACGTCTTTCTATGGGGTTACTTAAAAGACAGGGTTTATGCCACACGATCTGGAGTACAACATTACACATGAGATTCAAGCTATTGACAAGAGAGTCCTCCAACGAGTGGCCAGTAACATGGAACGACATGTTGAGTTGTGCCTTATGCAGGATGAAGGACATTTTCAACATCTGCTATAGACGTAAATAATCTCCCAAAATTCCTCTGCATTTCAGGTATAATAAGTTGTCGTTAGCAGAACTCGTTTTGAAACAATTAATGACGTCATTATTATCTCAGTGAGCCCTTTGTCTCATAGGGGAGCTGCGGAATTGAACCTCAGATAGAATGCCTTTTCGACTTCGTAAACATGTGATATACTCGGCGGTGCAGAACTGCTTTTCGCTAGGGCATATTGTGCTTTCTTTGCACGCAGATGGAAGTGTCTACCGATCACATAATTTGCATGGTTGACTGCTACTTCGAACTGGAAGAGAATTTCATTAAGTCCCTAGTGAAAACACGACAAAAAAGGAGAAACCAATAAAATATTTAAAAATATTTGTAAATGTTACTTAGTTGTTTTGTATTAAAAAGGTTAAAGTTGTGACGTTAAAGCCAAGACACTCTACGCAACAAAAACCGTCCAATTATTTGAATTACCTATCAGCATACATGCTGAGGTTGCGAGTTTACGAGACGGAAGCGAAAGAAGTTCAAAATGTAAATGCTGGAAAGGTACGATACAAGACCCATTTTACTAAGCTGACCTCGAAACTGTTGATACCCACCGCTTCCACTCATCTTTCGCCAGTGGCACTGACGACAAACTCGCTTCAAAGTATTGACGTCATGCACAGACAACCGAATAAATCTGAAAAATCGTATTACTATTTATATTAAATTAGTTATAAATATTAATTAAGCTAAATTATACGAGCATTTAATTATAATTATTATTAAATTATTCCATTAGACTATTAAATTGTTATGAATTATTAAGTCTTACCTTTGCAGTTAGCTAGAAATTTGAATTGCTTTTGAAGTTTTTGGTGTAAACGTCTGTTTGTGTGGGGTTTTATTTTTAGAGGAAGAAGACCTGGATAGAAGAAAACCAAGAAGTTTAATTGGTTTAGTTAAGTACTTACACCAAAATCATACTAAAACTTAGGTATTATCTGTTCTTCGTACTATTACAGTACAGTAATTTGCAGCGTTTAATAACATACGTGTGTTATATAAATGAAGTTCATAGTACGGTTCAGTACTTAATTTAACACTTAAGGTGCATCCAGGTTATAGGTATTGAGAGATTATGGCGGAGAAGGAAGGTGATGACCACACCTTTGCGCCGAAGAAAAGAATATTACAGAGCAGTATATGTGATATGAACAATGACTCATTGTTCAATGTTATTTGTTATATACCCAGATTCTAAACGTCCACTACTTGCAATAAACAATCTGTCATCAACCCATATTCTTACACAAGAAATTCAAATACTACTTCATAGAGCCAATAAGCAAGGAAAGCAAGTGTCTTTAGTCTGGATTCCATCCCACATTGGAATACAAGGCAACGAATTGGCCGATCAGGCAGCCACTCACTAAGTGACCCAACTATAACTACACCAGCTCATGATGTTATCTCAATCATTAAAAAGAATCTCTCCCAACAGTGGAAGACAGGATGGTTTGACTCCACGAGAAGCAAACTCCGTGATATAACATCGAGTTTTTCCAACACATCTTCCCAGACAAGATCAGGTTTTAATATCCCTACTGAGAATGGGCCATACCAAGATCACACACAGTTATCTTCTTTCAAAGGACCAACCACCCATCTGCCACCAATGTAACATATTGTTAACTACGAAACACACAATCGTGGAATGTCCACAATACGATCAATGGAGACAACACTACCAGATACCCAATGATTTACAAACAGCACTCAACTATTCGATGTACCTAAGATAGTTGAATTTTTTAAAAGCACACATTTATATAAAAGTATATAATGTTCAATCAGTTTGATTAGTTATAGTGTCACAATTGTATACTAGTTCATTGTCATGCTTCGAAACTGCCAGTATGTTAAATAACCTCATTGTTTTATTGTTAAGTATTTATTTTATAAAACGTTGTAAAGTCGCGATATGACTAATATGTTAACGCTACTATAAACTTTCAAAATAAAAAAAAATACTAACAGAAATAGTGCATCCTTTGTAAATGGGATGTCTGGTGATTTCTCTGATTATACATGGTGAACCATTTAATTTGAGACTACAATATCTCGAAAACTAAGCCTTATAGAAAGAAATGTCTTCAATAAAAGTTGCTTGATATTATGGGGAAAGTAAATGGCATTAGTTGTGTTTTGTTTGGAGGACGTTATGGTGGCCATTTTAGGGTCAATTTTATTTGTATAAATGGGAACCTACATTTTATCGTTAGAAAATGGTTTATAAAGAGCTGTTTATTTTGTGATGAGGAATAAGAAAACAAAATGAAAATTGTTGTTTCCCAATTACGAAACGTAACTTGACCCTAAAATGACCATCCATGGATGGTGCAACCATTCGTACACGGCCAATCAGAATTTTCATTGTTATTCACGTTGGTGTAAGAATAATTGCAAAGTTGCTGATACAAATGTTTAGTTTTTTAAGGAGTGAGAAAAAATAATAAAGGTAGGTTCCCATTTAAAAAAATGAAATTGACCCTAAAATGATCATCACAACGTCTTTCAAATAAAACACGACTAATGGCATTTACTTTCCCCCATAATATCAAGCAATTTTTATTAAAGGCATTTCTTTCCACAACGCCAAGTTTTGGAGATTTTTTATTCAGAAAGAAAACTTTCAGCTTTTCCAAAAGTAGGGGCTGACAAATAGACAAAGCTTAATACTTTTACAAGTGATTATATAAAAACAGGAATAGCACAATGAGACAAAACATGATTATCACTGAAATAAATTCCTATTATGAGCAAAAGAAAACAGCGGAAAAATCTATTTTAGAGGGGGAATTACTAAAAGTGTGGCCCTTCTGCGTTAGTCATACGCTACAGAATTAAATTAATTTGAATGTAGATGATTTTGGAGAATTTTGATTGAACCTTTAAGAGCAAAAACTGCAATGTTGTACATGAAATTGGCCTTGAGACTGAACTTTTTGCAAAATTCAGGCAAAGAGTCTAGGTGTGGTTCCTCTTGCCCCAACCATCAGTCCAATAACTTCAATGGATGACAAATTGTGCTTCTCAAGGTAGTGGGGGATGGTAGGCTCGTATATTTGACATTTTGCAGTGTGTACTTCAGCTGGTTGTTGTTCATTCTGTTGCATTCTCACTGTTGGATCGATGATATATCCGGATGATGAGCGTATTGGGATGACTAGTATATCAATCCGACGAGAGGAGCCGTCTTGAGAGAGTCCATGCACTTCCTAAAATACTGTATGACCTTTTAGTTTTAAGGCTTCAGCAATAGTGGATCTTATTTTATGATGCCGACAACTCCACAGTGTCTCTCCGAAAGGACAGGTGCCCAAAACGTGGCCAATGACTCGAGTTAAAACGTTGACCACCCTGACATACGGCAGCAGTCATCTTTGTTTTTTAATAACCTAAGCTCTGCGTCCCCTATATCCGAGCCAGCCAGTACATAATGTCTAAACATCTTTTAGTAATGTATTTCCAGATTAATTAACTTTTCTCTTAGGGAACTTTTTCTATGGGGGAATTCCTGTTAACGAACGATACTCAATTTATTTTCCTTGTGCTAGCTTTCAGTCAAATGGAGTAATTGTCTGTTTAGACTTTTCCATTAACGTTCGACAGCCTTATCTCTTCCGGTGAAATGTTTCATTTTTTTCTGGTGATCGCTATCTGTTAAACATTTCTAGACCAAATACCAGCTGTGAGTACTAAAGCTATTATAACGATTAGGTTTTGACAAATGCTTGAACCTTGCAAACAATATCGCACTGGCTGACTTAACCGGGAAATTACAGTTGCAGATAATTCATTGCCACTCTGTCTCCTTGGCCTTTTATTGCAAATACGATGTTTTATTATCCAAGAAAATTCTGCACTTGCATGTATGAAAGTGCCTCGAGTACATGGAATTGTGCCGATGTGAGGCAGGATGTTTCACACATATACATTAATTAAACAATGCCTCAGCCCAAGCTGTAATTATCAGAGTCAATGACTTATAGGCCAATTAATTTTCTTGTATTTTTATTGATTATATAGTAGTTAGCAGTGTTTATAATTAAGTTAAGAGAAATATTATAACCGTATGTTGCAAGGGAATTCGCTGTTGGGCTAGAGGACCCTAACCAGACGAAATACACTAAATTTTATGGCTAGGGATGTCAGGGAACGCGATTTAGGAACTGTGATAACTGTAACAGAGTCATGTGATATTCGAAATAGCTAATGGTAAAGCTAGGAGGTAAGTTTGAATTATTTTAGACAACCAATCAGTCACATGTAAGCAAAAGCTTTGAAATATTAAATGTAAATTGGTGAAGCCACGCTATAAACTGCTTAACGGAATAGACATTGCAAGCTCAGATTAACAAGCTCCTGTAATTATGTAGAAAATGTATCTTAAATAGTACAGATCGTAAGGGGAAGTCAAGAGATTCAAACTGAACTAAATTTTATGTGCTTGTGTGTAGATAACGGACTTAGTAAATTTCGCGGCAATCAGAACAGCTTACTCCAATAATCTTGTAAACCTAGAGCAAGATATATTAAAAACTGTCATCTAAATTTACCTGCCTATGTGTTATATTTTGTACACTTCACTTCTTTCACGCCTACACGTCCTGTAAGAGATATTTGCTCGACCTAACATATATAGCCGGAACATTTATGATAAAAGACATAATTCACATACCTTCAATTATATATTACACTTACTTAAATTCTGTTTATCAGTTGTATAAACAGTGGCGCTCAGCAGTAATTTATGTACATTTAGGCACGGACCGGCGCAAGTGGTTTTAGGTAAGGAAATACTAAACCTCTATTGCCACGCCCAGCATTCACCCCTCACCTGGTTCTAGCGCTCCACTTAATGATTTGTTTTAATCCCCTCTTTTCCTTCAATCCTGAGCCAGAAACAGACCTGACTTCATAGGTTAATGGATGAGTACGAGACTTTTGACATCGAACCAATACGAGACGGACTCGTCCAGAGACTAGTGTGGATCGGCTTTGCGAAACATGCCTTCCCGCCACTCAGGTGATATATTTCCGTATTCCTCCCCTTTTGCAGCTCACCTAGGCCTTACTTTTGATCATAGGCTAAGTGTGTGCGTGTGTGTGTGTGTGTGTGTGTGTGTGTCGGAGTTGAATTCAAACCAATAAGAGATAGGCTCACCTAGGTCTAGAGTGGAACACAGATGAAAAGGAGCTCCTGACAACATTTAATAAAGAAAAACACTATAGGAAACCAAAAGCATCGGCATGTTTCCGTGCACTCCACTCCATAATTAAGACCTGGATTCTTATATTTTACCTATTTCTCTACTACTTTAATCAGATCGTGTGTCTAGCATTCAGTTAAAAAATTCTATATCAAAATTTCACTTCAAAGACATCCATGAGGCCCCTGAATGAAAAAGAATAACGTTTAGAAAAGATGAGAGCGAAGTGGTAGGAGTACATAAATAACTGAGAAATGAAATGTTGGATAAATAACAAAATATCAAATTTCCTCATGTCAAGCTCCCATTATGGATGTACGATGCAGGTTTACAGGTAATTTCCCATCCCAAACCACCCTTTACATGCACAATTCTATTTTATGAGTGAAAAGAAAAAGTTAAGCACATCTTTTAGGGGAAATTTCGTCTACAAATTGATACTACTGCTAAATATGAAAACTTCTGTAAGTTCAAACCATGTGGTTTCTTTTCTTCTTTTTTTTGGTAAACATATGAGAGTTAGTTTTATCTAGTGTTGCTCTGAAGGGCTTTTTATATTAATGACTTTCTCTGGTATAAATGACTCGTTTTCTCAGAAACTATTGAAGAAAGCTAAATCAAATTTTAGGAGGATAAAACAACCTCTAAGTGTTGTTTGGTTCTATTTTGGTGTTGATAATAAACATGCTTGGTTATTTTCTAAAACAAATCTGATGTGTTACACTCACATGACTTTCTCTACTCTTGTACAAACTATTTTTACAAACGCTTATTCTCCATCTACTTCATGTTTATCGAGATGTCAATCTTATTGCTAATTTTCTTGTAGATGCAAGGGGAATATGGTAGCTTTTAAGCGATAGTCAAATATTTTAACGCTGGTTGCTATGTGGCGCATTCCATTCTCTTTGCATGTCCAGGACATAAAAAAATGAATAACGAATTTGAGAAAAAGTATAAGTATTGCAAAATTTAAGGAAATAACAAGCAATATCTCGAAAACGGTTCACTCAACAAAAGAAATGTATATGACATAAGTTGTGTATTTTAACGCGATCTATATTTTTTGTGTAGTAAAATTTTGTCTATCTCTTATAGTTTACCAGTTATGCAAAAGTCGTTCAGAATGAAGAATACTTTTGGAGACATTCCCAGAAAATTCGAGATATACATTTCATTTCTCATGATATTATCTTAAACATATGATATTTTCATCAAAATCGTTAGAGCCATTTTTGAGAAAATTAAAATTTTCGAAAAATGTTCCATGTAAAGGGTAGTCTGGGGTGGGGGGATTTTCTTGAAAACCTTCGTGTCGCATCTCTGGAAGATACTGAACCTAAATACCAAGTTTGGTGTTTATCCGACTGTTCGTTTTTGAGTTATGCTGTTCACACACACACAGACACACAGACACACACACACACACAGACACACACACGGACATGTTTCCAAAAATGCTTTTTTTGGATTCAGGAGGTCTCAAAACATGTATTTCCGGTGAAATCTCGGTATCGAATTTTTGGGTGGAATGCAATACTTCCCCTACTTACTGTACGTAGTAGAGAAAGTAAAAATGGATAATGAATTCCCATTTTAGAAAATAAGTATTGAAAAATTTAAGGGAATAATAAGCAATATCTCGAAAACGGTTCACTCAACAAAAAAAATGTATATGACATAAATTGTGTATTTTAACGTGATCTACATTTTTTGTGCAGTAAACGTTTGTCTATCTCTTATGGTTTACCAGTTATGCAAAAGTCGTTCACAATGAAGAACACTTTTGGAGACATTCCCAGAAAATTCGAGATATACATTTCATTTGTCATGAAAATACCTTAAACATATGATATTTTAATCAAAATCGTTAGAGCCATTTTTGAGAAAATTAAAATTTTCGAAAAATGTTCCATGAAAGGGTACTTTGGGGTGGGGGGATTTTCTTGAAAACCTTTGTGTCGCATCTCTGGAAGATACTGAACCTAAATACCAAGTTTGGTGTTTATCCGACTGTTCGTTTCTGAGTTATGCTGTTCACAGACACACAGACACACACACGTACATGTTTCCAAAAAATTTTTTTGATTCAGGGGGTCTCAAAACATGTATTTCGGTGAAATCTCGGTATCGAATTTTTGGGTGGAATACAATACTTCCCCTACTTACTATACGTAGTAGAGAAAGTAAATATCTGATGTGTTGCATTCACATGCCTTTCTCTATCCTCTATTGCTTATTACTGGATATACAAATTATTCTTACGAAAATTTATTCTCCTATCTACTTCATTTTAATCAAGATAAACTTTTCCAGAAATAGCTACATTACACATTTCGTTATAGATACAAAGAGAACAGCGATAGTCAAATGTTTAAGAACTGGACGCTATACGCTGGCCTTAAAATTCCATACTGTTTCCATGACATCGCGAGAAACAACCAAAAATCGACAGGACTTAAAAGAATGTCTAAGAACTATTAGTAACGGATATCTCGGAAATGGTTTATGCCACAGAAAACGTTGTTTGAAATATACTGCGTGTTTTAAAGAGATCTACTTTTTTTTTTGTGAAGTACGTTTTCGTCTTGCTTAACGTTTACCAGTTATGCAAGATTATATAATTTCCTTCCAAATAAAGAGGACTTCACAAGATATTCCTAGAAAATTCAAGATATAGATACATTTTATTCACACATATATATATATATATATATATATATATATATATCTTTAATATATGATAATTTAATCAAAATCGTTAGAACCGTGTTTCAGAAAATAAAAAAAATTTCGAAAACGTTTTCCACATAAAGGGTAGTTTGAGGTAGAAAATCTTCGTGTCGCATCTTTGGAAAGTATTGAACTTAAAGTTTGGTATTTGTGCGAAATTTCGTTTAGTTATGCTGTTCACAGACACACACACACACACACGTTTTTCTAAAAAATGATTTCTTTATTTAGTGGCCTCAAAACGTGTATTTACGGTGAAATGTCGATATGAAATGTTGGATGGAATGCAATACCTTTCTACCTACTATGTACATGGTAGAAAAGGTAAAAACAATTGCTGATAAATGTTAATCAAAGGATGATATAATTGATAAGAAAGTGTCCTATCTTTCTTAATAAACAAACAACGTATTTTAGTGGATTGTGAATCTAGAAACGGTTTCAGCTGTAAAAAAGTCATTGCCATGCCAGTTATCACGATCGGCGCACGCACTCACGCATCAAAACAAGTGAGGTTGGTAAGGCGCGGACCTATCGTGTATTTCCGGACCTCTTGTATGCCGGACAAGGTCACACTATGTTGTGTTACGAGGTAGGCGTGGCAGCTAACACGTGTGCTCAGCGAATGAAAACCTGTTGCTCGTGTACGAAGCAGTTGACCGCATTTCAGTTTAAATGACTAATATTTACTTGAGTTCAAATATATAGGGGCATTTTAAAACCTTGCCACTGCACACAGTATAAAAAACATGTCATATTCACTTGACTTTCTCTACTCTTGTAGAAACTATTTTTACAAACGTTTATTCTCCATATGCTTCATGTTAATCCAGATGTCAATCTTATTACTAATTTTCTTGTAGACGCAACGGGAATATGGTAGTATTTAAGCGATAGTCAAATCTTTTAAGAGCTGGTTGCTATGTGGCGCATTCCATTCTCTTTGCATGTCCAGGACATAACAAAAATGAATACGGAATTCTCATTTGAGAAAAAATATAAGTATTGGAAAATTTAAGGGAATAACAAGCAATATCTCGAAAATGGTTCACTCAATAAAAAAAAATGTAAATGACATAAATTGTGTATTTTAACGCGATCTACATTTTTTTTGTGTAGTAAATTTTTGTCTATCTCTTATGGTTTACCAGTTATGCAAAAGTCGTTCACAATGAAGAATACTTTTGGAGACATTCCCAGAAAATTCAAGATATCTATACATGTTATTCGTCATGAAAGTATCTTAATATATGATATTTTAATCAAAATCTTTAGAGCCATTTCTGAGAAAATTAAAAATTTCGAAAAATGTTCCATGTAAAGGGTAATCTGGGGTGGCAGGATATTCTTGAAAACCTTCGTGTCACATCTCTGGAAGATACTGAACCTAAATACCAAGTTTGGTGTTTATCCGACTGTTCGTTTCTGAGTTATGCTGTTCACACACACACACACACACACACACACACACACCCGGACATGTTTCCAAAAATGCTCTTTTTGGATTCAGGGGGCCTCAAAACATATTTCCGGTGAAATGTTGGTATCGAATTTTTGGGTGGAATACAATACTTCCCCTACTTACTATACATAGTAGAGAAAGTAAAACTGATGTCATATTCATTGACTTTCTCTAGCAACTATAGTTTATTTTTATATACCTTCTACAAACTATTCTGGCAAAAGCTTATTCTTGTATATATGATAAACGTGTGCATAAATAGCTTCATTACATGTTTAGTAATAGGTACCAAAGGGAATAGCTTTAAGTCCCAACTTGCAAACTTCATTTGCGTTGTATGCACAGAGAAAGGACTATGCATTTCTTTTCCCATGCATTGTCAGCTTCTGAACAACACACGATCGCGATAAGAGATTTTATATCATCGACTAAAGAACTATGGTAGGTACTTTTCCATTTGGCCGTGCCACACCATTTTAAATGCTGGCGCCAGCATTTGTTGTTTGCTTGGATGAATTTTATAAAGACTGGATGAATTTTCATGTTGGATATTATTGGATATGTTATTGAATTTGAAACTTGGGGTACCTCGGTAGATTTCCGCATGCAATTTACGGATCTACAGAGAGAGCCAAAAAACTACGAACCGCCTGCGCGGTGTTTTTCCTATCCGCTATCATAGAAAGGCACTATTTTAAAAGGCTTTACTTGCCAATTATATGAAAGGAGATGCTGAAACTGGCCACCATCGTTGTCCATACATTTTTCGTTTTATAAAATGCTTTTTTACTTTATTTACTACGTGTAGTAAGTAGGGGAAGTATTGCATTCCACCCAAAAATTCGATACCGAGATTTCACCGGAAATACATATTTTGAGGCTCCCTGAATAAAAAAACAGCATTTTTTAGAAAAAGGTCCGTGTGTGTGTGTGTGTGTGTGTGTGTGTGTGTGTGTGTGTGTGTGTGTCTGTGAACAGCGTAACTCAAAAACGAAAAGTTGGATAAACACCAAACTTGGTATTTAAGTTCATTTTCTCAAAAATGATTCCAGCAATTTTGATTAAAACGTCATACATTTAAGATATGTTCATAACAAATTAAACGTATATCTTGAATTTTATGAGAATGTCCCCAAAAGTCCTCTTTATTTTGAATAGCCTTTGCATAACTGGTAAACCGTAAGAGATAGACAAAATTTTACTACACAAAAAATGCATACATATCTCGTTGAAACACACAATTTATGCCATATACATTTTTGTTTTTTGTACAGTGAACCATTTCCGAGATATTCCTTGTTGTTTGTTTGAATTTTCCAATACTTATACTTTTTCTCAAATGGGAATTCGTTATTCGTTTTTTTATGTGCTGGACATACAAAGAGAATGGAATGCTCCACATAGCAACCAGCTCTTTAAACATTTGACTATCGCTTAAAGTCTACCATATTCTCATTGCACCTACAAGAGAATTAGCAATAAGATAGTTTCTGCAAATGTTTATCTCGATTAACATGAAGTAGATGGAGAATAAGCGTTTGTAAAAATAGTTTGTACAAGAGTAGAGAAAGTAGAAGGTTATTAAGGAGGACTATAAAACTAATATTTTACCGTTAAAAAATGCTGATTTGGATCCCACCATTTTGTATGTATCTCTTATACAGTTTTTCATTCACATTTTCATTTGTAAACATTCCTCGTATTTCCTTCCTGTCTTTTCTTCTCCCTTCGTCGGTTGGAGGTAATCATTCAAGCGCGCATTTCACGTTTGGGACACAAAAAAGCCTCTCACGGGCCTACGTGACTATATACACGCGCGTATAGCTAGCTGCAGGTGGAGCCATAAACTGCACGCTTTAACGTAGTGGTGTAATGCCTTTTGTTTCGCTGGCATTAGAGGCCTCATAAAGCTTTAAATGTAGAACGCAGCTTTAGTTTTTTATTTGAATTTATATGAAATCATGTGGCATGTTTTCCGCGTAACACACAATCAACCTTTCGAAATACATAAAAGAAGCATTGTATTCCATCCAAACATCTGATATCGAGATTTCACCGAAAAAAAACATGTTTTGTTGCGCAATGAATCCAAAAGAAAGCAACTTTAAGAAAATATCAATGTGTGTGTGTGTAACGAAAAGTGGGTTCAATACCAAATTTGGTATTTAAGTTCAGCGTCTTCCAAGGATACGATACGAAGATTTTGTAGAAAATTTCCCCCCCCCAAACTCCCCTTAAATGAAAAAAGTGGTTATTCTTTATTTTCTCTAAAACGGCTCCAACAATTTCGATACCCAGCGGGATGGCTCAGGCAGTAACGTCTATGGCCCGATTCGGGAGGTCGTGGGATCGATTTCCGGGACCGACCTTGCTGACCCATGGGTTTTCGGGGTTTGCTCGAATGCTGGGAAGGATCCTTACATTCCCTGAGTTTCGTGTCCCTCCATTCCACCTTCATTCTAATTGCACTTCACCTTTCAGGGTTGCAGGTGCCATCCGGGAGTTTAAATCTGTAAATGGTAGGGGCCCTGCCCGCTGCCTGTCGTGCCTCCTGGACAGACCGCCCTCTGTCACCTCTCACTTTATCCCTTTCTCCCGGAGACACCCCGTCAGTTACAAGAGGATAGGTCGAAGTGTATATGTAAGATATTTGCATCAAAAATGAAATCTTTATCTTGAATTTTCTGGCAATAGTCCGTGAAGGCCTCTGCATTGTGAATACCTGTTGTATAATTAATTAACCATAAGTTATAGACAAAACCCTACTACACACAATTTATCTAAAATAACATTTTTTGTGTCGTTAACCATTTCGGAGATGTTCTTTGTTTTTCGTTTGAATTTTCAAATAATTTATCATTTTCTCAACTACAAATCGCTATTCTTGCTTTATTTTTTTGTGTTCATGTAAAGAGACTAGAATTTCAACGCTATCACGCAGCGGCCGGTTTTAAAAAGATTTGACCATTTCTTTAGCCTACTGCATTCTTCTTATACCCACAACGAAATGTGTAAATGAGTAATGAAGGTTTATCTGCATTAACAAGAAGTAGAATAAGCTTTTGTAAGAATAGTTTGTGGAAGAGTGAGTAGAGAAAGCCATGTGAATACAAAACAAGATTTTTCGTAGTGATCTCTCATTTAACACTGTAAAGGTATTTTTTCAGAAAGCATTATCTTTTAAAGCTTATTGTATTTGTATTTTAGTGCATGTTTGTTGAAATAACTATGTGAAATTTGCTGTTTAAAGAAATTTTGTGAATCTTGTGACTACGCTCACAGACATGAGCTTTTCAGGGCGAGTAACTTAAAAATTTCAACACAAATATCTCTAAAGCAAAAAAAACGTTAAATTGAAAAATAAAATTAGGGGCATAGAGGCAGGGGAGGGGCTCATTAATGCATATGATATAGGCTATTCAAAAAGATTTTCAACATAAAGTGGTTTTTTCTGTATTATTTTCATGCAACTAATAGCATGGAAAATAACATTAAGAATGGTATTTGTTATTTCCCAAATTGCAATGTAAAATTGACGTTTGAGATAGAACGAAACACACATTAGTTGCACGTTCTGAGGTCAACCGCGTCGTTGACTCTCAAGCGTGAACTTCACGTGGCAGTTAATCGTGAGATAATTCACGCATTACAATGTGACAAAATCTGTACTTAATGTTATTTTCACTGTTATCAATTGCACTGGAAAAACCACCGAATTTCAAGTCACATAAAAGGTAAATACGAGGACGGATCGAAAAGTAACGCACAATAATTTTATTCTGCCTTGGTATTGCAGCTCGAATGTTGCAATTTCACACAGATATAGTTTTAAGTCTTCACTACAGAGCGTATATTTTGTTTCATGTTCAATTCTAGCGAGAGAAGCGTGAACTACGCAACAAAGATGGCGCGCATGTTACTGTCGTCCACGTGTGAAGAGCAGAGAGGTGTGGACCAAAGTGCATAAACCGAATGATATTCACAGGAACTTGCGTGGCGTGTATGAGGATGATTATATGGACCGTAGCAATGTCTCCAAGTGGTGTGCATTCTTCCTAGAGGGTCATGTGAAGCTTAGTGATTCGCCACGCTCCAGGAGGCCGGTAACAGCTGCAACCCCGCAGAATGTCAGAGCTATTGAAGAGGTAATTTTGAACCACCGGCGTGTGCAACTGCGAACCTTATCGCAACAGTTCAACATTTCCTATGGTGCAATGTATGATATTGTTCATGATACGTTGAAATTTCGTAAAGTTAGTGCTCGCTGGGTACCTAAGAACCTGACAGACAACCACAACGATCAGCGAATGATAACGAGCTTGGATCACCTAACGTGGTACACCGCAGAAGGGCGTGACTTTCTGAAAGGAATCGTCATTGGTGATGAGTCGTGTGCATACCACTACACGCCCGAAACCAAGCAGGCAAGTATGGAGTGAAAACATGCTGGTTCCCCAGTGAAGAAAACATTCAAAGTGACTCAATCTGCTAGGAAAGTGCTTGTGACGGTGTTTTGGGATATGTGGTGTTGTATTGGTGGACTTTGCTGAACACGGTACCATTATGAATGCTGCAGCCTACATGAAAACTTTGATGAAGTTGTATCGTGCCCTTCGTGACAAACGCCACAACCCGAATGCTGTCGATGTCAAAATTCTTCATGACAATGCTCGCCCCCATATTGCTATTGCTTGGTCGTCAGAGAATCACCAAATTTGGTTGGCAGGTGCTCCAGCATCCACCATACAGTTCGGATCTTATACCATTGGACTTTCATCTGTTTGGTCCCGTGAAGAAATTCCTGGCCCACCAACGCTTTGCAACAGATGCAGAAGTGAAATCAGCAGTCCGCAGATGGCTATACTCCAAGGAAACGAACTTCTACGAACAGGGCATATTGAAACTGGTATCACGATGGGAGAAATGTGTTGAGAAACTTGGTGACTATGTCAAAAGTAGGTAAAAGGTGTATGTAGATTTGTGATGTTGTTTTAACTATTAAACTTTTTTGTAAAAAAATTATTGTGCGTTACTTTTCGATCCGCCCTCGTATATTGGTTGCCACCTATGTGGCGTATTCTGAACTTGTCATCAAGTATCAAGGACACATGCTGAGGCAGTATTTTTATTCCTTAACTGTTATCCATTTAATTATAAAAATAATAGATCCCAATAAGCTATCAGTAATTGCTATAAAGTGTATATTACAGCCATTGTATTATGTATATTTATTGCATATATGTGTAAAATATTATGTGAATGTATTTCTTAGTTTAGAAACGTAGGAGCTGTGAGGGTAGAAGCAAGCTGTTTTTGTAGCAAATAGTGTCATAAAGTGGAAAAGCAGAGGGTGGCTAACAATAAGTTGTATCCTTGGCAGAACAATAAGTTAGAAAGCTAAGGAAGGCTACCAACAGTCGATGGAAAAATACTGATGTAACGTCAAAAGGTTTATAAATAGTCACATGAGAACAAAAAGCCAATGAAAGTCAAACTGAAAGTGTTCTGCTAAAGTAGACTTAGCCAATCAGAAAACAGAAAGATTAAATTTAAAAATTTAAGCTGTGGACGCTAAGAGGTAGCGTACCCAAGCCAAGTCAGTTCAGTAGATGAAGTTCAGAGTGTGCGGATGTGAAATATTAGTGCATTGCGGAGAAGATAAATTTTGACATTTAAAAAAAATGTAGTTCGGAACAGATAATTAGTACAACTGTAAAATACATTTCATTTAATATTCGCAGAGATATAAATGTGTGTGATGTTTTTTTTTAACGCGAATAAAGAACTTAAGAAATTTTCTGTAGACTGCAGTTCGTTAGCACACATATAGAACTTAATATCTTACAGCTCCATACGTAAATACTTCAGTAATTGGTTATTACTTTGTTATATTATTCAACTGCCTTCAAAAATTAATAAAGAAGTGAGAATTTAAACTATAACTTGTGTAAAGTGTGTGAAACTATTCTACAGCCGTACCATCCTTGTTAAGAGATATTTACTGTACCAAATATAACTGACGCAGCAGAGGCATAAATTAAATTAAATCATAATTAATTAAAATTTACAAATTACTACATATAAACTATTATCACGCACACTCACACATACAAGACCCCACCGCAAAGTGTGCTAAAAACGCATGGCTGCCCTCTATTCAGAACTTAGCATTGTGGTGCGTATTTTATCTTTAAATTGTTTATGTGTGCAAAACTGTTAATTTGTGACCTTGAAATTAAGTAGTTCGGTAAAACATTTCGAAATTGAGAGATAAACTTTGGAACACGGCACACAAACCATAACTCCAACTTTGGACGTTTAATGGCCTCGTTATACACGAGATAAAACTGCCATTTAAAACAAAGAACGCTAGCACGTAAAGTAGTACCTCATTCTAGCGAACCAGCATCTGCGTATATCGTTTAAACATCCTGGAATGCCTAGCTGCGACATGCATATACCGAGACTCTTAAGATTACTGAAGAATTTAACCACGTGATGCAATTAAAACTTTACTATCGCAAAGGAAAATTTAATGACAAAATTATGTTCGCATCAAAGGTCGCCCACCAACCACACACTCTTAGCTCACTCTTGCCAACGTCATAAAAGCATTTGATTGTTAAGTCGCTCCAGAATGTGCGAAATTTAATGCATAATATCAAGTCATCATACCGGACAGTGGTATCAAGTTACTGATCTGTGACCCTCTGTAATCGACCCAGCCCAAAAACTGGACTTGTAGACAAAACTTTTTGTATCCCTCCGCGTTAGCCTGGTGTTCGTATCAGCTGTGAGGAACAAATATAAACAAATGTCATGTAGACTCGTGTGTCGTGTTTGTAATGAAATAGAACAATGTACTATAATAATAATAAACGCCGAAATAAAATCTGAGTTAACATTAAATACAGACGAATTAAAATAAGTCTGACATTAACCTGTATCTGCATCACTAACAGGAAGAGGTGTAAAATGTGGGTCTCCATCACATGACATTCTCTCTGTCAATAATTATATTCACTTTAGTTCTCTTCAAAAACATAAATCCAAATTCTATTAATAATTTATGAAAAAAGGATCGTTTAAACGAAGCCAAAGTTGCATCATTGTTGACAGAATTTAACCCTCTAATACATAGTGTTACCACTTGGCAACAAAGATGTTTTAGAATACCTTAACAGTTTTTTTGTTATACTCATATCATGCTACCATCTAACAATAAAATAAAATTATTTCTAGCTATTGTATATCATAAACATATAAATTTATTTCAGTATTTATTTTCAGTTTTTTAGAACAACTGCAGTCAAATGTAAACCCGTCATCATCCACGCATGCCACCACACCGGTTATTTTACGTGGGTCCTCCCCATCTATCGTGCACTTTCCTGCGAACAGCGCATTTGGTTAAGGTTACAAACAGCTGAAATTGCTAATTTCTATTATTACGTATATATTTGCTTCAAATTTATACCATGTCGTCCTTCGTGGACTAGGGGTACTATGCTAGCCCCTAGTTCCCGAGGTCGCGTGGATTTTTTTCGGGCGTAAAAATCCTTAGCATGACCTCCTTGGAAGGGAAGTAAAGCCAGTGGTCCTATGTCGTAGATTTACGGCACCTAAAAGAACCTCAAGCCTGATAAAGAGGCCTCTGAGCGAAATTTGCGGTCTTTCACCCCGATATAGAATGGGACGCTAAGGACCACAGCAGTTAAAGAACGTCCATAAATAAAATTCAATTTAATTTTTAAATTTACACCATGTATTATATATGCAAGGGATAGTGCATACCAAATTTCATTGCAATATCTTCAGTAGTTTTAATTTGTCAGCTGCTTAAATAATTATTTAACCACATAAACAACAAACGTTCCTCAGGATGAACAATTGAGAATGTTATTAATGTTGCTATTTATTCGAAAATAGGTGAATACTATAGACAAAAATGTTGGAAACAGATTTTGGTTATTAATTTAGTTTGGTAGAAAAAAATATTACCGCTGTAACGGCAATTTTTGGAGTAATTTTAGGAAGCTATCGAATGTAATAATTTTTTAATTTTGCCCTAAAATGTTGAAGCAAATTGAAGAAAAATTGCATCGTGTGGAATATTTTGAATCTCCAAAAATGTAGGGAAAAAAACAGAAAGCGAGAAAATCAGCTTTAAAACTTATAAACGGTTGGTTGTTTACGTGCACAGGGACCTTTAAAAAGTCACGTAATGTCACTTCCCGCATCACTGACGGATAATAAATATAGATCATGAAGCTCTAAGGTTTAAGTAGCACAAAATAAAACAATCAATTTTTAACGAATATTGGACAGTTTTCACCTGTGTACCCTTAAGTCGTCTGCTTTTTCTAATTCTGGCTTACGTGTGTTTCTTTTCTTTCTTGGTGTTCGCAATGCTCCCGTTTCCTTTAGTTTTTTACGCGCACATGCAAACGCTCCACTCGAAAACACCGGTATAATCTGCAGTTAGTTAACAATGTATTCACAACGACAGGTGGATTCCCCTGTATTGGTTAAAACATTTAACAGAATTCGTTTCTCGCTGCTTTTAACGGCTTAACTGAGGCGGAAAAGCTAGTGGAGTGGCTTTGAACATGTTTTATCGGCCAAAAATCTACCTATATACTGATTTTCGGCCTGTCAAGTTGGATTTCCCGTAAGTAGGGGGGGTTTCCAACCCCTTCAGCTGCCGTGGTGCGGGCACTGCGGACCCAGAGCACTCGTGGTACTTCTGACGTTACTAGAAGTACGCCGAGCCAAACGTCCGAGCCTCACCCGAAGGGGTGTCATTTGGATTGGGTTGAACTCGGCGGGGCAGCGGTTCCCGAGAACCCGTGGGAGATTGGGTACGCCTGTGCGAGTTTCCGTACAGGCGGGATTGTGAGACGCGTCAATGTCCTCCGGTACCGACCTGGACAACCGGTAGACAGTGTGCTAGATTGTTGTCGGCCCTACCGAGGTTTTTCAGTAGTCATCCTCTGGGATGACGCGCGTAAGTTGGCGTATCCACTTCCATCCTCGCGAAAGCGGGAGTTCCTTTGTGGACTCTAGGTATTGGCTTGGAGAGCCACTCGGATGGCGCCACCCTGGGTTTTAGGACGGAGGCTTGGGCTTCGGCTCTTGCCCTGGTAGACCTTCGCATCACCTTGTCCAGCTGGAGTACTTCCCCACGGAAGCTTCCATGGCGCTTATTAATTAATGTTGATTATGGCTTTTGGGCAATCTTGAGGAGAGCCACAGAGCTACGATATTCTCACATCCAGAAGGCTAATAACAAAAGCTTAACCCAAAAGGTATTTTTTACTTTATCTACCACTTACATAGTAGGCAGAGAAGGTATTGCATTCCACCCAAAAATTCGATATTTAGATTACACCGGAAATACATGTTTTGGGGCCCCTGAAAAAAGACACTTTTATAAAATGTTCATATGTGTGTGTCTGCAAACAGCATAACTGAAAAACGAAATGTAGGATAAATACCTAAGTTGGTATTTAAGTTTAGTATCTTCCGAAGATGCGACAGAAGATTTTGAAGAAAATCCCCCACCCCAAACTACCCTTTACATGGAACATTTTCAGAATTTTTTTGTTTTCTGAAAAATGATTCCAATTATTTTAATTAAAATATCATATATTAATGATATTTATATGACAAATAAAATTTATATCTTGAATTTTCTGGGAATAGCCTGTGAAGTCCTCTTCATTCGAAAGGAAACTTATATAATCTTGAACAACTGGTAAACGTTATGCGATAGATGAAAACGTACCACACAAAAATGTAAATATCTTTAAACCACACAATTTATTTAAAAGAACTTTATTTGTGGCATAAGCCGTTTCCGAGGTATCCGTTATTAATGGTTCAAATTGTTCAATACTTAAGTCATAAAGACATATCGATTGCGATGTCATGGAAACAGTATGGAATTTTAAGGCCAGCGTATAGCCTCCAGTTCTTAAACATTTGACTATCGCTATTCCCTTTATATCTATAACGAAAAGTATAATGCAGCTATTTCCGGAAAGGTTTATCTCGATTAAAATAAAATAGACAAGAAAATAACTTTCTTAAGAATAATTTGTATACCAGTAGTAAGCGATAGAGGGCAGAGGTCATGTTGATGTAACACATCAGACTTTTTTTATTTAAAAAGTATATTAGTGCATTAAAACCCCCGCTTTCAGAATAAGAAAATGAAATATATACCTGTATGCTTGAATCTGCATAAGGTCGTAGTTCCATTACTGAAAGGGTTGATTCTCCCTTTGATCTTTTACTTGGATAGGAGTTCATTATCAAAGTCATATTTAACGCTCTAAGAATTCAATTTCAGATGAAGATTCGATCAAAGAACAAACAATAGCACGCTTCTTTATCTATCAACAAGAGGGCTTTGTTATGCCAAAGTTCCTCTTTTGCGATTAAGGTGAATGGTGAAATGTCAAAAGGTTTTGGCAATGGTGAACTTCTGATCCTTTTGTGCATCATTAATTCGCTTCTTTAATTCATCTTGGAGAGGTTTGGCAAACACAAAAAATTACATTCACAGTCTTTAAAATAATACAGAAAGAAGAAAGCCTTAATGTTGGAAGAAGTTCTTTTTTTCATTTCAAAGTCTGGAGGTAGATGGCCAGGTACAAAGAGCGCCAAAGAAAATCTCACTGTACCTCGCGACTATGTCACATTATTTATCGCTGTACGTGGCCTTGCGAAGCCATGGCCATTTCCTTGGTTGTTTTAGGCCACGGTACAAGGGGCGCCACTCCTTCTGCTAAATAGTTACATCAGTAACGTCAACAAAGGTTACAAAATGACGCAGAAACAAAATATATGTTTACGCTCTTGATCGTATTGGCTAAAAGAGAAAGAAGTAGAGTGAGTGTATTCAGTTTGTCATACAGACCTCTTATCGTGATTGGTAGCCCATACCTTATCGGCTAGTGCAGGACACATCTTTGAAAGGATTAAAAACTAAGGGGAAAACTTAATGTAGAATGTGTAGTGTGAGAAGATTTTTAGAGGGTGCAAATTAAAGCTTGAATGGTATTCATTAAATACATAGCAAGGCAGCACTTTATAACAAAAAATGAACAGAACTATATTCTCACAGTGGTATTAATGCTTGTTGCTGCATAGAAGCAAACATAACTAATATAATAAATAAATAAAGCAGCATGTTTTCCCTCTAATTCAAATTATAACTGGTTAATATATCTTTACTAACATATTGCTGATCAGAGGAATACAACAGGATTATAGACAAAAATATAACCCAATTTTATTGCCATAATGTGTATGTCATATGCGGTAAACCATATACATATTTATCTCTAGTTTCTAAATGCGATCAGTCAATTATAACAAAAGAGTAATTTGCATTTAGTAAACGAATATCATCATCTGCGGGTGTTTTACGGGGAGTGCCGACTGACGAGTATGTAGACCGTCTTCCCCACTTTCGTGGAATATTTTTATCCAGTAATTTACTATAAAAACACTTTTATGCACTGCCGTTGCAGTTGCTGTAACAGTGCCACCAACCTCCCACGATACGTCCTCGAGTAATTTCGCTAGTATACGGCATGACTGGTTCTGAGACAATAAACATGTTTTGGTTTCAATAACACCAGAAAAAGCAAAGGCATCAACCTCGCCTCTTTTACCGCTTATTGCTGTGTTATCAAGCCACCACGCCCTGCGATAGGTAAGGTGAAGGACACGCTTCTAAAGACCCCAGAAAACGATACAAAATCCGCCGAAGATTTTCTTTGGGGCTGTTTGTACCTGCAACAGAAGACGATCAAATGCTGCAGAAGGTTGCAGTACTCGAAAGGCTGACGTACATAAAAAGTGACCCATTCCCTAGATCGCAGTAACCCTCCGTAAATTTTCCACTTTCAGGTAACCACCTTTGACTCCACTCAGCCGGATCAGTTTTCTATAGCCTGGAAAACAATTCAGGGTTACAAAAACCGATCCAATGGATGATGTTATAGTCCATTTGATATCAAGGGGTGGTTCGGATACCACCTCTATGAGAGTTTCGCTACGATTGTTACACAAAGAAAGGCTATACCAATACGATATAATTCAGCCTTCTAAAAGAAAGAGTGAAGAATTATTTGCACATGTCACTAAACTGGATGACAGCTACCACATTTATATGAGAGCTTTATCAGCGACATGGAAACGAAGGTTTAAGTTACTGCCAACATCGAACGGCAATAAGAACACCCACATTAAGAAAACGATAGTGTATCATTAAAATACAAGGTTTAAGTGTATTATCAATAGTATATTATGCAACGAGCGTTTTAATCACCATTATAGTCAAGTTTCATACGACTGTTTATGCTCGACCATGTATCTAAATTAAAGGTTTCATAAGTATTCGTTTCTGGTTTGAGTGATGTGTTACCATCGTTATTCCTTTATCTATAGTTACAATACTGACCTTGTAGCACCTGTGTCAAACAAAGTTGCTAGCGTTGTGAGACGTACTACGCAGAATAATCGATACTTGACCTTTCACAATGTTACGTGGCCACTTCTGATTGGTCGAATACGAATACTTTAATGAACAGGTGTACTTTAATGAGGCCCATTAAAGTACTGCTACCAGTCGTATAAATACTACATTTTGGCATGTTCGAGCATAAAATAAAAAAAAAACAAAGCAAAAGGTTCTTAACTCTCTCGTTATTTCTACGTGGTTGTCCAGACCTTACACCTCGCGATTTGGTTGGGCCAAAGAAGAGGTTTACAAGACTCCGCCAAGAACTCTTGATGGTCGTCATAACAGCACTCACCTCTTTACCTTTACCCCCATTTTTTTTATTTATTTCTTTTAAGTATTTATTGAAAAATTTCACTGCAGCAAATGCACATTACAGATGTGACTAAGGAAATTAACATAACATGAGTTATGCCTGTCTTGTGGTTGTAGCATGTCTGCCTTCTACCCGGAGGGCCCTGCTCGAGACTCGTTTGTGGGCTTGGCCTGGATAAGCCATCTTCCAGCGTTTTCACTAGTCATAAGACAGTTGTCGAACAATTACTGAACCTCGGTCTTGTTTAAGCAACACTCTATCCATTTCATTCACTGTCTCTGTAGACTTTAATTGTTTTGAGGACATTAAACACACAAGAAAAGAAGCTGGTTAGTACCATGTGACTTAATTCCAAGCTCAAGATCAGTTAGAAAACAACTGTGAGATAGGGATAAATACGAAAGGTTTTTGGAATATAATTAGAGATAACACAAATTTTGGTAGTAGGTGTAGACAATGTCACAATTTGAACAATTGTTATTAGAAGGATAGTGATTTGATTTACATTCTGTTTCCGAATATTAAAACATTGATTATTATGTGTACTTGACAGGGTTTTCCTAGTTCACTCTCAATATTCGATGCTTCTTTATGGCATAATATTTTATTACTTTCTCTACTACGTATAGTAAGTAGGGAAAGTATTGTATTCCACCCAAAAATTCGATACCGAGATTTCACCGGAAATACATGTTTTGAGACACCCTGAATCCAAAAAAGCATTTTTGGAAACATGTCCGTGTGTGTGTCTGTGTCTGTGTGTGTGTGTCTGTGAACAGCATAACTCAGAAACAAATAGTCAGATAAACACCAAACTGGGTATTTAGGTTCAGTATCTTTCAGAGATGCGACACGAAGGTTTTCAAGAAAATCCCCCACCCCAGATTACCCTTTACATGGAACATTTTTCGAAAATTTTAATTTTCTCAAAAATGGCTCTAACGATTTTGATTAAAATATCATATGTTTAAGATATTTTCATGACAAATGAAATGTATATCTCGAATTTTCTGGGAATGTCTCCAAAAGTATTCTTTATTGTGAACGACTTTTTCATAACTGGTAAACCATAAGAGATAGACAAAATTTTACTGTACAAAAAATGTAGATCGCATTAAAATAAACAATTTATGTCATATACATTTTTTTTGTTGAGTGAACCATTTTCGAGATATTGCTTGTTATTCCCTTAAATTCTCCAATACTTATACTTTTTCTCAAATTCGTTATTCATTTTTTTATGTACTGGACATACAAAGAGAATGGAATACTCCACATAGCAACCAGCTCTTACAATATTTGACTATCGCTTAAAGCCTACCATATTCCCCTTGCATCTACAAGAAAATTAGCAATAAGATTAACATCTCGATTAACATGAAGCATATGGAGAATAAGCGTTTATAAAAATAGTTTGTACAAGAGTAGAGAAAGTCATATGAGTGTAACACATCAGATTTTTATGTTTGCGGCTACGTTTGCGTTCTGTTGTTAAATATATACCTGCCGGAAAAAAAACTATATTACATGTCATTTATAGAAGGTATCTCATAAGTAATGTCGGTTTTTAAGCAACATTTTATTTGGAACGTTTTCTGACAAGAAATTAAACTACTCTTCAAAGCAGAGATCATCAGATTCTATGGACTTTAGCCGTCTTTCAGTGAGATTTATTATCCCGCGACGGCACCAGTCTCTGACTTTTGATGCGAAGAATTCGGTGAGACTCACTTCCACAGCTTCAATGTTTTAGAAATTTCTTCCACGCAAGAAATTGGTCATGAATCGAAACAGATAGTAACCTGAAGGCGCAAGATCAGGTCTGGGTGTGGTAGCAGTTCGACTCCTTCCAATTCCTCAAGTTTTGTCATGGTTGTGCAGTATGGGGTGTTGCATTGTCCTACTGCAAGACAACTCTATTTCGGTTAACAAGTGCTGGGCATCTCTGTCTCAAAAGTTCATGAACTCGTTTTCCAGTTGTTGAGAATAAAGATCCACATTGAATGCACGCCCGTTTGGAACAAACTCCCAGTGAATCACTCCTTCAAAGTTCCAGCAGACACGCAACATTACTTCGGGGTCGAACTGATACTTGTAACGATGACTTTTGAAGGTTGACGGGGACTGAGCCAGTGTTTTGTGGCATCAGGGTTGCGGTCATAGACACATGTGACAATTCTTCTAATAAATCTATCATCCATGAGATTACCGACAAGCTGACGAGAGATATCCACTCTACGTTGAGCCTGTTGAGGTGTCAATTCATGAGGTACAGATCTACAGCTTTTGTTTGATTTTTCAAGTTTCTTAATCTGGCGATGTATGGTATCTTTTGATGGACCAAGTTCTTCTGACAGCCTACGAGTACTTTTTTTACGGATTTTCTTCCAAAACTCTGTGTATTCACAATATCCCATAATTTAGGTCTTCCAGAAAACGTGGTAAATATTGTTTTCTTCTCTAGTGTGGGACAGTAACTATGGTTATATATGCCATGTATATAATAATGTGAATTATAATATGAAATGGTATTAATAAGAAAAATACTTGCATAAATAGAAGTTAAGGCATAAGTTTTATGTATGTGGAAGTGTAGCTGGAGCTGTGGAATTCTTGTTAAAAGCCGACAAACATATCTTTGTGTTAGAATTAGGGCCCAGGCAAAAACGGACTTGTACGGGAAGGTCATAAAAGCCAGACCTCGAGTCTTTGTGAAATAGAAAAGGCGACAAGCGAACACAACATATTTTTGTAGAGAAGCCACATGTTTGCAAACGTAGAACAATAGCCGGTTAAGTCTTCTGGAAGGTTCCAAGCTGAACGAAGACAGACAATGAAATTTTAAGGAAGAATATGTTTAAAATCTTTAAGGGGAGAAATGTTAGTTCTAGCGTCTCCACCAGCCAGGGCGGTTGAGTATAAAGTGCTGCGATGTGAATAACATACATGTAAGCTCTCAGAAGCAGGCGTTATTAGTTACTTCTCATAATGTAGTAGGAAAGGTGAAACGTTATCGATTTAAAGGTCTATAGGAACGTGTGATAAATATTACAATTATTTCTAGAGCACGTATAAAATACTTGATTGCTCAGCGACCGCAAGTTTGGCTTACGAACGTGGTAGGGCTCGACCGTTCTACAGCTCCAACTAACTTAAGAACTGTGTAGATTATTACTAAGACAGTCAATGCGTGTGCCATTAAAGCATAGTGTTCTTCAATAACTTAATCTATTGTTAGAGTTGTTACTTATACCTTCCTTCCCGTATCACACCCTGCAAAGTTATACACGCTCTACCAGAAACCCAAATAACAGCAGCCGTGGCAAGAAATAAAGATAATCTTTAAGAGTAACAACTAAAACACCAGATAATTATCAGTATCACCATAGTTCATATATTAATTCATATTTTAATATATTGGACATACTGCGAGTTATGCTCTCCCACCACGAGTATACCGCAAGTGTTGAAACGTTGGAACCATCGTTGTGCCACACGCTCACTATGAACATCTTCTCCTTCCACTTCACATATTTTTCGAGCCATGACAGCAGCTTTATAATCTTGTTTCCAGTAGTGATTTAGTCGGACCCTAATCTCAAACTTTCTAACTTCCATTTTGTGATTGTGTATTAACGACTGACACATTCTCGCAATATACGCAATACTAGCCATGGCATCCTGTAAATAGCACTGACGAACAAAAAAAAAAAAAAACAAATCCATTTTATAAAACACCAAACTTAAAAACCGACATTACTTATGAGACAACCTAATGCTGGCAGGTGTTTGAAATATACCACATTCCTTTACCACTTCAGAAACACGAGCCTTGGAGGCCAAACTTGAAAAATGCCCTAACCAGGCATAGGAATTCTTAAGCCATTGGCTTCAAGCTATCAAACCATTGTAAGTACAAAGAATGTAAGCGGCCATGAGTCCCTGACGGGCAGATAAACACGGTCTGGTGAGTACTGTCTGCAAACGGCGACTGTAAGACGGATGGGGGTGGTTTATTACCTGCGATGTCAATGCGTAAAGTTCACTAACAGTTTGACTTCATTTCCTTTCGTCTTGGCTTTAGTGCTTAGAAATTCCTATGCTTGCTCATAACTGTAACTAAAAATCTGATGTGTTACACTCACATGACCTTCTCTACTCTTGCACAAATTATTTTTACAAACGCTTATTCTCCATATTCTTCATGTTAATCGAGATATCGAGATGTTAATCTTATTGCTAATTTTCTTGTAGATGCAAGGGGAATTGCTAGGCTTTAAGCGATAGTCAAATATTTTAAGAGGTGGTTGCTATGTGGAGTATTCCATTCTCTTTGCATTACCAGGGAAAAAAAATCTGATGTGTTACACTCACATAACTTTCTCTACTCTTGTACAATCTAATTTTACAAACGCCCATTCTCCATATGCTTCATGTTAATCGAGATATCGAGATGTCAATCTTATTGGTAATTTTCTTGTAGATGCAAGGGGAATATGGTAGCTTTTAAGCGATAGTCAAATATTTTAACGCTGGTTGCTATGTGGCGAATTCCATTCTCTTTGCATGTTCAGGACATAAAAAAATGAATAACGAATTTGAGAAAAAGTATAAGTATTGGAAAATTTAAGGAAATAACAAGCAATATCTCGAAAACGGTTCACTCAACAAAAGAAACGTATATGACATAAGTTGTGTATTTTAACGCGATCTACATTTTTTGTGTAGTAAAATTTTGTCTATCTCTTATGGTTTACCAGTTATGCAAAAGTCGTTCACAATGAAGAATATTTTTGGAGACATTCCCAGAAAATTCGAGATATACATTTTATTTGTCATGACAATATCTTAAACATATGATATTTTAATCAAAATCGTTAGAGCCGTTTTTGAGAAAATTAAAATTTTCGAAAAATGTTCCATGTAAAGGGTAGTCTGGGGTGGGGGGATTTTCTTGAAAACCTTCGTGTCGCATCTCTGGAAGATACTGAACCTAAATACCAAGTTTGGTGTTTATCCGACTGTTCGTTTTTGAGTTATGCTGTTCACAGACACACAGACACACAGACAGACACACAGACAGACACACAGACACACAGACACACAGACAGACACACACACGGACATGTTTCCAAAAATGCTTTTTTTGGATTCAGTGATTCTCAAAACATGTATTTCCGGTGAAATCTCGGTATCGAATTTTTGGGTGGAATGCAATACTTCCCCTACTTACTATACGTAGTAGAGAAAGTAAAAACATGAATAACGAATTTGAGAAAAAGTACAAGTATTGGAAACTTTAAGGGAATAACAAACAATATCTCGAAAATGGTTCACCCAACAAAAAAATGTATATGACATAAATTGTGTATTTTAACGCGATCTACATTTTTTGTGTGGTAAAACTTTGTCTATCTCTTATGGTTTACCAGTTATGAAAAGTTGTTCACAATGAAGAATACTTTTGGAGACATTCCCAGAAAATTCGAGATATACATTTCATTTGTCATGAAAATATCTTAAACATATGATATTTTAATCAAAATCGTTAGAGCCATTTTTGAGGAAATTAAAATTTTCGAAAAATGTTCCATGTAAAGGGTAGTCTGAGGTGGGGGGATTTTCTTGAAAACCTTCGTGTCGTATCTCTCGAAGATACTGAACCTAAATACCAAGTTTGGTGTTTATCCGACTGTTCGTTTCTGAGTTATGCTGTTCACAGACACACGGACACACACACAGACACACACACGGACATGTTTCCAAAAATGCTTTTTTTGGATTCAGGGGGTCTCACAACATATATTTCCGGTGAAATCTCGGTATCAAATTTTTGGGTGAAATACAATACTTCCCCTACTTACTATACGTAGTAGAGAAGGTAAAAAACTTACGCATATACACTACAAGTTCAAAATAGTAGGCATGAATATAGGCATTATTCAATAATAAGCTTTGAAGTGGGCATACTCGTTTATTCATTTACCACTTAGAAACACATTTAAAACAATATAGAAATATCAAATAGCCATATTCTATATAATAAACTTGTTAAATTCCGCTATTCTCTTAATGAAGTGTAAACTGGAAACGTTACTTCCGTAAATTTGTACTCTCAGTTACTATGTATGTACCGAGCACCATGGCTCAGGCAGCATCTGTGGCCCGCATTCGAGAGTTCTCGGGTTCGATTCCCGGCGACCGCCCACTTTGACCATGGGGTTTTCCCTTGGTCACCTAGGCGAATACCGGGTGGTTTATTCCACCATGAGTTCACCTTTTCCCCATTTCCTCATTTCATCTCTCCCTTTAACGTTTCAAGTGTGTGTTCAGGTCCTGCGAAGCTGGCGGTGTCGGGCAGATGGCGTAGTTGTTTGCGCAATGTAAAAGACTTCTTCCTGTGAACGCGTCGCTTCGTCGCCCTCTCTCGGTATTCATCGCCTCTACTGGTGAGCGGATGTTCTGCGCGTTTCTGTGGGGCTGTCTGCCTGCGGACTCAGACCTCCTATGGCTCTTTCACTCCATCCTGCATCCCACTATGCATGTAATTTTTATCGCCAACCCTATTATCATTTTTTAAGTATTTTCTCTCTTGAATAATTATTATTGAGTCTGTTATGCAGTATAGTTAAACAGGCTATTGTTGCGTTTGCAATGAAACCGTATTTTCGCCCACGTGGGAAGTAAAAAACACAAAGACGTCGTATTAATGAACAAGGCGATGAGTTAACACTAAAATGATCAATTTCCCAGTCGTAAATCAATACTTTTTGCAGCTGACCATTTACGTACCTATACCTTCCTGCGCTAAGTAGCCGCTATTTTATTGTTGCAAGAAACAATGCAACTGGGAAGGAATACAGATATTATAAATTTCCTCAGGCATATTTTCAACAATGACTCCTTGACTCAAAGCAAGAAATATTAATTGGAATAGTAAGTTTAGCATCACATTAATAAATGTATTAATAAATAACCGCCAATAACAAACATTTCGAAATTACGATAGGCAAAAACCTTAATAAGAGTTCTTACCACAAGAAAGCTACAATAGACCCCTAAGTTACGAAAAGGGCAAATGCCGGGCCCTAGTCCTAACTTGAACAGCTGTCTTCGAAGGGATTCTTATACTAAAATACAGGTCATTGCATACTTCGTTCATATGATAGTGCTTCCTATCGTCTTGCAATTTCGATATTTATTCCCGACAGTGGTCGGAATATAGTGTTGTTGTTATTATTATTATTATTATTATTATTATTATTATTATTGAATAACCTGTTTTACGTTTCTGATTATGGTTTTGTTTTGATGCAATGTAAAATAGGCCATCTCCCTGTAATGAAACCTTTCAGTAAGCTATGGCTTGTCTAACCTAAATATTATAACGAACGCTTTGATCACGCTCATGAAGATCATGCACTTGTTTCAGTAATACAGAGAGGTGGTCAAACTTTAATACAAACGTATATAATAGTACAATTAATTGACCTAATAGTGGTTGAAACTATGAAGCCGGGACTTAAAGTACAGAGAGAGCCAAAAAACTAGAACCGGCTGCGCGGTGTTTTTCCTGTCCGCGTTCTCGGCGCTTGTTGCCGTCTGCCGCTATCATAAAAAAAGGCGTGGATGAAACCATACAACATTTGTAAAACTACTTATAAAGGCTTTACTTATCAACTTTATGACAGGAGATGCTGAAACTGACCACCGTCGTTGTCCATACATTTTTGGCACCTCTTTAGGAAACTATCCATCACTCGCCGAGTTCACGTTGAAAAACGCTGGCAATTTCCTGGCGGATATTTTGTTTTAATTTTTCCAGGGTGTGTGGTGTGTGTTTTTCCAGGGTGTGTATTGTTTTAAGTTACCCCAGAGATATAAATCGCAGTGGGTTAGGTGCGGGGACCGAGGGGGCCACAAATCTCTACTAATAATTCTGTCCTCAAACACACTTTCATAAAGTTGTTAAGTAAAGCCTTTAAAAGCAGTTTTAAAAATGTTGTATGGTTTCATCCGCGCCTTTCTATGATAGCGGCAGACGGCAACGAGCGCCGAGGACGCGGACAGGAAAAACACCGTGCAGCCGGTTCGTAGTCTTTTGGCTCTCCCTGTACTTACCGATTGTAAGTCGCCATTAGGGTATGTCATCTCAATACAATTTGAGATCTCCTCGTCGTTTACCGGAAAAAATGCGAATCAGTTGGAGAATTTAATGTCATGGTAGCTCAGTGGTTAGGGCAACTGGGCGGAGATCTGTGGTTCAAATCCCGGCTATGGCATTGAATTTTTCAGTCGTCTGATTCTACCTTTCCAACAGTATATAAAAGAGTATGATATAAGGGGTAAAGCCACTTTTAACAGTGTGGCATATACTATTTTCAGACAGTGCTCGTTTGTAAAATATCAATAATATTATATTGATACCTGAACTAACAGAGATGACGTTTAGAATGCGGTTCTTGAAACAAAAGAAATGGCGTTAAAAAAAACGAGATGTCGGATGCTTTGAAGTTTTGTTGATTCGCTAGCAGACATTTTCAGTTTTGCCTTACACAAAAGCCATGCTATATCATATTGCTTTCTGGATTTTTTGGATAAGTGCTTTTAGTGTTATTCTTTCTGCTGCTTCTGTAATTTCGCTTCCATTTCAGTTTCATCTGAATTCACAATTTCCGCCTGTCGTCCTCCGTGGTGTAGTGGTTACCATGCTAGCCTCTAGTTCCCAAGGTCGCGGGTTCAACCCCGGCGGAGGGCGATGGATTTTTTCGGGCGTAAAAATCCTTAGTATGGCTTCCTTCGGAAGGGAAGTAAAGTCGGTGGTCGTAGATTTACGGCACGTAAAAGAACCTCAAGCCTGATAGAGACCTCTAAGCAAAATTACTGGTCTTTCACGCCCAATATAGAATGGGACGCTAAGGACCACAGCAGTTAAAGAGTGTCCATAAATAAATCTCAATTTAATTTAATTTAACAATTTCCGCCATTTATTCTTCATGTAGGTTATAAAAATAGCTTTTTAGATCAAATAAAGCTGCCAATATAACGTATAGGTCAACTCTACAACGAATTGCAATAAACTGAAGTAAGACGACTTGTATTGTGAACAGATAATGCGAGCGCCATGAGAAATTAATCATACAAAACGACATAATGAAAAGTAAAACCTAATTAAACCAAGTCGAGTTATTAAACATGTGTAAAAACAGAGGATAACTGTCATGTGATTAAACTTGAAACCAAAGTTGGTCACACTGAAAGTGCTCTGTGTTACAAGTTCTACGTTTAGGCCATGCTGTCTAAAAAATTCGATATTAACAACTGAAGTATGGTAAATATAAGTGCACTCTAGCATTAAAACTTTTCTTTTGTTTTCTCTTACTCTCTTACTTTCTGTTGGAAAAAATATTTTCAGCAACACAATTGAGTGAATGCAGACAACTACCTTTATTAAACTTTGTAATGACCATTAGATATAAAATTGTTCGCATTTTAAATCACTACAACTCGAAGTTAAAAGAAACAAAAAAAGTACACTCGCACACAAAAGGTAATGAGGAAAACTGAAGCCGTCTAGACTTACATGCCTTTCTTTGCAGAAATCTGTTGAACGATCAGTTTTAATAACGACTCAAGAGTTTCTCTTACGGCCAGCAGTGCTAACAACGTAAGACTTGCATTGCTCCTTAAGTGCTGAAAACTTCATTTTTCCGTCTTTATTTTCTTGTGCGAGTGTACGTATAGTTTATATTTGCTAACACCAGCCGCTGCGAACATTAACTCTAGGAATTTCGCTTTCGCTTATACACGTACAGCCGATTGAGGTTAAATATAACTTAAAACGTTTTCTGACACTAACAACAGCCGTGTTTATAAACAAGTTAGAAACTAACAACGGCGAGGTTTATTTTAGAGTATGTATGTCCCATTTTAAACAACGATTCACAAAATATTATTATTAGTTTTATCGTTTCTGTTATTATTTCTGCGTGAGGTATTTAGCTGTCAATAGCAAAGCTGTTAACGTTCACAAATATGCGTATAGGAACTTAACGAATGAACTTAATTTAACGTGACGGGACGTAATGGGAAGTTAAGAAATGCTGCCAAACTATAGGTCTGATTAGGATGCGCTTAACGTATCCAAAATGGCTCTGATTGGTCATTATTGCTTCACGCCAATTGCTTAAAATTAGTCATGTGGCATTCAAACTTAATGTAACGGGGAAAAAATATTTGGCACACAGAACATCAGGATACTATCTGTGAAATTTATAAAATATACAAATATATATTTCATCCATACTTTAAAATTTATTCCAGAGATACGTATAATTACTTTCTCTACTACGTATAGTAAGTAGGGGAAGTATTGTATTCCACCCAAAATTTCGATACCGAGATTTCACCGAAAATACGTGTTTTGAGACCCCCTGAATCCAAAAAAAGACATTTTTGGAAACATGTCCGTGTGTGTGTGTCTTTCTGTGAACAGCATAACTCAGAAACGAACAGTCGGATAAACACCAAACATGGTATTTGGGTTCAGTATTTTCCAGAGATGCGACACAAAAGTTTTCAAAAAAATTCCCCCACGCCAGATTACCCTTTACATGGAACGTTTTTCGAAAATTTTAATTTTCTCAAAAATGGCTCTAACGATTTTGATTAAAATATCATATGTTTAAGATATTTTCATGACAAATGAAATGTATATCTTGAATTTTCTGGGAATGTCTCCAAAAGTATTCTTCATTGTGAACGACTTTTGCATAACTGGTAAATCATAAGAGATAGACAAAATTTTACTACACAAAAAATGTAGATCGCTTTAAAATACACAATTTATGTCATATACATTTTTTTTGTTGAGTGAACCATTTTCGAGATATTGCTTGTTATTCTCTTAAATTTTTCAATACTTATTTTCTCAAATGGGAATTCGTTATTCATGTTTTTTGTCCTGGTAATGCAAAGAGAATGGAATACTCCACATAGCAACCAGCTCTTAAAATATTTAACTATCGCTTAAAGCCTAGCAATTCCCCTTGCATCTACAAGAAAATTAGAATAAGATTAACATCTCGATATCTCGATTAACATGAAGCATATGGAGAATAAGCGCTTGTAAAAATAGTTTGTACAAGAGTAGAGAAAGTCATGTGAGTGTAACACATCGGATTTTTTTGTAATAGCATGTGAAGTCTTCTTGATTCTGAAATGGCTTTTACATAATCAGTAAACTGTAAGAGACAGACAAAATCTTACTAGGAAAAAAAAACAACAAAAAGTAGATCTTAAAGAAACACAGTTTATGTCCAATAACATTTTTAGTGACGTTAACCATTTGTTATTCTTTGTTATCTAACCCCCCCTCCCGTGGTTATGCAAAGAGCATGGAATTTCAAAGCCATCACACAGCGTTCGCTTTTTAAAAATCTGACTGTCGCTTTGGACTTCTGTATTCTTCTTATACCTACAGTCCAATGAAAATTTATCTCGAGTAACAATTAAATAGAAGAATAAGCTTACAGTTTATAGATGAGTGAGTAGAGAAAGTCATGTGAATGTCAAACATCAAATTTTATTATTTTATGCTATTGCTTCAAGTCGATTGGTTGTAATTGTCATGTGATATCAAACTTAACTTAGGAGGGTAAATATTGAAATTTCCAAAGAGAAGTGAGTCACGTTAAGTCAACCCTAAGTACTCCATTTAATACGTGTTAGACTTTCACGTTAAAGATTAAAGATGAAGCTGAATTATGAAAATTGGCAAAAAATTGTATTTTTAGTTTTTTATGTAAGTTTATAAAATGGAATTTCCTCTTTAATTTTATATATATTATCATCATAGGCAAATTTATATTTTAAATATTTTTTAAAACTGTGTCGTATCTGCCTACTTATACCCTGAATTGCGCACTGCCTTCACGAAGAATCTGATGTGTTACACTCATGTGATTTTCACTACTCTTGTAAAAACTATTTTTAAAAACGCTTATTCTCCATCTACTTCATGTTAATCGAGATAAACATTTGCAGAAACTATCTTATTGCTAATTTTTTTGTAGGTGGAAGGGGAATATGGTAGGCTTTAAGCGATAGTCAAATATTTTAAGAGCTGGTTGCTATGTGGAGTATTCCATTCTCTTTGTATGTCCAGGACATAAATAAACGAATAATGAATTCCCATTTGAGAAAAAGTATAAGTATTGGAAAATTCAAACAAATAACAAGGAATATCTCGGAAATGGTTCACTTCACAAAAAAAATGTATATGACATAAATTGTGTGTTTTAACGAGATCTACATTTTTTGTGTAGTAACATTTATCTATCTCTTACGATTTACCAGTTATGCAAAAGCCATTCACAGTGAAGAGGACTTTTGGGGACATTCCCAGAAAATTCAACATATACATTTCATTTGTCATGAAAATATACAATATTTTAATCAAAATGCATTTTTGAGAAAATCAAAATGTTCGAACAATGTTCCATGTAAAGGGTAGTCTGGATAGGGGGATTTTCTTGAAAATGTTCGTGTCGCCTCTTTGAAAGATACTGAACCTAATACCAAGTTTGGTATTTATCTCGCTTTTCGTTTCTGAGTTATGCTGTTCACAGACACACAACCATATAGACCTTTTCAAAAAAAAATCTATTCGGGGGCCTCAAAACATGTATTTCCAGTAAAATATCGTCATCGAATCTTTGGGTGGAATGCAATACTTCCCCTACTTACTATATGTAATAACGAAAGTAAAAATATCCTAACTCGTAGATATACTTTTTGAAGTAGACAGATAAATATTAGCTCACTTTTTGGGGAAGTTTTTCTCTCCAAATTGGTAACACTGCTAAATACAGCAGATATCATACAACCAAGCACTGTTGTTTCTTCTTTGATAATGTACATATGTGGATTTTTCCTCCATTTTTACTTTGAACAATATATTGTGTATATAAATGAACCACTTTCTCAGAAACTGTTGAAGTTAGCTGAATGTAATTTTGTGATGAAAGAAACAAGGCCGTAATGCTGTTGTAGATCTATATGGGTGTTAATAATAAGATTAATTAAGTTTTAATCGAGAAAAACGTTCTATCTTCCTTAATAAGCAAAAAATTTCAAGTCATATATCTTAAATCGTTTATGATATAATGGATAATGAAGTTAGGGAATTTAACATGGCTTTTAATCTCTTCTTAATAACACTAAAATCCAAATTTATGAATTTAGTTACTTTTTGACCATTTTTTCACAGTTGGGTAACCTTAAGTTATGTTGCGTTAAGTTTAAGTCGCGTTACGTTAAGATTATCGTCATTTCAGCTAAGCATATGATCTTCGCGTTTATGTCACATTTGTCGTAATTCCGGGTTAGGTATGTAAACTGCGTAAATGAACACTGGTATAATATGCATACGTGAAAGCTGGCCTGTGTTGAATCAGCTAAACACAAATGTCTGCCCATACACGTGCCGTTCTTGTAAACAAAGCACACGTTTAACGCGGGGTACAGCGTGATAAAAAAAACACAAAAGTCAACTCACCTTTTCCTCCAAGCAGCCCATGCTGAGCCGCCTAGCGCTCACAGTACTTGACTTCCTTCCGTTCTCGCTCATCACTACGTTATACACAGACCGATATTGTAACCTCGACGGACTGCAGTGTTGTGGCTGGAGACACCACAGAGCCGATGTACTTAAACGTGCCCCCTTGCCCTCTCTCACACCCGCGCACGGAACACCACGCATTCGACTCCCTGCCGCATGATTTATGGCATTTTCTTTGATATCCTGCCATTCTTATTATTGCGATCTTGTCCCTTCTTCTTAAATGCCACTTCTGTCTATTCTGCACGTCTTTGAAAACCCCCCACAGTTAAATTAATATCAATTCGTTCACTTTTTTACGTTCTCGATTACTGAAGTATTGCATTCCACCCAAAAATACGATGTCGATATTTCACCGGAAATACACTTACATGACTTTCTCTACTCTTGTACAAACTATTTTTACAAACGCTTATTCTCCATCTACTTCATGTTAATCGAGATAAACATTTGCAGAAACTATCTTATTGCTAATTCTCTTGAAGGTGCGAGGCGAATATGGTAGGCTTTAAGCGATAGTCAAATCTTTTAAGAGCTGGCTGCTATGTGGAGCATTCCATTCTCTTTGCATGTCCAGGACATAAAAAAAAAGAATAACGAATTTCTATTTCAGAAAAAGTATAAGTATTGGAAAATTCAAACAAATAACAAGGAATATCTCGGAAATGGTTCACTCCACAAAATATATGTATGACATAAATTGTGTGTTTCGACGAGATCTACATTTTTTGTGTAGTAAACTTTTGAATATCTCTTACGGTTTACCACTTGTGCAAAATCTATTCAGAATGAAGAGGAATTTTTTGGGGACATTCCCATAAAATTCAAGATATACTTTTAATTTGTCGTCAAAATATCTTAACTACATATATAATATTTTAATCAAAATAGTCATTTTTGAGAAAATTAAAATTTTCGAAAAATGTTCCATGTAAAGGATAGTCTGGGGTGGGGAGTTTTTCTTGAAAATCTTCGCGTTGCATCTTTGAAAAATACTGAACCTAAATGCCAAGTTTTGGTATTTATTATTATTATTATTATTATTATTATTATTATTATTATTATTATTGTATTTATATAACTTTGTTTGATAAGAGCCAGACTTGGTATTTAAGTTCAGTAACTTCCAAAGATGCAACAGAAACCTCACATCCTAAATTACCCTTCACATGGAACATTTCTCGAAAAATTTTATTTTTTAAAAGATGGCTATAAAAACTTTTCGTTTCCGAGTTATGCTGTTCACAGAAACACATCCACAGACACGCAGACGGACCTTTTTCTAAAAAAAAATAGATTCAGGGAGCCTCAAAACATGTATTTCCGGTGAAATTTCGATATCGAATTTTTGGGAGGAATACAATATTTCCCCTACTTACTATACGTAGTAGAGAAAGTAAAAAAGCACGTGTGTGTCTGTGTTGAGCAGCATAACTCAAAAACGAAATGTTAAATAAACAACAAACTTATTATATAAGTTCAATATCTTCCAAAGATGCGAAATAAAGATTTTCAAAAATATTCTGCCACCCCAAATTTTGAAATTTTCGATATTTTTATTTTTCAAAAATGGCTTTAAATATTTTGATCAAAATCCCATACTTTTAAGTTATTAAATTGAAAATTGAATGTATGTCTTGAATTTTCTGGGAATAGTCTGTGAAGTTCACCTCATTCTGAATGGTTTAATAGACAGAATCTTATTATTTATTTATTTTTAAGAGAGGGCAATAAATGCCCTTTACACTGTGACCTATTGTGCTTCCCTCCATTTAATCTCCAAAGATCTTTGCCTCCTTGGCAAACTCTGCAGGTCTCCTGGTAGGCACTTCTTGAAATCCTTACAATTGCATACTTCCTGACTAAAGCGTTTAACCCTAAGAACTGTGAGGGCTTCACAGTCACACAGCAAATGAGATTCTGTTTCATTTGTTACAAAATCTTACTAAAAAAAGTAGATCTCGTCAAAGCTCAAAATGTAGGTATGTCAAATAAAAATGTTCGTAGCGTTAACCATTTCCAAGATATTCTTTGTTATTGGTACTAATTTTCAAATACTTGTGCTTTTTCCTTTCTCTACTATGTACTTGCAGCAAACAGAGGAAGTAAGGTATTTGTCCAAAAAATTCGATGTCAATATTTCGACGGAAATACATGTTTTGGAGCCCTCTGAACTCCCACAAAAAGTTTTTTAGAAAAAATATACGTGTGTGTATGAGTGACTTTAAATTTAAGTTCAGTATCTTCCAAAGATGTGACACGAAAATTTTCAACAAAACCCTCTAACAATTTTGATTAAAATCCCATATGTTTAAGATACATCACAAATAAAATGCATATCTTGAATCTTCTGGGAATGGCATGTAAAGCTAAAAATCTTAAACCTTACAAAATACGAGTATTATGAAATATGACGCTTTTAACACATGCATTGAATTCTACGTAAAAATACTTGTTTCCAAGATGATAGAAAGTATGGTTTAGAATATGAAATTTCATATTTTGCCTCTCTAATAACTACGAAGAAAAAATGGCTCTTTCTCTCATTCTAATCACCTTAGAGAATGTAACTCAAGCTGATATTTTCTGTTAATTGCATTTCGAAACTGAGAGATCTGTTTTTTTTTTCCTTTTCTTTTATTAGATATAGAGTTTACTCAACGGAGCAGGACACCTACTGACCCTCAGAAAGAAGGGATGAAGTGAAAGCACCACAGGAGGCTAGAGGCCATAGACGCGTGTGCAAGCCCCTAACACTTCCAGGCTCGAAGACCCGTCCCACTGCTGAAGCTGCCTAGAAAGGGAGGTGAAGACGCGACGACCAAGCAGCCCTCTGGTGTCCATGGGGAATACTCTTTCCTTTGAGCATGCATTCGCGCCATCTGTCCGGCACAGCCATACACCATGAAACTTAGAGGCATACCTGATAGATGAGAAGGAAACGGAATGAAAGGGAAATGATGGAAAGGAAATTGTGGTAGAGAAGAAACCACCCCAGCATTCGCCTGCCGACCCTGGGTAAACCGCGAAAAACCCAAGGGTCAAAGTGGACAATCGCCGGGGATTGAACCCGGGTCCTCCCGAATGCGAACCGCACACGTTACCGCGGCACCAGCTCGCACGGTTCTTTTATTATATTGCAAATAATTTCAAAAAATGTTTTAAGCATTCTAAAGTAGTATGAAAGCGTTGGGGTTCTTGCTTCAAATCCCCAAATCTTTAAACAAAGTACGAAATTACCGAGCGGAATGGCTCAGGCGGGTCTGCGGCCCGCATTCGGGAGCTCCCAGGTTCAAACCTCGTGGGCCGAATAATCTGACAGGTTTTTTCGTGGTTTCCCTCAGCCGCTAAGGTAAATACCAGATTCGAAATTTAATACCACGAACCAAAGTTCCATCTTAAGCCTAAAACAATAGTAAAAACGAAAAATAGGTGGTAATAGCCATTGCTGTGTCATCTATCCATAGACAATGAAAGCAGTTAGACTGGACGACACCCTAATGCCATCTGCACGCCATGAAGCAGAAGATCGGGTTGCTATGCGCTAGGATCTCTGTGGACACGTGATGAAGCTAGTTGGCATGGCTACAGGGATGAGACCTAGAAGGCTAACTGTCTGCCTTTCTATATGAAAGCAGTTAGACTGGACGACACCCTAATGCCATCTGCACGCCATGAAGCAGAAGATCGGGTTGCTATGCGCTAGGATCTTTGTGGACACGTGATGAAGCAAGTTGGCATGGCTACAGGGATGAGACCTAGAAGGCTAACTGTCTGCCTTTCTATATGAAAGCAGTTAGACTGGACGACACCCTAATGCCATCTGCACGGCATGAAGCAGAAGATCGGGTTGCTATGCGCTAGGATCTTTGTGGACACGTGATGAAGCAAGTTGGCATGGCTACAGGGATGAGACCTAGAAGGCTAACTGTCTGCCTTTCTATATGAAAGCAGTTAGACTGGACGACACCCTAATGCCATCTGCACGCCATGAAGCAGAAGATCGGGTTGCTATGCGCTAGGGTCTCTGTGGACACGTGATGAAGCAAGTTGGCATGGCTACAGGGATGAGACCTAGAAGGCTAACTGTCTGCCTTTCTATATGAAAGCAGTTAGACTGGACGACACCCTAATGCCATCTGCACGGCATGAAGCAGAAGATCGGGTTGATATGCGCTAGGATCTTTGTGGACACGTGATGAAGCAAGTTGGCATGGCTACAGGGATGAGACCTAGAAGGCTAACTGTCTGCCTTTCTATATGAAAGCAGTTAGACTGGACGACACCCTAATGCCATCTGAACGGCATGTAGCAGAAGATCGGGCTGCTATGCGCTAGGATCTTTGTGGACACGTGATGAAGCAAGTTGGCATGGCTACAGGGATGAGACCTAGAAGGCTAACTGTCTGCCTTTCTATATGAAAGCAGTTAGACTGGACGACACCCTAATGCCATCTGCACGGCATGTAGCAGAAGATCGGGCTGCTATGCGCTAGGATCTTTGTGGACACGTGATGAAGCAAGTTGGCATGGCTACAGGGATGAGACCTAGAAGGCTAACTGTCTGCCTTTCTATATGAAAGCAGTTAGACTGGACGACACCCTAATGCCATCTGCACGGCATGAAGCAGAAGATCGGGTTGATATGCGCTAGGATCTTTGTAGACACGTGATGAAGCAAGTTGGCATGGCTACAGGGATGAGACCTAGAAGGCTAACTGTCTGCCTTTCTATATGAAAGCAGTTAGACTGGACGGCACCCTAATGCCATTGCACGGCACGAAGCAGAAGATCGGGTTGCTATGCGCTAGGGTCTCGTGACGAAGCAAGATGGCATGGTTACAGGGATGAGACCTAAAAGGCTAACTGTCTGCCTTTCTATATGAAAGCAGTTAGACTGGACGACACCCTAATGCCATCTGCACGGCATGTAGCAGAAGATCGGGCTGCTATGCGCTAGGATCTTTGTGGACACGTGATGAAGCAAGTTGGCATGGCTACAGGGATGAGACCTAGAAGCCTAACTGTCTGCCTTTCTATATGAAAGCAGTTAGACTGGACGACACCCTAATGCCATCTGCACGCCATGAAGCAGAAGATCGGGTTGCTATGCGCTAGGGTCTCTGTGGACACGTGATGAAGCAAGTTGGCATGGCTACAGGGATGAGACCTAGAAGGCTAACTGTCTGCCTTTCTATATGAAAGCAGTTAGACTGGACGACACCCTAATGCCATCTGCACGGCATGTAGCAGAAGATCGGGCTGCTATGCGCTAGGATCTTTGTGGACACGTGATGAAGCAAGTTGGCATGGCTACAGGGATGAGACCTAGAAGGCTAACTGTCTGCCTTTCTATATGAAAGCAGTTAGACTGGACGACACCCTAATGCCATCTGCACGCCATGAAGCAGAAGATCGGGTTGCTATGCGCTAGGGTCTCTGTGGACACGTGATGAAGCAAGTTGGCATGGCTACAGGGATGAGACCTAGAAGGCTAACTGTCTGCCTTTCTATATGAAAGCAGTTAGACTGGACGACACACTAATGCCATCTGCACGGCATGTAGCAGACGATCGGGCCGCTATGCGCTAGGATCTTTGTGGACACGTGATGAAGCAAGTTGGCATGGCTACAGGGATGAGACCTAGAAGGCTAACTGTCTGCCTTTCTATATGAAAGCAGTTAGACCGGACGGCACCCTAATGCCATGGCACGGCACGAAGCAGAAGATCCGGTTGCTATGCGCTAGGGTCTCTGTGGACACGTGATGAAGCAAGTTGGCATGGCTACAGGGATGAGACCTAGAAGGCTAACTGTCTGCCTTTCTATATGAAAGCAGTTAGACTGGACGACACCCTAATGCCATCTGCACGGCATGAAGCAGAAGATCGGGTTGATATGCGCTAGGATCTTTGTGGACACGTGATGAAGCAAGTTGGCATGGCTACAGGGATGAGCCCTAGAAGGCTAACTGTCTGCCTTTTTATATGAAAGCAGTTAGACTGGACGACACCCTAATGCCATCTGCACGGCATGTAGCAGAAGATCGGGCTGCTATGCGCTAGGATCTTTGTGGACACGTGATGAAGCAAGTTGGCATGGCTACAGGGATGAGACCTAGAAGGCTAACTGTCTACCTTTCTATATGAAAGCAGTTAGACTGGACGACACCCTAATGCCATCTGCACGGCATGTAGCAGAAGATCGGGCTGCTATGCGCTAGGATCTTTGTGGACACGTGATGAAGCAAGTTGGCATGGCTACAGGGATGAGACCTAGAAGGCTAACTGTTTGCCTTTCTATATGAAAGCAGTTAGACTGGACGGCACCCTAATGCCATTGAACGGCACGAAGCAGAAGATCGGGTTGCTATGCGCTAGGGTCTCCTGACGAAGCAAGATGGCATGGTTACAGGGATGAGACCTAGAAGGCTAACTGTCTGCCTTTCTATATGAAAGCAGTTAGACTGGACGACACCCTAATGCCATCTGCACGGCATGTAGCAGAAGATCGGGCTGCTATGCGCTAGGATCTTTGTGGACACGTGATGAAGCAAGTTGGCATGGCTACAGGGATGAGACCTAGAAGGCTAACTGTCTGCCTTTCTATATGAAAGCAGTTAGACCGGACGGCACCCTAATGCCATTGCACGGCACGAAGCAGAAGATCCGGTTGCTATGCGCTAGGGTCTCTGTGGACACGTGATGAAGCAAGTTGGCATGGCTACAGGGATGAGACCTAGAAGACTAACTGTCTGCCTTTCTATATGAAAGCAGTTAGACTGGACGACACCCTAATGCCATCTGCACGGCATGAAGCAGAAGATCGGGTTGATATGCGCTAGGATCTTTGTGGACACGTATTGAAGCAAGTTGGCATGGCTACATGGATGAGACCTAGAAGGCTAACTGTCTGCCTTTCTATATGAAAGCAGTTAGACTGGACGACACCCTAATGCCATCTGCACGGCATGTAGCAGAAGATCGGGCTGCTATGCGCTAGGATCTTTGTGGACACGTGATGAAGCAAGTTGGCATGGCTACAGGGATGAGACCTAGAAGGCTAACTGTCTGCCTTTCTATATGAAAGCAGTTAGACTGGACGACACCCTAATGCCATCCGCACGGCATGAAGCAGAAGATCGGGCTGCTATGCGCTAGGATCTATGTGGACACGTGATGAAGCAAGTTGGCATGGCTACAGGGATGAGACCTAGAGGGCTAACTGTCCGCCTTTCTATATGAAAACGGAAGTTAGACTGGACGACACCCTAATGCCATCTGCACGGCATGAAGCAGAAGATCGGGTTGCTATGCGCTAGGATCTTTGTGGACACGTGATGAAGCAAGTTGGCATGGCTACAGGGATGAGACCTAGAAGGCTAACTGTCTGCCTTTCTATATGAAAGCAGTTAGACTGGACGACACCCTAATGCCATCTACACGGCATAAAGCAGAAGATCGAGCTGCTATGCGCTAGGATCTTTGTGGACACGTGATGAAGCAAGTTGGCATGGCTACAGGGATGAGACCTAGAAGGCTAACTGTCCGCCTTTCTATATGAAAACGGTAGTTAGACTGGACGACACCCTAATGCCATCTGCACGGCATGAAGCAGAAGATCGGGTTGCTATGCGCTAGGATCTTTGTGGACACGTGATGAAGCAAGATGGCATGGTTACAGGGATGAGACTTAGAAGGCTAACTGTCCGCCTTTCTATATGAAAACGGTAGTTAGACTGGACGACACCCTAATGCCATCTGCACGGCATGAAGCAGAAGATCGGGTTGCTATGCGCTAGGATCTTTGTGGACACGTGATGAAGCAAGTTGGCATGGCTACAGGGATGAGACCTAGAAGGCTAACTGTCCGCCTTTCTATATGAAAACGGTAGTTAGACTGGACGACACCCTAATGCCATCTGCACGGCATGAAGCAGAAGATCGGGTTGCTATGCGCTAGGATCTTTGTGGACACGTGATGAAGCAAGTTGGCATGGCTACAGGGATGAGACCTAGAAGGCTAACTGTCTGCCTTTCTATATGAAAGCAGTTAGACTGGACGACACCCTAATGCCATCTACACGGCATGAAGCAGAAGATCGAGCTGCTATGCGCTAGGATCTTTGTGGACACGTGATGAAGCAAGTTGGCATGGCTACAGGGATGAGACCTAGAAGGCTAACTGTCCGCCTTTCTATATGAAAACGGTAGTTAGACTGGACGACACCCTAATGCCATCTGCACGGCATGAAGCAGAAGATCGGGTTGCTATGCGCTAGGATCTTTGTGGACACGTGATGAAGCAAGATGGCATGGTTACAGGGATGAGACCTAGAAGGCTAACTGTCCGCCTTTCTATATGAAAACGGTAGTTAGACAGGACGACACCCTAATGCCATCTGCACGGCATGAAGCAGAAGATCGGGTTGCTATGCGCTAGGATCTTTGTGGACACGTGATGAAGCAAGTTGGCATGGCTACAGGGATGAGACCTAGAAGGCTAACTCTGCCTTTCTATATGAAAGCAGTTAGACTGGACGGCACCCTAATGCCATTGCACGGCACGAAGCAGAAGATCGGGTTGCTATGCGCTAGGGTCTCGTGACGAAGCAAGATGGCATGGTTACAGGGATGAGACTTAGAAGGCTAACTGTCCGCCTTTCTATATGAAAACGGTAGTTAGACTGGACGACACCCTAATGCCATCTGCACGGCATGAAGCAGAAGATCGGGCTGCTATGCGCTAGGATCTTTGTGGACACGTGATGAAGCAAGTTGGCATGGCTACAGGGATGAGACCTAGAAGGCTAACTGTCTGCCTTTCTATATGAAAGCAGTTAGACTGGACGGCACCCTAATGCCATTGCACGGCACGAAGCAGAAGATCGGGTTGCTATGCGCTAGGGTCTCGTGACGAAGCAAGATGGCATGGTTACAGGGATGAGACCTAGAAGGTTAACTGTCTGCCTTTCTATATGAAAGCAGTTAGACTGGACGACACCCTAATGCCATCTGCACGGCATGTAGCAGAAGATCGGGCTGCTATGCGCTAGGATCTTTCTGGACACGTGATGAAGCAAGTTGGCATGGCTACAGGGATGAGACCTAGAAGGCTAACTGTCTGCCTTTCTATATGAAAGCAGTTAGACTGGACGACACCCTAATGCCATCTGCACGCCATGAAGCAGAAGATCGGGTTGCTATGCGCTAGGGTCTCTGTGGACACGTGATGAAGCAAGTTGGCATGGCTACAGGGATGAGACCTAGAAGGCTAACTGTCTGCCTTTCTATATGAAAGCAGTTAGACTGGACGACACCCTAATGCCATCTGCACGGCATGTAGCAGAAGATCGGGCTGCTATGCGCTAGGATCTTTGTGGACACGTGATGAAGCAAGTTGGCATGGCTACAGGGATGAGACCTAGAAGGCTAACTGTCTGCCTTTCTATATGAAAGCAGTTAGACTGGACGACACCCTAATGCCATCTGCACGCCATGAAGCAGAAGATCGGGTTGCTATGCGCTAGGGTCTCTGTGGACACGTGATGAAGCAAGTTGGCATGGCTACAGGGATGAGACCTAGAAGGCTAACTGTCTGCCTTTCTATATGAAAGCAGTTAGACTGGACTACACCCTAATGCCATCTGCACGGCATGTAGCAGAAGATCGGGCTGCTATGCGCTAGGATCTTTGTGGACACGTGATGAAGCAAGTTGGCATGGCTACAGGGATGAGACCTAGAAGGCTAACTGTCTGCCTTTCTATATGAAAGCAGTTAGACCGGACGGCACCCTAATGCCATTGCACGGCACGAAGCAGAAGATCCGGTTGCTATGCGCTAGGGTCTCTGTGGACACGACCAAGCGGGTGGTTACAGGAATGAGACCTAGAAGGCTAACTGTCCGCTTTTCTATATGAAAGAGGCAGTCAGACTGGACGGCACCCTAATGCCATCTGCACGACACGAAGCAGAAGATACGATTGCTATGCGCTAGGGTCTCTGTGGACACGGCCAAGCGGGTGGTTACAGGGATGAGACCTAGAAGGCTAACTGTCCGCCACACCTCGATCTAAGAGTTATCCACTAACACATCCGTCGCGATATGACCCTGTAGTCAAAGCGACGTAAAATAAATAGTTAAATAAAAACTAAACAAAGTATGAAATTCAACAAATTCCGCTCTTTTCAAGTATATTATCATGTATCCACTTTCTGCGCTTCCTTTCTTGGTTGATAAGAGCCACAGCGGCATTTGTTATGTCTTCTTGAAATTTAGAAGAACTGCTGGAAATATCAACTCATCCACCATGTATGAGACGGGTGTGAAGCGACAGGACACAGCAATAATGTGCACCCAGAGCGGCACGACACGTGCCTTCCTATTTATATGATCTCACATTCCGTGTCGTGAGAATGTGATTCTACGTTACGTGTCTGTTCAGTCAATCAGTCTACGCATCTACAAACTGCACTGCCGTTTGTGAAAGTTGTAAAACCAAGAAGGAAACGCATGAATTCAATGAATTTAACACCACAGGTCTGGTACATGGCAAATAACAAATGATAAACTTTTCAAATCTATACATGACCATTGCGCCCTAATATTCATTATTTGGTGTGACCTCCATGCGCTGCAGTTAGAGCTGCTATACGTCGTAGCATTGAGTCAAAAAGGTTCTGAATAAGTTCCTGAGGATTTCCCTCCACGCAGTTTGTATTCGAGCCCACAAATCCGTGGCACTGGTTCCTGGAGGACCGTGACGCACCAGGTGCCGACCAACCATATCCCAGACGTGTTCGATGGGCGACATGTCAGGCGAACGTGCAGGACAGGGAAGCAATGGTACCCGTCGCTCTTCGAAGAAGGCTGGTACATTCCTCGCAATATGTGGCTGGGCATTGTCCTGTTGAAATGTGTCCTGTGGAGATGCCTGAAGCAGGGGGAGTACCTCAGGCTGTACAACCACCGTTAGGTACCGGTTGCTGTTCAAAGTGCCGTCAATTCGTAGGAGGCTAGATCGGTTGTTGTAACCAATGGCGCCTCAAACCATTACACCTGGTGTTTGTCCGCTATGCCGCTCAACAATGCAGCCCTCCTCACCACGGTACCGCCGGACACTATGCGGCCATCGCTGTAGGACACGTTGAAGCGGGACTCGTCCAAAAAGACTACATTTTGCCACTCAGCACCCCAGTGACTGTGTTCGCGTGTCCATTGCAGTCGGAGCTTGTGATTTCTGGACAATGGAAGCCGACGTAATGCAAGCATGAACAGCCCAACCTGCAGCAGACGGCGACAAACCGTTGATGCAGACAAGTTCACACCTGTGGCGGTGTTCCAGCGTTGATCCAACACTGCGGATGAAGATGTACGGTCCGTTATGGCCATGCGGACAAGATGACGGTCATCCCGTGCTGTGGTCATGTTCCCTGGTCCAGTACCCGCTCTCGCTGCGTATGACCTTCATCTATCCACTGCTTCCACACACGCATCACTGTCGTAGCAGCATGCCCTGTACGAGCCGAAATGTCACGGTATGACAACCCCGCTTCCCGGAGACGAATCATTCTGTCCCGTTCGAACTCACTCACACACCGATATGGCTCTCTTTGACGTCGACGAGGCAAACTGGCACTCACTTTATTTTTTCCACCCTGTTTGACAGCTCTGCACTGACTGCACTGGGCGCAACACTGACCTTTTCGGACCGACACGAGAGGGCTATGTGTACCCCATTTTTCTGCAAAACTAATCACTTATTGCTTGCACACTCTTCTACACCTCTACCAAGTTTGGGGTTATTCGGGAAATTCTTTCTTGGTGCTGCAGTTTTCACAAACGGCAGTGTATTTTTACAAAAGCTTATTCTTCCATCTACTTATTCTTAATATAGATAAACATTCATTATACATTTCGTTACAGATGTAAGAAGAATACAGTAAGCTAAAGCGATAGTAAATTATTTTCAAAGTCGCTGATATCTTTGAAATTCTGTTCTCTTTGCATGAACACGAAAAAATAGAAGGAAAATGTAAGACGAATAGCGATTTGTAGTTGAGAAAACTAAAGCGACCTATTAAAAAATTCAAACCAATAACAAATAATATATCCCAAATGTTTAACGTCACAAGAAAGTTTGACATACGAGGTGTGATCAGAAACTAAGGTTACAAAGCCTGCAGTGAAACGTGTACATTTTATTTCATACAACCAACACAGCCAACTGATAGTACATACATTAGGTTATTTTTCGACATAGTAACCACATCAGTTAGATACTTATCGCTTCGAGTTTGAACATTCCCTCCTGGCAAAAATCCTGTCCTTGCTTGTTCAGCCACGTTGTCGCGAAGTTTTCGTTGGGTTCCTAGTACTCCTTCAAGTGAGGAAAATGTGAAAATCGCTTGAAGCGAGGTCCGGGCTATAGGGAGGGTGATCGATGATGTCCCAACGAAACTGCTATAACAGCTAGTAGTCTTCAGGGCTGTATGAGGTCGCGCGTTGTCCTGAAGGAAGATGACGACCTCGGTGAGAAGTCCTGGCCATTTCTCTTGATTGCTTCGCGCAATCGTGTCAAGGCATCGTAGTATCGGCCAGCGGCTATTGTGTGCCGTCTTTCCAAAAACTCCACGAGTATTACACCCGCGCTGTCCCAAAACACTGTGGTCATCAGTTTCCCGGCAGATGGTGTCACCTTAAACTTCTTTGTCCTTCGAGAGGATGAGTGTTTACACTCCGTTGACGACCGCTTGTTGCTGGAGGTGTAGTGGTGGATCCATGTTTTGCCACCCGTGACAATGTGGTGTAGAAAAGTGTTCCCTTCCGTGGAGAACCGTTGCAAACGTTGCAGACTTGCTCCCATGCGCTTCTCCTTGTATTGGTTGGAAAGATTTCGTGGAACCCATCGGGAACAAACGTTCCGGTACTGCAGAATATCGTGAACAATGTGACAAACGCTTCCGAACGTCATTCCCAATTCTACCGTCATACGTAATGTGATCCTCCTGTTGTCCTGAATCAGCTCCTCCACGCGAGCTGTGTTCATATCTGTTGATGCCGTGCTGGGTCGGCCACTGCGATGATCGTCGGTGACGTTTTCCCTACCGGCCGCAAACTTTCGACACCATCCTGTGTCATGCTGACGAGACATTACATTCTCTCCGTAAACTTCTACCAGCTGCCGGTGAGTTTCAACCACGGTTACATGTTTCGCCCATAGAAATCGAATAGCGGAGCGGATTTATTCGCGAGACCAGTTTTCTAAACGAGTCGCTATTTGTGTTTACGTAAAACTGGCGCTGTAGGTGGCGGGTGGCTGAAACTCTGCACAGTTGCCAACCGCATGTATTAGAATTACCGTATACTACTAATGTCTCTATAACGGACGAAACTCCAGGAATATCGGCTTTGTAACCTAACTTCTGATCACCTCTCGTAAATTGTGTGCTTTAACGAGTTATACAGTTTTTGTGTGGTAAGGTTTCGCCTATCTCTTACGGTTTAAATAATACATTTTATTAAACACAAAGTGTAAAGGCTAATTTGATAGCAACTAAATCATTGTTGTTCATCAATGGCACTGGGGATTAAATGATCTGCATCATTTTCCCTCTGGGTTCCCAATATAAAGTCTGTAGGTTATCACTTTTAAGGCCTTTGAATTTGGCGAGATGCTGTTTGTTCAGTATGACATCTACACAGAGGGTGCACTTGGGTGTAGGTAGGCATCGTATCTTGTAGGGGTGTTCTGCGAGGCAATCGTGTCCAGTTGCCATCCTAAATAAGGCCACTGCAGTCTTCCTTGGCATTTTTTGTATATCAACTCTATCTTTAATATTCTTATAATCTTTATCTTTTAATTTATCTTATTCATCAGGTCTCTGCTCTCTTTTGAAATAGCTACAAAATTGTTGTCTTATGCATAATGAGAGAGTGGCAGTGTTCTTAGTGTGCACTCAAACAGGTGATTAAAATGAATTGTAGACATAGCTTTCCAACTGGGTACTTCATGAAAGCCTTTCCTATTACAAATGCCGCAGTGAAACACATGTGTTGCACCCCTCATGTAGACGCGATGTAACTCGAAATTTTCTGTTTTCCATTGTTCATGGCTGGGTTGGTGCCAGGTTGTGGGTGGTCATCAAATTTCCAAGAAAATGTTTCTGCCAACTAATAAGCAAGTTGGAAAGAAGCGAACTTCGAGATGCAGAGTTCTTTTTACATATCTGGCCTTAGCTCTATCTAGGGATCTCAGGTTTTTGTGGCTTAGGTATGGCCATATCATCTCAATGGCATATGACGTCACTGCGGCAACTTTTAACTTAAATAATGCCATTGAAGTTCTGAGTGAGAGGACTTTGCGATTGTGGATCCCCATTGAAGCCTTTACAGCATCGGTTTTGTCTTAGATATGATTTGCAAATGTAATTCTGGTAATTGGTTACTCCTAGATATTTGAATAAGTTCACTATTTCCAAAGTTTGATTTCCGTAGCTGAACATGTTTTTGACGACAGTTTTCCTCCTTTGCGAAACTTCATAATCTTGGTTTTATATTCTAGTTTATATACACTACGTGATCAAAAGTATCCGGACACCTCGCTGAAAAATGACCTACAAGTTCGTGGCGCCCTGCATCGGTAATGCTGGAACTCAATATGGTGTTGGCCCACCCTCAGTCTTGATGACAGCGTTCACTCTCGCAGGCATACTTTCAATCAGGTGCTGGAAGGTTTCTTGGGGAATTGCAGCCCATTCTTCACGGAGTGCGGAACTGAGGAGAAGTATCGATGTAGGTCGGTGAGGCCTGGCACGAAGTGGGCGTTCCAAAACATCCCAAAGGTGCTTCGTAGTATTCGTCAGGAAAATTGAAATTGAGTTTTATTTATGGACGCTCTTTAACTACTATGGTTCTTAGCGTCCCATTCCATAGTGAACGTGAAAGACCGGTAATTTTGCTCAGAGGCCTCTTTATCAGGTTTGAGGTTCTTTTACGTACCGTAAATCTACGACACGGGACCACCGGCTTTACTTCCCTTCCGAAGGAAGCCGTGCTAAGGATTTTTACACCCGAAAAAATCCATCGCCCTCCGCCGGGTTTGAACCCGCGACCTTGGGAACTAGAGGCTAGCACGGTACCACTTGTCCACGGAGGACGACTTTCAAGTCAGGAAGTCAGGAGTGCAGGCCAGTCCATTACAGGGATGTTATTGTCGTGTAACCATTCCGACACAGCCCGTGCAGTATGAACAGGTGCTCGATCGTGTTGAAAGATGCAATCGCCATCCCCGAATTGCTCTTCAACAGCGGGAAGCAAGAAGGTGCTTGAAATATCAATGTAGGTCTGCGCTGTGTTCGTGCCACGCAAAACAATAAGGGGTGCAAGCCCCCTCCAGGAAAAACACGACCACACCATAACGCCACCAACTCCGAATTTCACTGTTGGCACTACTCACGCTGGCAGATGACGTTCACCGGGCATTCGCCATACCCACACCCTGCCATGGGATCGCCACATTGTGTACCGTGATTCCTCACTCCACACAACGTTTTGCCACTGTTCAATCGTGTAATGTTGACGCTCCTTACACCAAGCGAGGCGTCGTTTGGCATTTTCCTGCGTGATGTGTGGCTTTTGAGCAGCCGCTCGACCATGGAATCCAAGGTTTCTCACCTCACGCCTAACTGTCATAGTACTTGGAGTGGATCCTGATGCAGTTTGGAATTCCTGTGTGATGGTCTGGATAGATGTCTGCCTATTACTCTTTACAACCCTCTTCAAACATCGGCGGTCTCTGTCAGTCAACAGAAGAGGTTGGTCTGTATGCTTTTGTGCTGTACATGTCCCTTCACGTTTCCACTTTACTATCACATCAGAAACAGTGGACCTAGGAAGGTTTAGAAGTGTGGAAATCTCGCGAACAGACTTCTGACCAAGTGACACCCAATCACCTGACCACGTTCGAAGTCCGTGAGTTCCACGGAGTGTCCCATTCTGCTGTTTCACGATGTCTAATGACTACTGGGGTCGCAGATAATGAGCACTAGGCAGTAGGTGGCAGCATAATGCACCTTAGATAAAAGACTATGTTTGTGGGGTGTCCGGATACTTTTGATCACATAGTGTACGTGCCGTTATCTTGGGAGCACTTCTCTAGTTTACTGAGTGCCTCTTGTAGTGAAGTTCTGTTTTTGCTTATAGGAACATTTTCGCATCTGCTGTTGTTACCTTCGGACTAGGTCGTGCGTGACCAAATTGAACATTATCGGGCTCAATGTGTCATCTTGCAAAACGCCGCTCCTTTGAGTGATGTCTGTTGATTCAATGAGATCGTCACTGATATTTATCACACTCCTTTCCAATACATTGATTATGAGCCAGAGAAACTGATCTTCTGGACCTAGGACTGCTTCAAGTTTCTGGATGATTGGGTTTATTCCGCCAAATGATTTCTTGTAGTCAATGAAGGCCGCGAAAGTATACCCTTTCGATTTATGTTTCGAGTCCTCACTATACTAAAGTACACGGTGAACTGCCTGCACTGTTGACCTCCTAGATATGAACCTATGGTATTCTATTGGCATGGCCTCCAATAAGCGATCCAGTATCCTGCTCCGAATTATATTGGACAGCATCTTGAAAGCAAATCTCTTACGGTTTACAGTTATGCAAAGTTCATTCAGGATGAAGACGACTTTAGGGGATATTACCAGAAAAGTCTTTTTGTGTTAGAATTCAGTACTTCCTCTATTTGCTATGGACAAGTATAGAGAAAGTAAAAAATATCTTATGTGTTACACTCACATGACTTTCTCTACTCTTGTACAAACTATTTTTACAAACGCTTATTCTCCATCTACTTCATGTTAATCGAGATAAACATTTGCAGACTCTATCTTATTGCTAATTTTCTTGTAGATGTAAGGGGAATATATATTTACAAGGGCAATATAGAAATACAGTAGCCTTTAAGCACATACATATCTCTTAATAGCTGGTTGCTAGGTGCAGCACCATTCCCTTTGCCACAGATTAATACTCTTTGCATATCAACGACAAAAAAAATGAATAACGAATTCCCATTTGAGAAAATAAGTGTTGAAAACTTTAAGGGAATAACAAGCAATATCTCGAAAATGGTTCACTCAACAAAAAAAATGTATATGACATAAATTGTGTATTTTAACGCAATCTACATTTTTTGTCTAGTAACATTTTGTCTATCTCTTATGGTTTACCAGTTATGCAAAAGTCGTTCACAATGGAGAATACTTTTGGAGACATTTCCAGAAAATTCAAGATATACATTTTATTTGTCATGAAAATATCTTAAACTTATGATATTTTAATCAAAATCGTTACAGCCATTTTTGAGAAAATTAAAATTTTTGAAAAATTTTCCATGTAAAGGGTAATCTGGGGTGGGGAGATTTCCTTGAAAACCTTCGTGTCGCATCTTTGGAAGATACTGAACCTAAATACCAAGTTTGGTGTTTATCCGACTGTTCGTTTCTGAGTTATGCTGTTCACAGACAGACACACACAGACAGACACACAGATACACAGACAGACAGACACACAGACACACACACGGACATGTTTCCAAAAATGCTTTTTTTGGATTCAGTGTGTCTCAAAATATGTATTTCCGGTGAAATCTCGGTATCGAATTTTTGGGTGGAATACAATACTTCACTTACTGTACGTAGTAGAGAAAGTAAAAAATCGGACCCACAATGTCATCTCCAAGGATAGCTGGGCACATATTGACCTGTAGAGCAAACAGTGTAATCGTCATGAAAAAGATGTGGGGTTTTATTGTCCCAATTTCTACAATCGTGTCTGTTGACATACACATTCCATAAAAAAAATAAATACCTCAGGGGAAAAAAACACTTATACAGTGTCAAATTTGGCCATTTTCAATACTCTGAGATAATTGTTCGTAAAATTCTATTTTTCTATCAAAATCACCTACGCTGATATTCTAGCAAGTTTGTATTTTGTAGGGAAAATATTGTTCATTTTTGGTAATTTGTGTATGAAAACAACTGAATGTTTTGTAGCTGTAACCACTTTTGGATTCTGAGTGGGTTCTATAGTGAAGTATCGTGTAGTACTTCTATTGTGTGGTTTCATTGAGGCTTTTAGGTTATTTGTTTCGTTGCAGAGAACCAGTTTCTTCAAATTTCCGTACCAGATTTATCACATACCGATGATTTACACTTTTCTCAGGATGCCACTCGTTAAAAATACTAGTAGTTTTACGAGCGCTACCATAAATAAATATTATTTCTGTTATTTCTTGAAGAGTTTGAACCATAGATAATTTAATTCAAACACAGATAGTCTCATAAATGCTTTAATACAATTCCACAATTATAAATATTCTGTTACTGCGTTCAATATCGTGCATAATTGGCTCATTATGGCACGCGTGCCAATAATACACTGGTGTGCAAAACCTAAGGACGAGATGGGTAAAGTAACATGACAAATGAGCTACTTGGTAGAAGTAGATGAAGGTGCGGGAGCATGTTGCCAGAGATCTCTCACACGTACTAGAAACCTGAACGTCACATGGCGTGAGTGTAGCGAGCCTATAGTGCCAAATGGGTCTGGTCCCGCAACAGGGAGCAGTTGACGAAACAGAACAAGACGGTGTGTGGCAATTAGCGAGCTGTTACGGTGCACTGTAGTGGTGTTCTTCACTGCAACATGGCCCGTAGACACCATTTGGTTGACTTCACACGGGGAATAATCATTGCGAAACTGGAAGAAGGGCGAAGTGTGACAGTGTTCCTCAGGAGTTTGGAATTGCTCACAGCATTGTTTCACGTGCATGGGGAACCTTCCAAACCCCAGGCACTGCTGTCCCAAGGAGAGGTGGTGGTCGACCACGCTCAATTCCAGCAGCAGATGACCGCTACATTGTGCAACAGGCAAGAAGGGATCCACACCAAACAGCGGATGCAATTGCAACCACATTTAACAGGACAGCTAGGCACGAAATCTCACGATACACAGTGGCACGGCGACTACACAAAGGTGGTCTCTTTGTCCGACGGCCAGTGCGTTTTGTTCCATTGACATCCATACATCGACGGCACCTTTGCGATGGTCTCAAGAGCATCAAAATTGGACCAACGAGGAACGGGGTCGCGTGCTCTTTTCGGATGAGAGCAGATTCAGTCTAAGTAGTGATTCTCGGCGTACCCTCGCGGGAACACGTAATGAACACAGGAACATCCTTGAAGATGGTCGTTTTGGTGGTCCCGTGTTATGGTTTGGGAAGGTATAATGTTGCATGGGCGCACCGACCTCCATATCTTTGAACACGGTACGCTCACTGGTTATTGTTATTGTGATACTGTACTCCTTCCCCATGTGCGTCTTTTCAGGGGTGCAGTCGGCTCTGACTTCATTTTTTTTGGATGACAATGCGCGTCCGCATCGAACAGCGCTGGTGGAGGATCTCTTGGAACGAGAGGATATTCGGCGAATGGACTGGCCTGCTGGTTCTCCTGATTTAAATCCCATCGAACACGTGTGGGATGCATTGAGGAGACGCATTGCAGCACATCCACATGCACCAACGACCATCCAACAGTTGTCAACAGCGCTGGTGGAGAAATGGAACGCCCTACCACAAGAGCTGCTTACCAACCCTGTGGCCAGCATAGGAGCACGATGTAGAGCATGCATTGCTGTCCGTGGTGATCATACACCCTTTTAAGCACCATGTATCTGTTTCTGTAAATCTAGAGAGCCATCATATGTCGTATTGACTTTAGTGTAGCTTATGGTCTATGAATAAAAGTGTCATTTCTGTTCGTCTCATTGCATATTTCGTTTAGTTGCCTACCGTAGCAGTTCCCTCTATGTATGATTCAAGTTTCATCGAGCTATGTTACTTGGCAGTGTCACAGCATGCGAAGATTACTTTCGACCTTAGGTTTTGCACACCAGTGTAGCAATAAACGTAATATCGGTATTTCAAGTTGCCTGACTTATATAGAGCGGACGAAACTATTTTGTGATATTCTTTTCTCTGAGCAACGAAGATGCAAAAACCTCTGGACATTATTATATATAGAATAATTAAGATATGAATTTATGATTACTTACCATGCTGTACTGATAATAGGCTACATCACAGTCCGTAACACCTGCTCACTTCTCTCCCAGAAAGGGAATGCATGTGGCTGTCTTACTTATAGATTCAACACGCCAGGTAATAACAAATAAAATGCAGGAGAGAAGCTAAACACATGAAGACGCTCTCTTTCTCTCTTATGTCAGCTATGGATGCCGAATTATTTCATGATTTATTTCTTACAATTTATAATTCTAATAGTGCATAAAATGTATCCAACTCCTAGATAATCTTAACATGGCACTAATTTGTGCCATAATCATCGAGCTTATCCGCTGTTGCATAATTTACTACTGTAGTTCTATTCTACTCATCTAAAATCAACAGTAACAATAATTCTGGTTACTAAGGCGATAGAGAGAAAATATGAATGAAATGCACTAACAAATAATCGCTATTTCAAGTATAAACATTAAAATCCAGGAATGGCATTTGGAATCTCAAAGTGGAGTTGTCTGGGTGTGGTGATTTGAAATCTAAATTACAATTAACCTGGGTTTTAGACTTCCCCAGCCATATCTAAAATGTCGTGTGTTTTGTTTAAATTAAATTCAAATTATTTATTTATATAGTTAGACCGGGAAGTTTTAAAATGAAAGCGCTATATGGAATTTGAACTTTGTAACGTTTAACGCTATGCGAATTGTTTCGTACTACAGGCACAATGACAGGCAGACAAAACAATATTAATTGCTCCGTAGCTGTGAATTGCAGCTGTGACGGGAGATGTCAACCGTAGCGATGTCCTACTGAAGTCCGAGATGCTCGAAGTTTGTTTCTTCTCGTCGTTGTTGTTGCTCTAAATTATATATTTAACTAGGTACTCTTATCTCGAGTCGGTTAATGAGGATTGAATAAAGTTTTACTGCTTGTCTGGCCTTACTTCAGTTAAATAAACAATAATAGTGAAGCTGCCAGCCAGGTACATATTTATATTTGCCAGAACCGCTTTGCAATTCCCAAAATTGCATATTATTTACCGTTAACTCCCCACTACTTCGTCAAAGTCTAAATTTAATCTACATCTGAGTCCACACTCTTCCCAGACAGACGTGGAGTGGACCTCTTGAAAATCAGAATTGGAAGAAGTTTTCTCGGGATCGCCCACTTTTTATACTCTGCCAGAGAGACGCTAACTTTCCCACTGTAATATACGAGCGCTGTCCCAGAAGTACCCGACCTAACAAAGAAAACACAAACATTTTGGGAAAAAACAACTTTATTTCTCCACATAGTCTCCTTTCAGCTCGATACACTTTTCCCAGCGGTGTTTAATAGCTTCGATATCCTGTTTATACTAAGAACCATCGAGTTCTGCAAAATAGCCATCAACTGCAGACTCCAGCTCTTTATTGTTAGCAGATATTTTAGCACCAAGCTATTTTTTCAACTTTGGAAATAGAAAATAATCAGAGAGGGCTAAATCTGGCAAATAGGGTGCATGAGAAAGCGATTCATTTAACTCATTGATTCTGGCCATGGCGATAATGGGTGTGAACTGGTGCATTGTCTTGATGAAACAAAAGTTTATTTTCCACTAAATGCGGCCGTTTTTGCTTGATTTCATCATTCAAATGCTGCAATATGTTTGCATAATACTTGCCATTGATTGCTTTTCATTTTTGAAGATAATCAATGAAAATTATTCCGCACACATTCCAAAAACCTGACGCCATGACGTTGCCTGCAATTGAAACTATATCACCTTCTTTGGAGCCGATTCTCCCCTTTCAATCCATTATTTTGACTGTTCCTTTGTCTCAGGTGTGAAGTGATGGAGCCATGTTTCATCCATAGCTATGAATCGACACAAAAAATCGGCTTTATTGCAGCAAAACATCGCCAAACACTAGACTGAAACATCCTCACGACGCTGGTTTTGTTCCATTGTGAGTAAACTCAGCACCCATCTTGCACATAGCTTTCTCATGTCTAAATTTTCAGCCAGCATGCAATGTACAGCACTTTTGAAATTCCTATGATGTCTGCTAGCTCGAAAACTTTCAGTCATGGTCATCCAACACCATTTTGTGGATTTTGTTCACAATTTCTGGCATGGTCACCTCATTTGGTCGACCACTGCGATGTTCGTCTTGGCAGCTCGTACGGCCTCGCTGAAACTCTGCCACCCAATATTTTACTGTTGTAAACGAAGGGGCAGACTCCACCAGAATAGAATCTAGCTCAACTTAGTTGGAATAAGACCTTTCAAATGAAAGTATTGTATCGCATAACGATGACCAGTTTTATCCATGTTTACAAATTTGCTGAGAGAGTTCACTATTGATGGCTGCCAAACAATTACTAAACGACGTCGCATCATCAAACTTCAGACTTAAACTTTATAAGGTTGGTACTCTCTACCACAGTCATTTGTTTTCAACAACAACCACTATCTATACATCAGGTCAGGTAGTTCTGGGACTGCCCTCGTATATCGTATTTACCTGTTGGCTGCTGGTTTTGGCGTCTCGTGGAAATAAAATAATGTATTTTTCTCTGCCAAAACTTGACTACTTTGGGAATTCCGAGTTGTCTCTCTAAAATTATTTATCTCACTCCAATCATTATTTATCCTAAACTTTGTGCTCTTCAGTCCCTCATTTAGCCTGTTCCCGGTGATGATTTGTCCATCTACTCTGTGTGATCCGGTTGCTAAATACCTTTCTCTGTTAGCTAGCTTCCTGTAAAAATTTAACGCTTTACAATAAGCAGGTCTGCATGCACACATAATATTGTTATGTTAGGTAAAAGTAGTTAAACTGAGGGGGACACCTCTTGCACCGCGACCTACATAGGTCTATTGTGCCTGCCAATCTGCTAGAAGAACGTATGTAGTGAAGGAATCACACGGAAGGCTACAGGACGTAGGCAGACAGTCCACAGAGACGCGCGGAATCCATAACGTTTCCAAACTCGCAGACCCGTCCCAGTGCAGGAGCGATGAACGACCCACTGGCCGAGCAGGCCTCTGGTGTCTACGGGTAATATTTCTTTCCAGTGAGCATGCATTCGCGCCATCTGTCTGTCAACGCCAAAATTCTAACATTACTTTAATTATTGACATATTTATCTGCTATTCCTATATTTCCTCATTCTCCATTCTTTCTTAATTATTCTCTGCTTTATTCTGTCACTGTTTTCTACGAGGGGCGTCCAATAAATAAGCTTCCCTATTTTATAAAATAAAACATTACACACAATTGATCATGTTGAATTAATTGTATTTATATTGTGCAATCCTTCTGTTACTTTTCTACATATTCAACATGTTTTTCCAAGCATTTTTGGGGACGTGACACAAGTTTTTCCAAGCAGCGTTGTACCAGGTCGGTCCTGTGCTCGCCACCAGCTGCTCACTGATTTGACTTCATCATCGGTGTTAGAAGTGCTTACCTTTGAGTTGGGGGAACATGTGAAAATCACTTGGGGCAAGCTCCGGTGAATACGGAGATACGAGAAAACTTCCAAGTTGAAACTTGACGCTGGCGGAGCTCAGAAGATTCAACTGGGAAGTTTTCTCGCATCCTCCATATTCAACCGATCTTTTTCCAAGTGATTTTCACATGTACCCCTAACTCAAAGGTCATCATGGAGGTATGCACTTTAACACCGTGACGAAGATGAACCAGAAGTGAACAGCTAGTTACGAGCACAGGACCCGATCTGGTACAACACTAGCTTGGAAAAACTTGCGTCACGTTCCCAAAAATGCTTGGAAAAACATGTTGACTATGTAGAAAAGTAACAGAAGAGTTGTACAATATAAATAAAATTAATTCAACATGATCAATTGTGTTTAATGTTTTTTTTTATAAAATAGGGAAACTTACTTATTGGACGACCCTCGTATTTCATATGTTTCATCCTACAGTTACTCGTATCTCCTCTGGCATATTTCTTTTATATGATTTCTTTATATTTAATGTGACGTAGATGTTCACCCTAAAGAATGCACCCAAAAGTAGTGTTTTACTCGGGAATCGAGGTGGGAAGCCACAACATCTGCTCAGGAATGAAGAATATAAAACACTCAGATACACGTCGCGTCAATAGCCCCATTTTCTGCGTTATTTTCAGAAATATTGTATTACATCATTTCCAGACCACCTACACTAATCTGTTGAGCGATGAAATTTCACGCGGTGTTTTGGCACTACGTAGTGCAAGAAAACGTGCCCTTCAGCACGCCTGGCTTATCTACTCCACATCCGGCAGAGTTGCGTTTCCGTGCTGGTCGGTGTTTTCACATCTTGCACATATTCCAGGCATTTTAATTTACTCAGAAACAGAAGAGGATCCAGGAACTCCCTAAAGGATTTTTTTCATATAAAACAAAACATACCATACCAACAATACAAAGTGAAAACGATTAACTGGTTTATTTTACCTCAATAATGATGACATTTCCAAGTTTATTTTAAAGAAACTGTTAAAATACAGTAAAAGCTAGTTAAGGTGTAATGTATGAAACTGAGTTTTGTATATGGACGTCCTTTAACTACTGTGGTTCTTAGCGTCCCCTTCTATATTGGACGTGATGGACCGGTAATTTTGCTCCGAGGCTTCTTTATCAGGCTTGAGGTTCTTTTACGTGCCGTAACTCTACGACACGGGACCACCGGCTTTACTTGTTTCCGAAGGAAGCCATGCAAAGGATTTTTACGCCCGAAAAAATCCATCGCCCGCCACCGGAATTGAACCCGCGACCTTGGAAACTAGAGGCTAGCACAGTACCCCTAGACCAGACGACAAAGTGTAATCTATTGTTATTTAGGAGGACGATACTAATTTCTAACGTTTTTACGAGTTGGTTGCCGTGTAGTTTGTTCGATTTGCTCCAATAGTTTGTTAATTATTATCATTTAAACATTTTGTGTCAACCCAAAAATGAATTTGACTAGAGAATATTTCCGGACTATGATTCTTTTACGATTTTAAATCGTCATTAACGCCTAAACAACCAACTTAAATGCTCATTTAATTCACTTCCATTTCATGGTCGTATTGAATATTACATAAACAAAATACAAATAAATTCACCTAAGATGATAACAATTGGAAATCATGAAACTCCTCCTTGGTACCTAAAAAAACCTGCTTTGAATCTAGAATGGAACAAGTAAAAAAGAACAGACTGCCACCGCTGTTTATCAACAACTCTTTAACGAAATTTCTGGAACCTACTACGACTATAAAAATATTTACAGATGGTTCAAAAACTCAACATGGAGTAGCAAATGCAACCGTCCTACCAAATAGAATTCATATAGAAAGGCTCTCTGATTACTTCTCAATTTATTCTAGCGAGTTATACGCTCTGAAACAAGCATTTTCATACATTACAGAATCCCATAAACAACTAGAGATAATTTTTTCTGATTCAAAAACTGCTATCTTAGCCACTCAAAATATACACACTGAGGCAGTGTTTTTAACACTAAAATGATTTCAGTCTAATTGCATAATATATATAATTCAATAACAGCCCGCCATAAAGCAATATGTGTATCTAACAATATACAAAAAATGTATGTAACAGTCATTGTATATGTTTGTATTATTGTATCCATGTGTAATAATGTTATGTGAATATATTACGTAATTTAATAATGTAGGAGCTGTGAGAATAATAAGTTAAAAGTTGCTAACAATGCGGTAACCTTGAGGCAATAATGAATTTGAAAGTTTAAATGCTACTAGTCATTATTGGAGCAACAATAATGTAAATTTTGAGACAGTTTAAAAATAGCCAATCAACAACCAGAAAAAGCTTTAGTTAAATGAAGGTATTCCATTGGATTAGGAGTAGCCAATCAGAGACTTGAAATACAGAAATTTACAAGTTTAGACGGTTGAAATCAATTCAGTTGGTTACAGACTAACCAGACGCAAAAAGTGCCCTCGGGAGATTTAATACGTATTCGTGTGAGACGAAAAATAAGTTTACGTGTTAAAAAGTGCAAGTAATTAATTAAATAATCTCACAGCTCTGTCTCTATATCAGTGAAATGTTAATTAAATCGTGTCAAGCATTAATAAAAGAAATGAAGTAAAATTATAATCTGTGTAAGCCTACATTCTTAGTCACACCACAACCCTGCCAAGACATCCATGTCTCTAAAATAAATACTGACGCGGCCGAGGCAAACATAAATATATAATATTTAAAGAAACAGTCAAATTACAGAGTTAATATTTTTTTAAACTTGGGGCAAAGGCCACCTGAAAGTACATTTGGGGCGAAGACTACCGGAAACTGTTTACTATGCGTGCGGTTGCAACTACTACAAGTTTGGCTCCCCAACAGTTGAAATATAATACAACTCCTTCAACACCAATAAATATCTTCTTCAAATTGGCGTCCATACGTGGAGCTAATAAACTTATCTTCCACAACACAGAAAACAAACTTATGTAAGACATACAGATGCCATATAACCATGCAATGGAACAAGGAAAATAAGTGATATTGTTTTGGATTCCATCGCACCAACAAATACAGGTAATGAGAGAGCGGACGAAGCAGCTAAAGCGGCCACCCAAAAACCAACATTCAATGCAGAGATAAGAACAAGCCATTCAGACTTAGACCTATATATCCAAACCAAAATCATTACTTCATGGTAAAAAATATGCTCTCAAAATCAGGGAAACAAGCTACTTAGGATCTTCAAACAGCAAATGTATTTTTACAAACTTAAACAGGAAGCATCAAGTTATCGTTACCAGCTTAAGAATTGGACATACAAAGATGACACACTTCTATCTGATCACCAAAGAAACTCAGCCGCAGTGTTCAACATGCAAAACTCCATTGACAGTTTTCCATGTACTCGCAGAATGCCAACGCTATAACCCACACAGGAAAATATATAGCATCCCAAATAATATTAGTGGGCTTAATGAGTCAACAATGTATAAAAGTATTATAATGTTCTTACAAAATATACAACTGTATAATGAAATTTAAAAATTGTGCCCTGAATCCAAATAAAGCATTTTTGGAAACATGTCCGCGTGTGTGTGTGTCTGTCTGTGAACAACATAACTCAAAAACAAAAAGTCTACTCCAGTCTACCTTTTACATGTAACGTTTTTCGAAAATTTTGATTTTCTCAAAAATAGCTTCAACGATTTTTATTAAAATATCATATATTTAAGATATTTTCATGACAAATGAAATGTATATCTTGAATTCTCTGGGAATATCCCCAGATGTTCTCTTCATTCTGAATGACTTTCGTATAAATGGTAAACCATAAGAAATAGACAAAATTTTGCTGCACAAAAAATGTAGATCTCGTTAAAACGCACAATTTATGTCATATACATGTTTTTTGTCCACTGAACCATTTCCAAATATTCCTTATTATTTGTTTGAATTTTCCAACATTTATACTTTTTCTCAAAGGGGAATTTTTTTTTTTTTTTTTGGCCCTGGACATACAAAAAGAATGGAATACTCCACATAGCAACCAGCTCTTAAAATATTTGACTATCGCTTAAAGCCTACCAATTCCCCTTGCATCTACAAGAAAATTACCAATAAGATTAACATCTCGATATCTCGATTAACATGAAGCATATGGAGAGTAAGCGTTTGTAAAAATAATTTGTACAAGAGTAGAGAAAGTCATGTGAGTGTAACACATCAGATTATTTCTTTTGCTTTGCTTGCTGTCTTTACTTGTTGTACCCTAAAATTCGATACCGAATATTCACCGGAAATACAAGTTTTGAGACTTCCTGAATCCAAAACAAGAATTTTTAGAAAAAGGTGCGTGTGTCTACAAAAACTCAAAAACGAAAAGTCGGTTAAATATCAAACTTGGTGTTTAAGTTCAGTATCTTCGAAGGATGCGACATGCAGATTTTCAAGAAAATCCCAAACCCCAAACTACACTTCACATGGAAAAAAAATCTGATGTGTTACACTCACATGACTTTCTCTACTAGATGTTAATCTTATTGCTAATTTTCTTGAAGGTGCAAGGGGAATTGGTAGTATTTAAGCTATAGTCAAATCTTTTAAGCGCTGGTTGCTATGTGGCGCATTCCAATCTCTTTGCATGTCCAGGACATAAAAAAAATGAATAACGAATTTGAGAAAAAGTACAAGTATTGGAAAATTTAAGGGAATAACAAGCAATATCTCGAAAACGGTTCACTCAACAACAAAAATGTATATGACATAAATTGTGTATTTTAACGCGATGTACATTTTTTGTGTAGTAAAATTTTGTCTATCTCTTATGGTTTACCAGTTATGCAAAACTCGTTCTCAATGAAGAATACTTTTGGAGACATTCCCAGAAAATTCGAGATATACATTTCATTTGTCATGACAATATCTTAAACATATATTTTAATCAAAATCGTTAGAGCCATTTTTGAGAAAATTAAAATTTACGAAAAATCTTCCATGTAAAGGGTAGTCTGGGGTGGGGGAATGTTCTTGAAAACCTTCGTGTCGCATATCTGGAAGATACTGAACCTAAATACCAAGTTTGGTGTTTATCCGACTGTTCGTTTCTGAGTTATGCTGTTCACAGACACACACAGGGACATGTTTCCAAAAATGCGTTTTTGGATTCAGGGGGTCTCAAAACATGTATTTCCGGTGAAATCTCGGTATAGAATTTTTGGATGGAATACAATACTTCCCCTACTTACTGTACGTAGTAGAGAAAGTAAAAATGTCATTTACTTTGATTTTCAAACATGCTTCTAACGATTTTGAACAAAATACCATATGTTTAAGATATTTTCATAACAAATGAAATATACATCTTGAATAATCTGGGAATAGTCTCTGAAGTCCTCTTCATTCTGAATGACTTTTGTATTACCAGTAAACCGAAAGAGAGACAAAACCTTGCTAAACAAAAACTGTAGATCTCTTTAAATAACATCGTTTGTCTTTTTTTCTGGGATTAACCATTTTCCAGATATTTCCTGTTAATGGTTTGAACATTCAAATACTTATACTTTTCTAAAATGGGAAGTTTTATTCTCGTGGGCATGCAAAGAACATGCATGTACTTTAAAAATCTGACTATCGTTTTACCTAACTACTGTATAGTACAACGAAATGTGTAAATGTAAACTGAAACTTTATATCGATAAACAAGAATTAGTTAGAACAATAAACTTTTGTAAGAATAGTCTGTAAAGGAGTGAGTAGTGAAAGTCATGTCAATGCAACACGTAAGATTTTTCGTGTCAACATTTTTATAGCTACTATTTTTTCGTCCATTTTATCCGATTTTTCCTCCCATACTTTTTGTGTCCATGTCGTTAGCTCCTTAAATTCTGTCATGTAATGTTCTGCACTTTCCCCTCCACCACACAATTCACAAATTCATTTTTCTTTGCCTCATAACCTTCAAGTATATTGACCCCGTTTTAATTCATGTTAATCCTTCCCTTTCTACTACAATGGTCAACATACCCTTGTCTTCTCCATTCTTGTTTTTTATTAACCTATAGAACTTTGGTGATGTTTTGTGCTCTAAGATGCACTTCAAATATGTTGTCCTACCTTGAAAGCTTTACTATTTTAGCCTTCAAAATAGAATGACTGTTCTTTTTACATAAATAATAATGGTGAATACTTCTATTTTCTCGTTCATTTTCAGAAGAAGGCATTATTTTCTTTTTACCAGGAATGCTTGGACGGTCATTTGGAATATCAAAATTACGATACAGGTACCTTATTCTGATTAAGGGTGCCACCACTGATCTACTTGGATTGACAGAAAGCTTAGCTCTGTCTACCCCAGAGTTCAATTCTCTTTAGAGATATTTGTTGTACTTCAAAGAGTGTTGAGGCGTTCACCTCTTAACGATTAATGCAACAATGCATATCCAATTGAAGGTAACCAGCCTCATGAGTTCCGCAACAACCACTATCAAGTTCCAAAGCAAGGGCGAGAGAACGCCTCCTTGCGGACACCCCCTGACCGTAGACAGTCTCAGCGTTTCCACAAACAGAGCATATTTATTTCTCCATTTTTCATTATATGTTGTATCCAGCCAACATGAGTGATGCGAAGTTATCTTCTTAAGGACTTTCAACACTACCTCACTTCATGTTTGTCGAATGCACCCTCAATGTCAAGAAGTATTCTAACAGAATTTCTTTGTATTTCCAGCGCCTCTTCAATAGTAGAAACCATCTGATGAAGTGCTGCTTCTGCTGATTTGCCAGTTTGATGGGCATACTGGCTTCTGTGTAGGGGAAACTTCCCTAGTACTGAAGCCGAAATTATAAAGGCAATAATTGTCATAATATTCTAAGAAGGATAGCGATATAAAATAAGTAATAATATATTTAAAATCAGTGTATGTATAAAAAGGAGAAGCATTGTGAAAATTGACTGTAAAAGCGACAGAAAGACAAGACAGGCACAGTTTTGTTATTTAGGGACCAGCTCCAGGTAGAAAGGGGAAATACCATTGAAGTAAGTTTTTCCTGGTAACAGCCGAGTACAGCTGCACTTAGCCTGTTGAAGGCCACTCTAGCTTCATGACGCTAAGTTTGAGGGGAGAGAGGGGAAGTTTTGGCGTTGGTTTTCCTTGTAGTAGCGTGGGTAGATCAATCTGCCGGAGTGGCTGGGTAGTGTAGGACGACTTTCTCGTCGTGTGGAGAAGATTGGCGGTGAACATGCTAGAGGGTAGAACGCTTAGCCGTAGTTAGTAGTCTTCGGTCTTGGTAAAGACAAAGTAACTTTGTATGCATTTAAGTGATCGGCAAACCGCAGTATTATTTTAAATAGTGAATAAAAGTGTTCCAAGACAGCGTTTGTGTGTTTCTCTGTACACACCCACGCATACCCTGAGGTTAAGGTTTCATGCTGGAGCAGCCGTGGCAAAAGAAGAACCAACTGGGAGGAGACGAGCAGCAACCGTGAGGCAAAGGTTTTGCTTCTGTGGTTGGAGGACGTAGTGTGGCTGCGTCATATTGCGCCTAAACTTGGGGCTGAAAGAATTACCTGCGTCAGTACATAGATCCTAGTAATACCTGTCAAACGAAGAGAGACTGATTGAGCGATAAGCTTTCGCCTCCTTAGCCGCCTAGGTTTTGGTACATATTAGTGATGATACGGTACACCATTTCTAGATACTCGACACCGATACTGGTTTTTGAGCAACGATACTCACTTTATAAAAAACTGTGAAGGCGATAGCTTGTTCACTGAAATATGATCTTAATAGTAGTTTTCTGTGGGTGGGTGGATGGACGGGTGGATGGATATTTACTTTATCTTGTAGAGCTAGTAAGCCATAAAATAAGTCATAAAATTACAACTTAAGATTAGGTTCGTGCAAATCATAAGGGCACATTTTAATTAAAATTTTATTAAGAGTACTTTTAAAATACTTTAAATTAGCTGTAGATTTAATATTAACAGGCAAGGAATTAAACAATTTCAAACCATAGACCATAGGATATCCATTAAATTTCGTCGAGTGATGCATTGGAATGTAAAAATTATGTCTTATACGTGTATCATGCGTATGAAAATAAACGTTTCTAAGAAAGTAATCTCTGTTAATAAATATCAACTCCCTTGATTTAAAAACATATAATCTGTAGACAGTCAATATATTAAAACTAATAAAATAATCCTTACAGGATACCCTACTACCAATGCCAGCAATGCATCGTGTTATTCGTTTTTGGGCAATAAAAACCTGCTGCATCATAGATCCTGACCCCCCAAAACAAACACCATATGCCAACCGAGATTCAACATGTGCAAAATAAAACAAGAGTACAGCCTTAACATTAAGGCAGCATCTCAAAACCCGTAATTGGTAACAACAAACATTTATTTTTTTAATTCATTCAATATAATGGGGTTGCCGAGATAAATGTTCATCAAAAATAATTCCTAAGAATTTAGTATGCTGAAGACAACGCAGATTCTGACCAAATATATTAATACTTAATTGCTCAAGATTCCTTTTTTGATACACATGAAAATAAACAAAACCAGTTTTATTAACATTCAGATAAAGCATGTTATTATTAAACCAGGTTTTGAGATCTCTAAGTAATTCATTACATTTCACTTCCAAGTCTATCATATTGCAAACTTTAACAATCACAGTGGTATCATCACACACACAGTTAAAAATAATCTTTCATTTGACCAGGTAAATAATACACAAACAGAAAAAGCAACACTGAACCAAGAATGGAACCCTGAGGAACACGAATATCAACATCAACAATATTAGAATTATAAACATTTCTAAAGGAATCAGTGATATGGTTAGTCTGAACATATTGAGTTCTATTTTTTTTAAATAAGAAGTAAACCAGGTTAAAACTACACCACGTATACCATAATATTCCAATTTAGCAAACAGCAAATCATGATTAACGCAATCGAAAGCTCTACTAAGATCACAAAAAAATTCCAACAGGGCATTCACCTTGCATAAAGGCATGTAATCAATTTTGTATTGTATGCTAATTCCGAAATTGTTCCTGTTTAACATTCTCCAATTGGCAGCAATTTTTATCTTCATGATGCCATAGATTATAGATCATCTGTTGTGGTCAAGGCTAACAACAATAATAAAAAAATAATAATAATACTTCATCTCTTTGCCTCCCTTCTTATGTTAACTGTATGCTGTGATGAAAACTTTCTTTAATGAATTTTCTATCCATATTATGGAAATTGGTCGTACGGTATACCTGTAAGCTACGCTCGTGACCCGAGTTTGACTTGCGTAAACAGAACCTAACAGATGGAAGGAAAGAACAAATACATATTTCCAAGCACTGCATTTTCTCAGGTATTAAGTTCTGATGGATTTCCAGATTTTGGTCACCGGAGTAGGTAAATGTAATAGCTGAGAGTGAGTCACCAGGCAGAAACGTGATTTTGCGTAAAACAGCTTCATTCACAACCCAGTTAAGTGTTACATGAGTACTTGTTTGCATGTTTTCATTTATTGTCTCAACCTTAAAAAAAGTTAGTGTGGAGGGAAATGAGATCTTTGTAACTCTATCTAACGCATTAGTGTTGCCATTAGCTTCGTTCTTTTCTTCTCCCGCCTTGTTGCCAAGTTGCTAATATGGTGTAAATTTCAGTTTTGAACACATTATCCTACGCAGAATATTTTTCTCTATCAGATTATAGCATTTTTAGAGCCTTATAGATTTCTGTGTACACAAATTTCTACAGACAACGAGCTTTTCAGTAAAAGTCCGATATTAGGTGTTTCTATGCTTGTCAGCACTAACTAATAAACTAAAGGCTAGAACACAATAATATATTTTTCTTAGCTAAAGTAAACTCGAATGCTGATACTTGCCCAGTTTGAATTTTCCAGCTTTAATAAGATGAGCGCTATAATAGTTTAATTTAAATATTTTTGGAAAATTCTATACCAATACAGTAGAAAAGTCAGTCAGCTAGAAACATTTTGTTATTGGGTTTACAACGGGGACCAAGCGAGAGAAAATGTTGAGAAGGACTGGAGACAGTTTTTAAAAGAAGCCGGGATTCTGTAACTGCTTGTATTCATTATGTATGACAAACAAAGGTCATTCAGATAACAGGCGCCATGCGGGAGGCAGAAGGCAGTTAAGTTAACATCAGTTGTAGGGAAGTGGATACGTTTATGCACTATGAAGTGTTATGTAGGTCATTTCTTTAACATTTTAGGTAAACATTTATAGTTATGGAGGGAGAAACTAGGAAGAGACGAAATGTTTGTAAAAATAAGAAGAGACGCAAAATAATAATGAAGGTGTTAGAGTATAAAGACCTCTAAGGGACGCCAGTAAAATTGAATGCAAAAGGTGTGGGGGAAATATAGACACGTTAAGTTAACGCAATATGATGGAAAAACTCAACCGCGGAGGGCGACACATCGTTCATTTTTTGCTGTTCGAAAACATTCCACCCACGTGGAATGTAATTTTGTCAAGGGTAAACAGTGACGATACCCTAGCAACTTAAACCTTTTATCATTTTATATCTCCGTATTTCTTTGATAATACATATTTTTATGCGTGTAAAATCGTATTTCGATGTAGTTGTGTTCTTCAAAACTTATGAAGATGTCCCACGCTTGGAGATGCACTTTGAAGAAGGTTATTTTAGTGCGTTTGCCCCACGTATGAACGTTACTTTGGAGTTGTTGTTTTTTATGCCTTGGGACGCCACTCTTTGTAGTAGTGAAGATAATGATGCTTGTGTTACGTAATGTTACACAATGTTGCGTAATGTAATGTTTACGCAGAAACTTGAAGATTTTATATTTAAATTGTTTCTTTGTGCGTAGGTTTCAATTAATTAAGCTTATGTAATATTATTTAAATCTTCCTTGGCTGCTTCAGTCGAACTATAGAGACATAAGCTCTTGTTCAGGTCGTGGTATGACAAAAATTAAAGACGTCACAGAATTACTTTTAAATATCACTTCTTTTTATTTCCTTATACTTGCACATATAAAACACTGCACTTTATAGAAGAAACTGTGAGAAACTTTACACATTCTTAATGTATTTACTATAAAATCTTGCTCGTGACTTTTCCATCTGCACTCTATCACATCATGTCCGCGACTGATTAATCTTAACGGTAAAAACCTTAAAGCTTCGGTATTGCCAGTCACTTATTGGCTAAATCTAGTCCAATAGAATTTAAGTATTCAAACTAAAACTTTTCTTTAGTTTTGATTGGCTAATTCAAAACTGTAAGCGAAACTACATCACTACCGATCTTTTCATGACCAGTACTTTTCAAAAACTTAAACATTATTGTCACAAAGTTACATTATTACCTCATTGTTAACAACCTAAAACATATTATTCTCACAGTTTTTGCACTATTAGAGTATATAAACATTTACATAACATTAATAAAATATGTTTTACAATAAAATAAGTATTTGCAATGACTTACATACAATTTAAAGAATAATTATATACATATTGTTTTTCAAGCTGGGCTGTTATTGAATTTAGTTATAATAAAAATAAAAATTAAATTTATTCAGGCATTAAAATACTGTCTCAATTTCGAAGTACTAAAAATACTAAGAGGAGAGATGAAGTGCAAGTGAAAATTAGCCTTGAATAACAGTGCACTCTTTGGTAATGTATAATAATTCACAAGATAACAAGAAAATTGGTAGACCAATCGCAACTGGGTGCCAAAGTTGCTAGGGTGCGTACAGTACATGGCAAACGGTGTGCACCATTTAACCTGTATGTCTTTTAAGCGTGAGACGTGATATAGACGCATGAGTCTATGGAATGTTGCATTGATTTACCCAAAGGAAACGCAGGTACGATCTATCAAGAACTATAGTCCAGCAATTCTTTGGTGACACGTGCGAGGCAATAACGTGTGAAGTCTCGTATCCTTTCATTCCTTATCTAGCATAAAATTAAACGCAACAACCTTCAATAATGCAAGACTTAAAAATGTTAAAGTAACGAAGAAGTATTAGACATACTTCGATACCACCTATCAAGGTTCCATCCCTGGTGTAAATGCCACTTTAGTCTGCCTCCAGCCACGAGGATTATAACCCCAGAACACGCAGCTTGAGGCAAAATCGACTTTCTCGCATTGCAAACGGTCACATCCGGTAACAGAGGAGCGATTCCACAGCAGCTAAGGCTCCTATACAATCCATCCAAAAGATGTTTGGACTTAAAAATGTAAAATAGTAACAACAATTAAGGCATAATTGTTAGCTACTGTATAACACCGGCGGTGCAAAGGGCCGTTGCAACCTAACCAGCAGCCATCGAGGAGAAAATCTTGCTATCTCTTTTCACCCCTCTACCTCAGTCACGCCCACCGTTCTACGAGGCGCATCCAGAAAGTAATTTTTCCTATTTTTTTAAACAAAGAAAACATAGTTACATGAAAAACTTTATTGGCAACAGGTACAGCAATGGGAAGGTAGAATCAGGTGACTAAAAAATTCAATGCCTTAGCCGGGATTTGAACCACGGATCTCCCGGTCTCCGTCCGGTTGCTCTAACCACTGAGCTACCATGGCAACATGCCAGTACGACACTAAATTCTCCAGTTGATTCGTATTTTTCCCGGTAAACCACAAGGAGATCTCAAATACGAATCAGCTGGAGAATTTAGTGTCATGCCGGCATGTTGCCATGGTATCTCAGTGGTTAAAGCAACAGGACGGAGACCGGGAGATCCGTGGTTCAGGTCCCGGCTATGGCATTGAATTTTTCGGTCACCTGGTTCTACCTTTCCAACCCTGTCCAACACACGGCTTGTGTGGAAGAACAATTAATTCCATTAATTGACCTAATAGGGTTGAAACTATGAAACCCTGGACTTAAAGTACTTACAACACTGTAAGTCGCCATTGGGGTACGTCATCTCAATACTATTTGAGATCTCCTTGTGGTTTACCGGGAAAAATACGAATCAGCTGGAGAATTTAATGTCGTGCCGGCATGTTGCCATGGTAGCTCAGTGGTTAGAGCAACCGGGCGGAGACGGGAGATCCGTGGTTCAAATCCCAGCTATGGCAATGAATTTTTCAGTCACCTGATTCTACCTTTCCAAACCTGTCCAACACGCGACTTGTGTGGAAGAACAATTAATTCAAATGTTTGAGCTATTTTTTTGACATAGTCACCACAAGAATTGAGATACTTGTCACATCGCGGGATCAACTTTTGTATTCCTATGTCGTAGAAGCCTACCGCCTGTGAATGGATCAAGCGTGTGACAGTCGCCTTCGACTCTTCGTCATTGTCAAAACGCTGACCGGAGTAGAGGAATTTCTTGAGATGTAAGAAAAGAGATGGAAATCGCTGGGAGCAAGATCAAGACTGCATGGTGGATGATCAAACAACTCCCAGACTAACTCCTGCAGAACAGTTGCTGTGCGCCGAGCCGTATGTGGACGAACATTGCCATGGAGCAGCACACCTCCTACAGTAAGCATCCCACACCTCTTGTTTTAAATAACACGTCGAAATTTCCGCAGTGTTTCACAGTAACGGTCAGCATTCACTGTTTCACCTCTGGGCAGGAGGTCAATGAGCAGGATGCCCTTCCTGTCCCAGTGCACATTAGTTTCTGCACCGACACAGTCTGTTTGAATTTCGTCTTGACCGGAGATCCACTGTGACGCCAATGTATTGACTCCTGCTTGGTTTCCGGGGTAAAGTGCGAACTCCACGTCTCATCGCCCGTGACGATCCTGTTGAGGAAGTCGTCGCCGTCATGTTTCCGCTGCAGAACTGTCAGTGCTGCTCCTAAGCGTTTCGTTTTGTGCTCGGGTGTTAGGTTTTTCGGCACTCATATGGCACACAATTTCCTGAACAGCAGGTGAATAGTAACTATTTCATGCAACAAGGAGCGCGATATCTGCGGAAAATGGCTGCTGAACTCCGTAATCGAAAAGTGACGGTTCCCAACGATGCGCTGCCGCACCAGTCATCATTGATGAGGGACGGTCGCCCACTGCGTTCTTCATCGTGGACACTTTGATGACCTTCGGAAAACTGCCTAAACCAGCGACGCACCATCTGTTTGCTCATGATGTTCGGCCCGTACACCTGACAGAACTGACGATGAATTTCGTCGGCGCTATGTTTTGTGCAGTAAAGAACTTTATCACTGACCGAACCTTGCAGGCGGCAGGAGTAAATGAATAAGAACCGCCATTTCGGGCCACTACTGCCGCGCTACTGACACCAGGCGGGAATGCGCAATATTCCCGGCTACATGCGTTTATTTTAAAGGAAACAAAATCGGGAAACTTACTTTCTGGATGCACCTCGTATAACACCCACATCCTGCCTATAAAGTGGTTAAGCCTTATCAAGGGCAAGTTTAACACACCTTCGGGCTGTCCTAAGCCTGCCAACATGTCGTCATCCAAGCCTTTGGAACATAGCCTATAATTGTTGCACAATAAGTAATGCAAAGGATCGATTTCTTGTTGCAGCCTCGAAGGTATCATTGAATCTGGTCCTGCAGTTTGTACGGTACAAATGAATTGGTAACCGCTCTTACTCTAGTACATTGAACATCCACCTGATCGGGTTCCAATCCTCTCCGTTTAGGTGAATTCCGCATGGATATGATTGCCCATGGTGAGCAGAGTGATCGCTGACCACCTATGGCTCAACTTTTATCTTGCTTATTCGCTTCATTTTAACTATTTTATAATATGCCCATTAGTGCTTCTTTCCGTCTTCTCCTCTCTCTTGCTGCTTGGACCACTACACACCCAATCACTTCTCTGAAGTCGTTATCCCATCTTTGTTGCGGACGCCCTCTGCTCCTTTTTCCTGTCCTCAGGTACCATACCGTAATGCCTGCATCCTGTTTACATGTCCTCCCCATCTCAATTTGATCTTCTGTGCTGTGGTGGCTGCACATCTTCTAAACCCCTCCTTTTCCATATCCCATCATTTTGCGAACGTCTATGTTAGGCAGCTGTATAGAAGGGTTGGTATGACGCAAGTTCTGAATCTTAGCTCAAGTTTGAAGTGCTAAGGAGTACAATTACTACCCAATTTTGCAAGTTTCAATACCTTCCTTGCTTTATAAATTCACTGTGTTCTTTAGACCCCCAAGAAACTTATCTGTAGGAGTAGCGATCTTAGCCTGACAGTTATGATAAATGATAGAACAGGAGAATGAACTGTTGCATCTGATCGATAACAAACGCCACGTCCAACATCGTAAAGATATCCGAGTTACAGCCAACAGGTACTGTTTACATTCGTGTCACTTTTCTTCGGATTCGTTGCATCACTGGGTCACTGATATATGATGTAATATTAAAATAGATGTATGTGGAGATACTTGATGTTATCTGCATGCCAGTTTCAAACTAGGTCTTCGGTAGATTTGGTTCCTAGCGTGATATCAATTATCTCCTCCATAGTGGGAGCTGCAAAAGTAGGTACATTGCCCCTTTGAGAATATTAAATTATGTGCTTACTGAATAATGCTTGAGTTTTCCCAATCGAGCTCTTTATGTAACACCTAGGTATATTTGAACATTTACAGTACTCCCTTTTTCCCGCATGGACTTATAACCAACCACAACCGACATACAATATAAACTGTTGAATGTTATCTACAAATCCTTCATTGTCTGTTGAAACTATATGGATGGCTTAGACAAGAATAATAGCCTAATACTGCATTGCATATTCAAAGCAATCCGTTTATTATTTAAACAAGCAACATTTCAAGAGTTAAAATGTATACTTCTGCGTGTGAAAATGTTAGCATACCAAATTTCGAGTTATAATTAGTTATTGTTATTCCCAGCTTCCAGGTAATGCTTATTAATTGAATATTTGTTCAAGATTTTGAGCTCCTTGTGCTAATAAGATCTGCATATAAAAACATGGAGAATTGTTTTCAGACAACATTGAAGACACGGCATTTGATTTAAATGTACAAAATTATATGTCATTTTTAGCATGTGGCATAAAATGTCTACCTGATCCCTAACATTCAGCCCCAAATATTATGAGGATACGAAGAAAAATTGCTTAGTATATAGGAAAATACATTATAAAAACTAAATTAATCCTGAAAGAGCAAACAAAGGTAATAGAAAAAATGAAAAACAAATATAATTATGAACTAACGCAACGGGATGTTACAAAGACCTTCGAAAAATTGGCCACAATCATTTAAATAAGGCACTAAGGTTCGAAGGAATACTTTTCAAAATAAAGACATCATAATAGTTTTGCAATCTGCGAACAAATCAAAATACCTAACGGCAATGCTAAAACAATTGCTCTTTCAAGAGGCGTCATGCAAGGATCTACTCTATCCTCGTGCTTATATAAACATGCCACCAATCATACTCTCGATGGCCTAACAGAACGGCGTATAAGTTATCATTATGGCTTTAAACTCGTGCTATATGCGGCCTCTAACGTTTTGGGATTTGCGGACGACATAGTCAAAATCGGGAAAGATAAAGTACTCACTCTCGAGTTAACACGTCTTGCAATACAATAATGGGTAAATAGAATTACAGGTCAATCCCCAGGAAATGCACAGACGTTCACATCCGAAATACCTAATACGAGTGACAGTAGATCAGACCCGCAAGATTGAAACCATCGAGCCAGGAGATTCAATAAAATACTTGGGTATGACCTTCACCGAAGTGCCTGGATATTTATAAGAATGGCGTAATTTAAAAGAAAAACTTCATGACACAAATTAGAAGAATTAGAATTATCAATGTCATCCCCTTTACTAGAATATGAACAAAACTTTCAGGTCCTTAGCTCTTCCATTTGTACATAAGTAATTTACCCTTTCCAGACAACTGATCTGGCTAAAATACCAATCATTTCTCAACGACTGATAAAATTATAAAAAGTTTCTTAAAAGGAATCTTGCAGTTACCTATGGATATACCAGACCATATATTTTATTCAGACTTGAACTCTTCATAGCAGGATGGAAAGCATATCTGCAAATCATAAACTCATGACGAACTTTAATTCAGCCCTTCAGTACACACATATAGTCTACTCGAGACCTTATTGCTGAGACAAATAAACACTTAAAGCTTTTAAATTTAACAGAAGACGGTTCAATGAAGAATCCACGTACTGTGTTGTATAACGTTTAAGATATAAGAAAGCAGAGGGCTCCTCAAGTAAATTTAGTGAAGAGGCACTTCAGCTGTTTTCTAAATAGGTGCATTCGAATTTAATTTTACCTCTATTTTAAAAATGTTACGAATCATTATTCTAAGAGCGAAAATCGCCCACTCCTAAGTGATACCGCGGCAGTAGCAGGGAATAAGGAAAATGAGTTGTAAGCGAGCGAAATGGGAAAGCCGTAATGTCCATAAGCAGGTACAGAGAGTTGATACAGTTACTCTTGGCTCTGGGATTTTCAGCTGCACTGTTTATGTCTGGTTGCCATGATAACCAACTCAATCCTTGGCTGTATGAGTGCTGCATTTAATCCCACAAACTGCATGATTTGAAGCTACGGTGGAGCTAAAATCCTGGATTTTTTGAGCAGAGATTATTCGATGGTCACTGGCACTTGTGAAATCTTTTGTAAACTTACAAACATCCCTTCTCTTGGGTAACAGACTGTTTTTCCTCTCAAATCACTTTTCAAACTCAAAGTTCTCGGAATCGGACCTGCAGTGTCACTTCAGTTCATGTACGAAAACAATCTGTACGTAGCGAATATTTCATGTGTTTCGCTAGAGTGAATTAAAGTATCAACAATAAGTTTATGCCTTAAAACATTTAAACCATTGGCGATCTGCAGTGAGTTCGCAAACTGACAGTGTGTTGCGTGTTACAAAAAAATATTTTTCTTGGACTGAGGACGATAAAAGAGACGAGATAATTACGGATAGACCTAAGCCACCTTAGTATATCGACATATAAAGTGGATAAGAAAGGTGCGAAATATTACATCAGACATTTTAAAAACTCGTGGTATAGTGAGTACGCCATCCAAAAGGATAGGAAAGTGAACTTAACATACAAGAAATAGGTAAGCTGCCTGTCTTGTTTAGTGTGAAAAGAGCTTCACCTATCGCTTAAGCCACGAGCTGCTACTGTAAGGAAGATGAAAGGGGATATATTATATATACATATGAAAGGGGAACCATACATATAAGAATTGTACAGTAATAATTTAATTCACTATAATGTTAAAATATTCAACATCTAACATTTGAACAGATCTGATTGTAAGAAACGGGCGAGCTAGCACAATTCCAGGAAAGCATAAAGAGCGTACCTTTCACCAAGCCAACAGGCAGGGAACCGGTAACGGTACGGAGAAATAGAAAGAGACATGAGAAAAGAAAGAGACGGAGATATGGAACTGACGCTTAAGCGCACGGATCTGAAGCCACACATTCTCATACGTGTTAAGGTAACGGTCTGAGGACCAATAGGGAACATCGTTACATTTTTAAACGCAAAGGTGAGCGTCACTAGGCTCCCGTATATAAGGGCAGGCAAGGCCTCGGAGCCCACTCTCTCTCTCTCTCTCTATCACTAATCTTCAAGAATTCACGTCGACACGAGGTGCTACAGATGCACAAGGGTGGGAATGCGTGTGCAGATAGCTAGGCTGCTGACTAATTTAAAGTGGTGGGATTATAATAATGGGAAAAGCAAGCCGCCCATAATTATTTCAATTGTGAATAAACTTCATTTATTAAGGGAAAATTGCAGTGTATTTCTTAAACTTGCCTCACCCACTATAACCTGAGAATTAATAATTAGATATAGTTAGGAATGGAATATGCAACAACCGACGAGCATCAATAACCGAGGAAGATAACTACCGAAGACCACATCAACCCAAGGATCGACGATTTCCCGCTACAAAGACGCTTCGAGACAGAAACAGATGTGGATGCTTGGACTAAATTTTGTCAGAAAGCACTCAGCGTCGAACTATTCAAATACAAGTGAGCGAATTCATGTATTCGACACCGTAATGGCCTAACGTAGGTGAATGGCATGAGCCTATAAAAATCATAGTTGATGTATCCGGCGTGCGTTCCATGCCGGGTAGATCTTAAGCAGTATGTGGGATGCCGCGATGGTGCAACAAGTTGAAGCAGGAATGTAGATGCCACCTTTTCCCGTTGTCTCCTATATCTCTGTTGACTCTTCTGCCGACTGCTCTAATGGTAGAGCTATGAATACTTTCACTCAGGGTATGCGTGGATGTATTGTGAAGGACAACGCCAGTTTAAATTCACCAAGTAATTTACTGTAAACCAATATTTGAGCTCTTGAAGTGAGTTACCGACCGTTTGAAATAACTAAATAAATAGACTGATTATGAATTGTAGCACTCGAAACTGTAACACTTGAATTATTATACCTGCTCACTTCTGCAGTGTCAAAGTTACGGTTGGAAATAATTGTTTCTGCAATATAAGAAACTTAGAAGCGTAAATCGCCGTGAGTTACTAAAATATTAACCGGCAAGATCCCTCACGCTAGCCGCTATTTACATAAGAGCGTCACTGGGCACTTAAAATCACACGGACAAGTACCGCTGGTGGCACCAGAGGAGAGTAATTAATGTGTGCACAACTGTGTGCACCACCGTCAAAGTGTACCACTCCCAGTACCTGAGAAGAGAATGTAGATGCACTAACATTTATTAATTTTAGCTCCACCTACATATTATTCCCCCACCAACGTGATTTTTCACGCGCAACCAATGTTTCAATTCTTACGTGTTTTTACGTCTCTAACGTTGTTACTGAGACTGGCTTCTCAGAATGTAAATGCCTTTCTCTTTTTCAGAACTGGCCTACGTGCGTGTGTAACGTACTGAACTTTATTCTAAACTGCGTTCCAAAAAATCCTTCTCGGCCCACTAATGACTTTGCTTAACCTGACTGCCTAATTACCTCCATCTTTCCGGACAAACATTTCAACTCAAACTTGTTACATTATTCACCGATTTAAATTATTTATTACGATTATTATCTTACTGTTATTTATTTATTTATATCTGCCTATCATTATGACATCCCTCTGAAGAAAACAGCCTCTGTCGGCGATGCCCACAGATAGATTAAAACACTTGCACATGTCTTGGAATCCTGCCCTCATGGCGAAGTACTACTGAACACTCGCCATCAAGAATGTTTTACTAACGAACAACTATAAAGTCTTCGAAGAGGTCCACTGTCTGAAAGCTAACGGTAGCACAGAACGAGTTGACAGAATGCAATTAAAGACAACAAAATAGGATTTACAATCGACCCTGTCGTTAGGTTTGAAAGGTTTAAAGGACAACCAGAAGAGAAAAGGGATATTTACACATCCACAATCCCATACTTCAAAGTAAAATATGGTCTCAATAACATCGAAGTAGTCGGCTTGATGGTCGGGGCACCATACCTCTACACTTTTTTACACTAGCAACAAGTTTGGACTGAAGGACAAAACAAAATTTATTGTAACACAGGGTGATTTATGAAGAACTGACACATCTTCCTTTAATTATTCTGTTCCAAATTCACCCAATGCCCCAATTTTAACGCCAAATTAAGCAGAATGTTCCGGAGTTTCGATTGCCTGTCACTAGATGCGCAGATGTTCATGTTTTATTCGTAATTGATAGTATTATCGCCGCCAACTGCTTTGGAGATTTTGTTCTAACGTGAAAATGGAGTACAATTAAACGAACGACTCTTCCTTGTAAAGCAATACTCGATTACGAATTCAATCACAGCTACTCAAAGGGCATACCAGAGAGAATTTGGTGTTTGGAATCCTCCCCAAAGAAACACAATACTGGGACTGGAAACAACTGCATCTCTGGTGAGTAAAAAAGGCAAAACTTGTTCATCTAGGCTTCCCACGGTTGTTGTTGACGTAAGAGCACGACTGGATCAGTCACCCAAAAAATCATTAAGACGTACAGTTACTCAATGTGTCAGAAATCTGTGAAAAGTGCAGGCCTAAAGCTGTATAGGATTATGGTTGTCTATCACTTACAGGAACCAGACAAGGATAGACGATTTAATTATTGTCGTTGGTTTCAGGCGTTCATTGTGCAAAATCCTGCCATATTGTCCATCACATGGTTCACAGATGAAGCATGGTTCCATTTATCCGGCTATGTGAACTCAAATAACTCACGCTATTGGGCCAGCGAAAATCCACATGTTATTCATGAAGCATCTAAGCTCCCGGTTAAAATCGGAGTTTGGTGCGCAATATCCGCACAGAGATTAGTGGGACCAATGTTTTTTTAAAACAATGTGAACACTGCAAAGTACCGACGGATTTTCATGGAGTTTGCTGAGCAACTAGACGATGTAGAGCTAACTCAAGCATATTTTCAGCAGCACAGCGCTACATGCCATACATCAAATGAATCCATGCCACTAATTGCAAGTCTCTTTGACGACCGGATAATTTCCAAGAACCTGTGGGCACCGAGATCTCCGGATTTGACATCGCCGGACTTGTTTCTATGGTGTTACTTAAAAGACAGGGTTTATGCCACACGTCCCCAGACATTGGACGATCTGAAGCACAACATTACACAGGAGATTCAAGCTATTGACAACAGAGTCCTCCAACGAGTGGCCAGTAACATGGAACGACGTGTTGAGTTGTGCCTTATGCAGGATGGACGACATTTTCAACATTTGCTATAGAGGTAAATAATCTCCCAAAATTCTTCTGCATTTCAGGTATAATAAGTTGTCACTAGCATAACTCGTTTTGCAGCAATTAAAGAAATAAATGTGTCAGTTCTTCAAAAATCATTCTGTATTTGCAATAAAAGGTTCAATTGCCCTTCTGCGAAATCATATGTGTAATAATTATTTTAGCATGTTTACGCTTTGTGTTCCATTGCTGTAAATTATTTAGTACATATAGTTTTCTATTATCACGTTTAAAAATCCTTTTTTACTTTCTCTACTACGTATAGTAAGTAGGGGAAGTATTGTATTCCACCCAAAAATTCGATACCGAGATTTCACCGGAAATACATATTTTGAGACCCCCTGAATCCCTAAAAAGCATTTTTGGAAACATGTCCGTGTGTGTCTGTCTGTGTGTCTGTGAACAGTATAACTCATAAACGAAGTCGGATAAACACCAAACTTGGCATTTAGGTTCAGTATCTTCCAGAGATGCGACACGAAGGTCTTCAAGAAAATCCCCCCCACCCCAGATTACCCTTTACATGGAACATTTTTCGAAAATTTTAATTTTCTCAAAAATGGCTCTAACGATTTTAATTAAAATATCATATGTTTAAGATATTTTCATGACAAATAAAATGTCTTGGGAATGTCTCCAAAAGTATTCTTCATTGTGAACGACTTTTGCATAACTGGTAAACCATAAGAGATAGACAAAATTTTACTACACAAAAAATATAGATCGCGTGGGGGGATTTTCTTGAAAATCTTCGTGTCGCATCTCTGGAAGAAACTGAACCTAAATACCAAGTTTGGTGTTTATCCTACTGTTCGTTTCTGAGTTATGCTGTCCACAGACACACACACGGACATGTTTCCAAAAATGCTTTTTTTTTGTATTCAGGGGGTCTCAAAACATATATTTCCGGTGAAATCTCGGTATCGAATTTTTGGGTGGAATACAATACTTCCCTTACTCTACGTAGTAGAAAAAGTAATAAGCTTTCGTAAGAATAGCTTCTGTAGCTACCTATTAATAAATGACAGAGGGTACCAAAAGTCATGTGAATGTAGTACATCAGATTTTTATAGAATAGCATCTCGGTAGTAGAGATATTTAAACTGAGGCTTATTCGCACAATATTAGTTTGATGTAGACCGACAATCGTAAGCAGAACATGGGATATAAGTGTAAAACGGAATATAACCGATTTTACCCGAGCCATTCTGATGTTATGTCGCTCTTAAGTGTACGGTTTTGTCGATGATATCACCTCATCTTGGAGAGTTTTATGTGTCTAGCATGAAAACAAGTTCTCGGAAGTTGAATAAATTGTCGGAGCAGGTTGGAAAGCATGCAGCAGGTATTGCGAGGTGGGTTTGAGCCCAGAGTAAAATGTGAACAAGGGTGACCTTACGCAGATACCCCTTCAAGTGGTGTTCGGAGCACATTTCCCTAAGTATACAGCTTCCCTTCAATGCATACAGTAGCTGTCCTGTACTCTAAGTACTCTAAGGGCCGTGCGCGATGTTGGAGTAAATTACTTCGGAAGTAACGTATACTAAAGAAGTAAGAGCAGCTCCAAATGGGGTTGCCCTAGTTGAATTAGGAAGAGTTGGAAGGAAAGGAATAGTGTTAAAACGCATTATGAAATTTTGGAGTAGGATCCAAGCATTGGAGGAAGGAAATATTCTTAAAAACTGTTAGGATACCAGAAAAAACAAGATGGCCAAGAACTTGGTTATCTCAATTAAAGGAAACTGTGAGGGAACTAGGATTGGGCGAGCCAGCCAATATTCAGACGAGGGGACAAAATGTATGGAACAAAGTGAAATTCAGGATTGATGATATTGAGAAACAGGAAATATATGGTAGTTTAAGGGATAAGAGAATCCTGATATATTATCTGAATTTGAAAAAAGATTGGGGAAGAGAAAAATATATTGATGTCTGTGATAAAATGGAAAGAGAGGGCCTGGCGTGGGCAAGAACAGGAACCATGTTGTTAAGGGGTTTAAAAGTTGACAAAGAACTGTGCCCACTATATGGAAGGGCAGATAAAAATTTACACTGTATAATAGAATCTGCAGAAACCAAAATTTGGAGAGATGAAATATGGAATAGGAAGTGGGATAAATTACAGATAGAGGTATTATTTTTAAAACTCTTTGTAAACAATAAGAAAGCATTTTTGAAACAATTAGGAAAATATACAGGGAAGGTAAGAGAGAAATGGTGGAGGAAAATTATTAAAGAAAAACAGGAATATAATAATAGGAGTGATGATATAGGTAAAATATAGATGAGGAGAAAAATTTAAATTGCTAGTTTTGGAAAATGTATATAGTAAAATGAAGGATACATATACACAAACAACCAGGGTGTTAAGTGTATATGATCCTATCTCAAGCAACTCCAAGAATAGCAATTAATGATATGCTTTTGTGAAATAAAGTTATAAATAAATGTTACTATGATACTATGTTACTCTATTACTAAGCCAAGCAATCTAAGTGGCTCAATAAGTAGACCAGCACCAGACAAATTGTACATAAGATGTAGGGGTACGAGAGATATATATTGTATAAAAAATGTAAACCAAATTGTAAAACAAGTTGTACAATAAATTCATTCATTCATTCATACTAAACAAGTCCGTATTACGGAAGAGGTTACCAGGAGCAATTTACTACGGAAGTAACAGCTCACTACTCCCGGAATATTGTTTTGTTTCCGCGACTTATTTGAAGGGATGAAAGGTACGACCACAGGCATGCGGTGAACATGTGTAAAATCGTTTATAAGATCTCACATACCTATATCACATTCCCGTTGTTTTCTTCGTCGAGATGATCAATATAGTCCAAGTAATCCATAAACATGTCAGAATATCTTTCCTCAAATACGATACGGTATTCTAGTTCAATCGACAGATCAGTTACTCCATCCAGGTAGCGAGGATAAATTCTAACCTATATTTGTGCTCTATTTAATCCCGTAGTAATATACTGCATGACGGCGCTCTCCGACATTTACTTCTGCGGCAATCTACTCTGGAGTATCTGAAAGGAGTAGAATACTTCGGAAGTAGTTTACTGTCGTATGGAAGTCGTCGAGTGTTGACTTTCACTTAGTTTACTACGAAAGTAGAGCTTACTGTAAGTTGGTGCACGCCGCCTTAAAAGTCCTTGTCGTCCTTCGTGCTCTAGCGGTACTATGCTAGCCCCTAGTTTCGGGTTTAAACCCGGCGGAGGGCGATAGATTTTTTTTCGGGCGTAAAAATCCTTAGCATGGCTTCCTTAGGAAGGGAAGTAGGGTCGGTGGTCCCGCGTCGTAGATTTACGTACGTCAAAGAACCTCAAGCCTGAGCAAAATTACCGATCTTTCACTTCCAAAATAGGATGGGACGCTAAGGACCACAGCAGTTAAGAGCTTCCATAAATAAAAAAAACTCAATTCAATCCTAGATATGCTATGATCTAGTGTTTGCTTGCTCCTCGACAGACTACTGGCCCAAGGCATTGGTTTGTAAGTCTTTGGGGGCATATATTCTACAATGAAGAGGGTAATCCGTTAAAGAGGAAGAAGGATGAATAAGTGATACTAACATGTATGATGGACTACCTTGAAGCAAAAACATAACTTATTTTGATTACCGTTTCAGGCAAGTACGGCCAAACCTATCCTTAAGAAACGTGGTATATCTATAACATGTGTCGGAATGCGCCCGGGTTCGATCCCACCCATGGGGATGCGGACTTTAAGTCCCGGGTATAGGACCGGTGCCAACTCAGCATCTTGAGGAAACCGAGGAGCTGCGATAGGCAGCGGTCTTGGTCTCGTGAGCCAAAATTAAATTGAGTTTTATTTATGGACGCTCTTTAACTGCTGTGGTCTTTAGCGTCCCATTCTACATTGGGCGTTAAAGACCAATAATTTTGCTCAGAGACCTCATTATCAGACTTGAGGTTCTCTTACGTGCCGTAAATCTACGACAGGGACCACCGGCTTTACTTCCCTTCTGAAGGAAGCCATACTAAGGATTTTCACACCCGAAAAAATCCATCGCCCTCCGCCGGGTTTGAACCCGCGACCTCGGTAACTAGAGGCTAGCATGGTAATCACTACACCACGGAGGACGACTCCCGCGCGCCAAGTTTCCGGCTGGGGGATGCGTGATGCTGGCCACATCACTTCCCCGCATCAGATGGATGATCACCCATCTACATATGTCGTAAGTGGGCGTGAGGCCGGCAGTCGAGTTGGAGGGCCCAGGCCCTTCGAGGGCTGTAGCGCTGCAGGATTTATTTATATAACATATTTTAGGTTATACTTAGAAAATAGGCTGCATAGCATACCTGTTCCAAAGGGGAAACGGCTAATGAGGCGCAAAATAAAAAGCCTCGAAAAATGTTACATAGCAATAGGTCTAAAATGTTACTTTTCTTGAGATTCCTTCAGGTTATTTGAACTAGACCCAATCAAAATAAATATTTTCATAACTACACCTTTATTAAAGCATAAAATGAAGATTTTCAAGCATCCTAACGCAAAAAGCTAAGTATTCTACTCCATTTCAATTTTTCATCCTCTCTAAATCATATTTCAAAAACTCAAACGCATTTAAAAACCTCCTGCTGTTGTAATGAAATTAATTTGCATATTGCTCTTTTGAGGTATGTTTTTCGCATCTCCTAAAAAGTTTAGAACTGTCAGATGATAGTAAAATTTTGTTAGTGGATTATTCAGTTTTCCCGTGTGACGTACATGCTACGCCCCCTACTGACGTTGCAGGGGAGCATTTTATTTGCAGAAAAAAAAAGAAGGTTATGATAGGATGAACAAGAAGAAGAGACCGGATACAAGCACTACGTGCCTAGCCTACACACTGCCCTCAGTTTTACGCAGCAAAGGCAGAATTTGGACGATGGCCAACGTAACGTCTATTTCTGATGTCGCGCTGCATATACAAGGCGATTAACCAATGAAAAGAGCTAGGGAAGGGGCGGGTAAATGGTTACCGGCCACTCCATGACCAAAATCGCAAACTAGCGGTCCTTCACTGCGCATGCTCGCAGGGCGGAAGTGTACATGAAACAAAACACACAAACAATTGCTTCACAAGGCCGGAAAACATGGATGAGAACAATCCTCCGGGATGTAGATTATAAGAAATGCTAAAAGTAATTAAACAGAATCAGCTCCTTCCAAAAATGTAACTCAATGCACGTTAACTTCAGTTATCAAATTTCCTCAGAAAACTTCCCTATTTTCACTCTCTCTCTCTACCACGTACACAGTAGGTAGAGAAAGTATTGCATTCTACCCAAAAATTCGATAGCAAGACTTCACCGGAACTGCACATTTTAACGCCTCCTGAATAAAAAAAACAAACATTAAAAAAAGTGTGTGTGTCTGCTAACAGCATAACTCAAAAACGAAAAGTCAGATAAATACCAAATTTGGTATTTAAGTTCAGTACTTTCTACAGATGCGACTCAAAAATTTTCAAGAAAATACCCCACCCCAAACTACCCTTTACATCCGACAATTTTCGAAATTTTTTATTTTCTAAAAAAATAGCTCTAACGGTTTTGATTAAAACACTACATATTAAAGGTATTTACATGAAAAATAAAATGTATATCTTGAATTTTCTGGGAATAGCATGTGAAATCCTCTTTATTCGGAAAACGTTTTATAGAAGCTTTGTATAACTGGTAAACGTTAAGCGATTGACGAAAACGTACTTCACAATCTCTTTAAAACACAATTTACTTCAAATAACTTTTTTTTGGCATAAACCATAACCGAGATATCCGTTACTAATGATTCGAATAGTTCAATAATGGGTCATTTTTTTTTAAGTCCTATTGAAATTCAGTTGTTTCTCTGCGATTGCACGGAAAGAGTGAGGCCATCATGTAGCGTCCAGTTCTTAAACATTTGACTATCGCTATTCCCTTTGCATTTAAAACAAAATGTTTACAATGAAGCTATTTCTGCAAAGGTTTATCTCGATTAAAATGAAAAACTAGCTATCGTAAGAGTAATTTTCGTAACTGTTACTAAATGGTAGAGGGAAGATAAAGTCATGTGAATGTAACGCATCAGATTTTTTAAGCATACACTTCAAATGTTGAAAAATAAAACCGTTCTGAACTACATACATACATACCTACAATGTTAATAGTTCCTTTTATACATTTCCAAACATCATTTAATACGCCACATTATACCATACAGTATGAATTGTACTTAGCATTACGAGATACAGCAAATTTAGATTAACAAACTTAAAGATACGAACTGGGTTAACAATTACAGCACTCGGTTAAAAATTGCAATAAGTGTATTTATATTATCTACGTTAATTTACTTCAATATTTTTGTATTCCCTAAAATTTTGAATACTCCCCCCCCCAAAAAAATGTTCCTGATTGCGTAACTTGCGCCATAATTTCCCCCCGTGGACGGCCCTAATGTGACAGTTGAGAGTTACGGGGCAAAGTTACACAGGATAGGGTTTAGGATCTGTATTTGCATTAATGTGTATTACTGAAAATATGAGAGATAACATGTGCATTTGAGCTCGTAAGTACAACACCTTTGGAGCATGGGTAGCATTCTTAGTCTATCATAATATTTAGGCATGTTATCTGTATTAGCATATATCTAAAACTGCAAGATAGTCTGTTATTGTTGCTGTAAAGTAAGCGTATGCAGTTTTGTCCAGATTGGTCAAAAACTGCAGGATTGTACACAGACAGAATGATCGGTTTCCCGGAAGCGGGTTTGTCATACCGTACAGAGCATGCTGCTACGACAGTGATGCGTGTGTGGAAGCAGTGGATAGATGAAGGTCGTACGCAGCGAACAGCGGGTACTGGACTACGGAACATGGCCACAGCACAGGATGACCGTCATCTTGTCCGCATGGCCATAACGGACCATACAGCTTCATCCACAATGTTGACTCGACGCTGGAGCACTGCAACAGGTGTGAACTTGTCTGCATTAACGGTTCGTCGCCGTCTGCTGCAGGTTGGACTGGTTGCATGCATACCATTATGTCAGCTTCCATGTCGAGAAACCACAAGCTCCTCCGACTGCAATGGGCACGTGAACACCGTCACTGGGGAGCTGAGTGGCAAAAATGTAGCCTTTTCGGGCGAGTTCCGCTTCAAGTGTCCTACAGTGATGGCCGCATACGTGTCCGGTGGTACCGTCGTGAGCGCAACCTGGAGGGCTGTATTGTTGAAAGGCAAAGCGGACCAGGTGTGATGGTTTGGGGCGCCATTGTTTACAACAACCGATCTAGCCTCCTACGAATTGACGGCACTTTGAACAGCAACCGGTACCTAACGGTGGTTGTACAGGTACTCCCCCTGCTTTAGGCAACTCCACAGGCTACATTTCAACAGGACAATGCCCGGCCACATATTGCGAGGAATGTACCAGCCTTCTTCTAAGAGCGACGGGTACCACTGCTTCCCTGGCCTGCACGTTCGCCTTACATGTCGCCCATCGAACATGTCTGGGATATGGTTGGTCGGCACCTGGTGCGTCACGGTCCTCCAGTAACCAGTGACACGGATTTGTGGGCTCGAATACAAACTGCGTGGAGGGAAATCTCTCAGGAACTTATTCAGAACATTTTTGATTCAATGCCACGGCGTATAGCAGCTCTAATTGCAGCGCATGGAGGCCACACCAAATACTGAATATTAGGGCTCAAAGGTCATGTATAGATTTGAAAAGTTTATCATTTGTTACTTGTCATCTACCTAACCTGTGGTATTAAATTCATTGAATTCATGCGTTTCCTTCTTGGTGTTGCAATTTTCACAAACGCGGTGTGTAATATAATAAATGCTGTTGCTGTCATCCATTGTCATCGTGAAGAAGCCATGAACTTAGATTTTTAATCATTGTCAGACGAGTTTATAAGCGGAAATGAACCCGACCCTACTGCATACGGCACCCAGGCGGTAGACGCTCATGATAATAAAATGAAATAATTGGGAAAGGAAACGTTCCAGTCATAACTTAGGTATCTGCCTGTCATTTGCCAGTTATGAGAACTGAGGACAAAGTAGAAGAAACCTCAGTTCGAGGACGATCCTGGAGGTATTTGAACCACTGACCTCCCTTCGGGAGCCCATGTCTTAACGACCTCGGCCACCTGCGTCGGTAGGAATGAACTGAGATGCAACACTTTCGCCGGAAAACAGTAAGGCACCAACCTTTTTACTTTCTCTACTACGTATAGTAAGTAGGGGAAGTATTGTATTCCACCCAAAAATTCAATACCGAGATTTCACCGGAAATATATGTTTTGAGACCCCTGAATCAAAAAAAATTCTGATGTGTTACACTCACATGACTTTCTCTACTCTTGTACAATCTATTTTTACAAACACTTATTCTCCATATGCTTCACGTTAATCGAGATATCAATCTTATTGCTAATTTTCTTGTGGATGCAAGGGGAATATGGTAGGTTTTAAGCGATAGTCAAATATTTTAAGCGCTGGTTGCTATGTGGCGCATTCCATTCTCTTTGCATGTCTAGAACATAAAAAAAATGAATAACGAATTTGAGAAAAAGTATAAGTATTGGAAAATTTAAGGGAATAACAAGCAATATCTCGAAAACGGTTCACTCAACAAAAAATATGCAGACACACAGACACACACACGGACATGTTTCCAAAAATGCTTTTTTTTTTGGATTCAGGGACTCTCAAAACATGTATTTCCGGTGAAATCTCGGTATCGAATTTTTGGGTGGAATACAATACTTCCCCTACTTACTATACGTAGTAGAGAAAGTAAAAAAGCATTTTTGGAAACATGTCCGTGTGTGTGTCTGTGAACAGCATAACTCAGAAACGAACAGTCAGATAAACACCAAACTTGGTATTTAGGTTCAGTATCTTCCAGAGATGCGACACGAAGGTTTTCAAAGAAATCCCCCCATCCCAGATTACCCTTAACATGGAACATTTTTCGAAAATTTTAATTTTCTCAAAAACGGCTCTAACGATTTTGATTAAAATATCATATGTTTAAGATTTTTCATGACAAATGGAATGTATATCTCGAATTTTCTGGGAATGTCTCCAAAAGTATTCTTCATTGTGAACGACTTTTGCATAACTGGTAAACCATAAGAGATAGACAAAATTTTACTACACAAAAAATGTAGATCGCGTTAAAATACACAATTTGTGTCATATACATTTTTACTTTCTCTACTACGTATAGTAAGTAGGGGAAGTATTGCATTCCACCCAAAAATTCGATACCGAGATTTCACCGGAAATACATGTTTTGAGACCTCCTGAATCCAAAAAAAGCATTTTTGGAAACATGTCCGTGTGTGTGTGTGTGTCTGTGTGTGTGTGTGTGTCTGTGAACAGCATAACTCAAAAACGAACAGTCGGATAAACACCAAACTTGGTATTTAGGTTCAGTATCTTCCAGAGATGCGACACGAAGGTTTTCAAGAAAATCCCCCCACCCCAGACTACCCTTTACATGGAACATTTTTCGAAAATTTTAATTTTCTCAAAAATGGCTCTAACGATTTTGATTAAAATATCATATGTTTAAGACAATGTCATGAGAAATGAAATGTATATCTCGAATTTTCTGGGAATGTCTCCAAAAGTATTCTTCATTGTGAACGACTTTTGCATAACTGGTAAACCATAAGAGATAGACAAAATTTTACTACACAAAAAATGTAGATCTCGTTAAAATACACAACTTATGTTATATACATTTCTTTTGTTGAGTGAACCGTTTTCGAGATATTGCTTGTTATTCCCTTAAATTTTCCAATACTTATACTTTTTCTCAAATTCGTTATTCATTTTTTTATGTCCTGGACTTGCAAAGAGAATGGAATGCGACACATAGCAACCAGCGTTAAAATATTTGACCATCGCTTAAAAGCTACCATATTCCCCTTGCATCTACAAGAAAATTAGCAATAAGATTGACATCTCGATATCTCGATTAACATAAAGCATATGGAGAATAGGCGTTTGTAAAAATAGATTGTACAAGAGTAGAGAAAGTCATGTGAGTGTAACACATCAGATTTTTTACTTTCTCTACTACGTATAGTAAGTAGGGGAAGTATTGTATTCCACCCAAAATTTCGATACCGAGATTTCACCGGAAATACATGTTTTGAGACTCACTGAATCCAAAAAAAGCATTTTTGGAAACATGTCCGTGTGTGTGTCTGTGTGTCTGTCTGTGTGTCTGTGAACAGCATAACTCAAAAACGAAGAGTCGGATAAACACCAAACTTGGGATTTAGGTTCAGTATCTTTCAGAGATGCGACACGAAGGTTTTCAAGAAAATCCCCCCACCCCAGACTACCCTTTACATGGAAGATTTTTCGAAAATTTTAATTTTCTCAAAAACGGCTCTAACGATTTTGATTAAAATATCATATGTTTAAGATATTGTCATGACAAATAAAATGTATATCTCGAATTTTCTAGGAATGTCTCCAAAAGTATTCTTCATTATGAACGACTTTTTCATAACTGGTAAACCATAAGAGATAGACAAAATTGTACTACATGAAAAATGTAGATCGCGTTAAAATACACAATTTATGTCATATACCTTTCTTTTGTTGAGTGAACCGTTTGCGAGATATTGCTTGTTATTCCCTTAAATTCTCCAATACTTATACTTTTTCTCAAATTCGTTATTCATTTTTACTTTCTCTACTACGTATAGTAAGTAGGGGAAGTATTGCATTCCACCCAAAAATTCGATACCGAGATTTCACCGGAAATACATGTTTTGAGACCTCCTGAATCCAAAAAAAGCATTTTTGGAAACATGTCCGTGTGTGTGTCTGTGTGTGTGTGTGTCTGTGTGTGTGTGTGTCTGTGTGTCTGTGAACAGCATAACTCAAAAACGAACAGTCGGATAAGCACCAAACTTGGTATTTAGGTTCAGTATCTTCCAGAGATGCGACACGAAGGTTTTCAAGAAAATCCCCCCACCCCAGACTACCCTTTACATGGAAGATTTTTCGAAAATTTTAATTTTCTCAAAAATGGCTCTAACGATTTTGATTAAAATATCATATGTTTAAGATAATGTCATGAGAAATGAAATGTATATCTCGAATTTTCTGGGAATGTCTCCAAAAGTATTCTTCATTGTGAACGACTTTTGCATAACTGGTAAACCATAAGAGATAGACAAAATTTTACTACACAAAAAATGTAGATCTCGTTAAAATACACAACTTATGTCATATACATTCCTTTTGTTGAGTGAACCGTTTTCGAGATATTGCTTGTTATTCCCTTAAATTTTCCAATACTTATACTTTTTCTCAAATTCGTTATTCATTTTTTTATGTCCTGGACTTGCAAAGAGAATGGAATGCGCCGCATAGCAACCAGCGTTAAAATATTTGACCATCGCTTAAAAGCTACCATATTACCCTTGCATCTACAAGAAAATTAGCAATAAGATTGACATCTCGATATCTCGATTAACATAAAGCATATGGAGAATAGGCGTTTGTAAAAATAGATTGTACAAGAGTAGAGAAAGTCATGTGAGTGTAACACATCAGATTTTTTTTATGTCCTGGACATGCAAAGAGAATGGAATGCGCCACATAGCAACCAGCGTTAAAATATTTGACTATCGCTTAAAACCTACCATATTCCCCTTGCATCTACAAGAAAATTATCAATAAGATTGACATCTCGATATCTCCATTAACATGAAGCATATGGAGAATAAGCGTTTGTAAAAATAGTTTGTACAAGAGTAGAGAAAGTCATGTGAGTGTAACACATCAGATTTTTTTTGTTGAGTGAACCATTTTCGAGATATTGCTTGTTATTCCCTTAAATTTTCCAATACTTTTTCTCAAATGGGAATTCGTTATTCATTTTTACTTTCTCTACTACGTATAGTAAGTAGGGGAAGTATTGCATTCCACCCAAAAATTCGATACCGAGATTTCACCGGAAATACATGTTTTGAGACCTCCTGAATCCAAAAAAACATTTTTGGAAACATGTCCGTGTGTGTGTCTGTGAACAGCATAACTCAAAAACGAACAGTCGGATAAGCACCAAACTTGGTATTTAGGTTCAGTATCTTCCAGAGATGCGACACGAAGGTTTTCAAGAAAATCCCCCTACCCCAGACTACCCTTTACATGGAAGATTTTTCGAAAATTTTAATTTTCTCAAAAATGGCTCTAACGATTTTGATGAAAATATCATATGTTTAAGATAATGTCATGAGAAATGAAATGTATATCTCGAATTTTCTGGGAATGTCTCCAAAAGTATTCTTCATTGTGAACGACTTTTGCATAACTGGTAAACCATAAGAGATAGACAAAATGTTACTACACAAAAAATGTAGATCGCGTTAAAATACACAACTTATGTCATATACATTTCTTTTGTTGAGTTAACCGTTTTCGAGATATTGCTTGTTATTTCCTTAAATTTTCCAATACTTATACTTTTTCTCAAATTCGTTATTCATTTTTTTATGTCCTGGACATGCAAAGAGAATGGAATACTCCACATAGCAACCAGCGTTAAAATATTTGACTATCGCTTAAAAGCTACCATATTCCCCTTGCATCTACAAGAAAATTAGCAATAAGATTGACATCTCGATATCTCGATTAACATGAAGCATATGGAGAATAAGCGTTTGTAAAATTAGATTGTAGAAGAGTAGAAAAAGTCATGTGAGTGTAACACATCAGATTTTTTTTATATCCTGGACATACAAAGAGAATGGAAGGCTCCACATAGCATCCAGCTCATAAAAGATTTTTTTTTATTTATTTTTTGGGTAGTGGACGGGGTTGGGAGTATCGCTTAAATACTACCATATTCCGCTCGCACCTACAAGAAAATTAGCAATAAGATTAACATCTCGATTAACTTGAAGCATATGGAGAATAAGCGTTTGTAAAAATAGTTTGTACAAGAGTAGAGAAAGTCATGTGAGTGTATCACATCAGATTTTTTTATTCAGTTGTAATTAATGAACCATTTAGTTTTCAGGCAATTGAAAGTTCTGCTATACTATGATTAAATCTTTTTACTTTAGTAATTGCACTAAATATTTTATTAATATCCGTCTTTATTGCACAAATCTGCCCACCCCCAAATGTGTAACCAGTCAGCGCCTATGCGTTTTGGCAACACAAAGTATTTACTAGCAGGAACAGATACCTCATCTCCTACCTCAAGGATAAAGAACTTACCTATATCCCGAGACCATGCTTCATTGTGCATCGGAAGAGCTTGGTTCAATGTGTCCCAGCAGTACCTACATATTTTAAACAAAGCTGTTGGGAGGTTATGCGTGAACATTGTTTACATTTTAAGATATACAACATTACAACAGAATTCTGATATTACCGTATTGACTTACTTTCTCTGAATTCCAACCAATCATTTGCTACCAAATCTCAATCCATTTACTTGTAAGAAATTTATTTCACCGAAGCGCAAACATAACACCAGGTCAAACCTAATGGCGGGAACAGGTTCTGCAGTAAACAAACGCAAGACGGTAGACCAGCTCTACCAACACACCGGTAGAAAGAAACACAATTTTCTGTATTTTAGTGAAGATATGCAATCTGATTAATTGTGCCCTGTGGTTCAAAGGGCCAGACTCTCCCCTCAGTTAGTTTAATTATATGTCAATTTTACTTGTTATATTACTACAATAGCTGCTACTATTCAACTCATACTTTCTCGCAATAATATGATTAGATTTTTAAAAGAAAAAGTATCCAGTGAACGTACGGGTTTAAGTTCTAGCACATTCTGCAAATTGGCAGATTTCCTGCCCTCCCCCCCCATTTACTGTAATTTTCATTATATTTATCACAAAATATATTTTCTTTGCCTGAAGCTATTAAGTTTTGTTTCTTTGTCCGTGCGCTATTTAGTATGCCGTGATATGAACAAATAACTTATAATATTATCTAACAGTTAACACAATGGTGATTTGATTTTACACAACACTAGTAAGAAAACATTTATTATTCATATAATCTGTTACTTTTTATTCGTGGAATAGTCTTAATAAATCCCATTCGAGGTTACGAGTTTCGATCATGCTTCGCACTCGCAAATCTATCGATAAACTCGTAAACTATCGTAGGATTGCCAATTGATAAACCATTTAACACTAAAAACGCACGTTCATTTTTTTTTTTTTTTTTTTTTTTTTTTGTTTCCAAGCAGAAACATGTAAATAATAAGAATTACACAACTAGACTCCTGAAAAGGGTTTGTTTTTTTCCATATGATAAAATGTCCGTCGGCACTTTGTGCAGGGAAGTGAGGCAATAACGCTAATGAAGAGAAACATGAAGAAAAATGTTTTGCTCTTAAAGCTCCAGCGCTGCGCTTGAAATTCAACACCCACTTGCACATGCTTAATGTTTCCCCAAGGCTAAGATCACAGCAGCTGTTTGTTCCTACAATTTTAAGATGCACATCAGAACTTTTAAAAGGCACTTTCCTGCTCCATTAGTTCTCCTGAGTAACTATATAAGCCGACTTCAGAACTTGGGCTAACTGCCCATTTTATGAATATAGTTGGTGCAGCTTGATTTTATTATTAGTTATGCCTAAAAGCAAGCATAAAATTACAGGGCTGTAACCATGTCCATAAAAATCAGATTGCTAATTCTTCTTACGAATAGCTTTCATTACATATATGTTACTAACACTCGTAACGCGGGAGTTACAGAATGGAAAATCCCGCAGTGTAGGATGCTGGGTTAAGAACTGGGTAGAACAGAGATTAACTCCTATTCCCCTATGATAAATCTGCTAAATCCATGTCCCATTACCTCAAAGTATTTACGAATCAGACAAACTTTTACAGGATGTACATTGTATGTCTTCCAGGTTCAAAGGACATTGATCTACCTTTATCCAATAAGTTTATTTATTAAGGAAGATAAGATTATTTTCTTAATTATGTCATATTCTGGTTAACATTTATCAGCAATGTTTTTAAACCTTCTTATTAATACAAAATAGATCCAAAATAGCACACAGAGGTTGCTTTTATCATTCTAAAATTTAATTTAGGGACATTTATTCCACAAAATGTCATTCACAGAAAAAGCTGTTCAAAGCAAATATGATTTCCTTTCTGAAATATAAATTTTCGCAGATTTTGTTTTCCGTCTCTCTTGCTTTACAATCGTCCTTAATGATCTAGGGAAGTCATGCTAGTCTCTGTTATCGAGGTCGCGTGTTCAAACCCAGCGGAGGGCATTGGTTTCCTTCGGAAGGGAAGTAAAGCGGCACGTAAAAGAACTTCAATCCTGATAAAGAGACCTCTGAGCGAAATTACCGTTCTTTCACACCCAGTATTGAATGGGACGCTAAGGACCATAGCAGTTAAAGAGCGTCCATAAACAAAACTCAACTTCAATTTTGTGTGTGTTTTACTGTACAGACTAATGTCAAAAACCGCTAAACCGACTTTAATAATTTTCACCACTGAAAAATCCTGTTCTTCTCTACGGACATAGCCTATAATATATTTTTAATGTTTTTAGATTCTTGGACCTATTCCTGCTATCAAACTTTCAAGAGAACTTTAAATGTTGATCTGTTTCAAAAATACAATTGCTTATGCAGCTACAATGTCAAGAACGCTCTGTTCACACAATCCAGTGGTAAATATACATCAACTAAACGAACGAAAGAGAGAAAAAAGATCAAAGGCGTCATCGGACCTCAGACTGGTCCTCTTGGGGAATATACGAGATACTCGTAGACATTGCTCCTCAGCTAGACAGTGCATCTAGAAGAAATATTAAGCTGCACAGCCAAAAGGTTACCAAGTATAGAAACGTTTTAAATACTACGACTTCGTCTCGTGGATAGTGCGTGGCCTTCGGCGTCAGCCGGCGCATGATTGGTTGGAGAGCAAAGAAGAGACGCTCTCAACCAAGGAATCACCCAGGAGGCAATTCGAGAGGGAAGACGAAGCTTCAACACTAACCTTCCTTCTCCCTCGGCGGCGTAATAAGTTTCCAGAAAGCTTCGTACTGTTACTCACCAAGTTCTGAGCGATAGAAGAGGAGTCCCGTGCTCGACGCTCCAGTGGGCAACTGGAAGAGAGGAGTCCTGCGTTCGATGCTGAGTGTATTTAAGTTGACACAAATAGGCAACAACAAGTCTGATTCCTCTTTTAATCCAGTCATATTTCATGGTTTCAGTATCGACTGCATTCTAAAGGCAGTCCAGAATGAGCTTCAGGCGATCACACTAGAAGTCTATGGAGATTGCACGGTAGATGAAAACTGCAGCTTTTCTAGCCGTTATTGTTATCGAAATAAGCGAGGTGTCAAATGGTCTTAATATTTAGATACATTCATATTATACTTGTAGAAAGACTCTGGCGTTTTATTGTTCCTCCTTCCCATAATGCAGGAAGTCTTCCCAACACAAAACCTATGCACTTTATCACCATTTAGAAAACCATCCCTGAAAACTCATAAGCCCAGACATATGACAGTGCATCAATTACGAGTAGCTCGTTGCATGGAGTTCAAGCACTGTTGAAGGAAAAGTATTTGGATGCAGCACTTGTTCACTGCTATGAGCCTTAACTCTGCAAAATGCTGCATTAGCTAACCAGTATAAAAATATGTTTTTGTAACCTGCAGGGCATCTGTACACTTTTTTATCCTCTCCGGAGCAAACTACAGTTTTGAAGTGGTAGCAATGACTGCTAAGATGCATTCCAGCTGGATAGCACTTATAATCAAGAAGCATAAATGCTGAAGGGAACCAGGAAGCAAAACATGTGTTTTGGTTCACAATACACCGTGAATGAGAACATGAATGTATATTTATGGCAAAAAGGAAAGTTGATTATACACATAGGCACATCATTTAATTGTAACTGACAATATTATTTCACTTGCTTTCTAGTTTAGCCAATATTAACATTTGATAAGAGTAAACATTTTCTAATGCAGAGCCATTACTGTTTCCGATTCCTCTTACGAAAAGTTATTTGTTGTTCTTTGCTAAGTTCTGCTTATTTCTTTTGTCCTTTTTTATGTTCTATGTAGATTTTGTTATTGTTTTTGAGACAATAGCCGATCTTTAATTGTATATGAACAAAAAAATGACACTTTCTCTAGAAGTACCAACCTCAATGAATTTGAGTCAACGTGCATATTTGTTGAAACTTCTTCTGGCTTCATTTTCCCAGCTTGCAGCTAGAGAACGCTCTAGATGCTGTTTCATGACACGGTCGCCTTGAATAATATCTGTAGCGAAGAGTGTAATATGCACAACATGGATCTAATTTGCCAAGTTAAAATTTGAGCACTTGAAACTGAAACAATAGTCAGATGTTTAAAAGCGTGTTGCTATACACTGGGCTTGAAATTCCATACTCTTTGCACGATATTGTGAGTAAATAGAAACTGGCACAGGAGGAAGTTAGGGAATATGAGGAGAGGAGGTCGAGAGAGGGAGGCTGAAGGCGCGCGCGCGCGTGTGTATGTGTGTGTGCAAGTTTGATGAATGATATGACTATAATCTTCATTAAATGCACATTTGCTTTAACAGAAACATTTCCTAAATCCTAATATTCCTCTATGTTTTAATGTCTGATCACTTACCCTTAAGGGTGGTTCACAACCGCCCGAGAACGGGAAGCAATGCACCATACAAGATATTGGTTCACAACAGCCCGGTAACGAGAACGGGAACGCATATCAATCACAAAGTGAAAGTCGATTTTGCGCATTGGGATTTCATGTGTTTTTAACTACCAATGATATTTTTTCACCTACTTCCAATTTAGCCAACGTCAAAATTCGATAGAGTAAACATCATCTAAATGCATATCCATTACATTTCCAATTCCTCTACTTATGCCAAGCTTTCATTCCTTTATTCAATGGCATACATTAAAATTGTTTGTTGTTCTTTTTTCGTTTCTACCTGTTTTAGCTGTTCTTTGTAGATTTTGCCGTTGTTTTTTAGGTAATAGCCAGTTTTGAGTTGCATATAAACAAACTAGAAATGACCCCTTCAACAGAGGAACCAACGCTGATTAGATTTATGGGTGTCGGGATGAGGTTAGGAAGCACCACACATCTATTACTAATTCCTTCCAGTTTCATGTTTCCAGCTTGCGACTATAGAGAGCACTAGAGGCAGTTTCATGTCATGACCGCTTAGAATAACCTCTAGAGTGAACAGTCTAATATGCCGTGCCTGGGAATGAAAACGTTAAAAAGTTGGGCAACTCTTCTTTCCCATTTCTGGGCCCGGGAAAGCTTCCCGGCAGTTGTGAACACTCCCATTTGAATACATGTATTTCAGCTTTCTCATTCTGGTTACAGTTGTTGGTTGTGAACCAGCCTTTAGTGCCTCTATCAACAGGAAATGGCTACTTCCAACTACATCATCTAATACTATACTTCACTACATAACATAGTGTCCATAACATTCTGCCCATTTGCATTTGCAAAAGTAAATTCATCTTCCTAGTCTTCCCCTCTTGTACCACTACACACTAACAGATTATTAATTTCACAAAAGTCTAGTAACTTTTTAGCCTCCTTATTAATTGTTTTATCTCTCAATTGTTGCACCTTTCTCCCACCCACTTTCGCTTATTGATTGCACCATATTAACTTTTTCTTCGCCTATTCTAGCACTGATATCCCCCCATTAATATTATAAATTCCCAATCGGGTCCTTCTTCTCATAGTTCCCATATATCCTCACCCATATTTATAAATAACCTTTCATCACGAAAGTCTGAAACTTCTAGTGAATTATAAATAATACCAAGTGCATTAATATTCCTTTGAATGCATACTGAAAGTAGTTTTCAAGAAAACTAAAATATACCCAAACAGCTTTTACAAAATGTTGATCACTCAGAAGATAATAGTTTTGGATAAAATATTTTCCAAGAGTCATGTAGCCAATTAAGAATAATAAATTGCTTTGCAAGAAGTAAATACATTATATATACAAGGGCTGTCCCAGAAGTACCTGACCTGACATACATATAGCGGTTGTTGTTTCAAACAAATGACTATGGTAGAAAGTACTACCCTTACAAAGCTTAAGTTTGACGATGCTACCTTGTTTAATAATTGTTTGACAGCCATTAATAGTGAACTCTATCGCAAATTTGTAAACATGGATAACACTGACCATCATTATGGGATACAATACTTTCATTTGAAAGGCCTTAGTCCAACTAATATTAAAGCTGAGCTAGATTCTACTCTGGTGGAGTCTGCTCCTTCGTTTACAACAGTAAAATATTGGGTGGCAGAATTTAAGCAAGGCCATATGAGCTGCCAAGACAAACATCGCAGTTGTCCACCAAATGAGGTGACCACGCCAGCAATTGTGAAGAAAATCCACAAAATGGTATTGGATGACCGTCGACTGAAAGAGTGCAAGCTAGCAGACATTGTAGGCATTTCAAAAAGTGCTGTACTTCACACTAACTGAAAATTTTAGACATGAGAAAGCCGTGTGCAAGATAGGTGCCGCATTTACTCACAATGGAACAAAAGCAGTGAGGTGAGGATGTTTCAGTCGAGTGTTTTGCTGCAATAAAGCAGAGGTTTTGAGTCGATTCATAGCCATGGATGAATCATGGGTCCATCACCTCACACCTGAGACGAAGGAACAGTCAAAACAGTGGACTGAAAGGGGGGAATCGGCAAGGTCAGTGTACATTTTTTTGGCAAGCGCGTGGGATAATTTTCATGATTATCTTCAAAAAGGAAAAGCAATGAATGGCGAGTATTATGCAAACTTATTGCAGCGCTTGAATGATAAAATCAAGCAAAAACGGCCGCATTTAGCGAAAAAGAAAGTTCTGTTTCATCAAGAAAATGCACCAGTTTACACATCCATTATCGCCATGGGCAAAATCAATGAGTTAAAGCTTGAATTTCTTCCTGATTCACCCCATTCACCAGATTTAGCCCCCTCTGATTATTTTCTGTTTCCAAAGTTGAAGAAATGGCTTGGTGGTAAAAGATTTGCCAACAATGAAGAGGTGGAGTTTGCAGAACTTGATGGTTCTCACTAGAAACAGAGTATCGAAGCTATTGAACATCGCCGTGAAAAGCGTATCATGCTGAAAGGAGACTATGTAGAGAAATAAAGACATTTTTTCTCAAAATTTTTGTGTTTTCTTTGTTAGGACAGGTACTTCTGGGACAGCCCTTGAAAATACTGAAACTGGTTCTACAGCAAAGCCATTAGATGAATTCAAACACATAATAAAATTACAGACAATTTATTGGTCTCAAAACAATGTACAAAAGAGTTAAAATTTACATTAATAAAGATGGTCCCTCGTCTTCACTGCAGCAAACAATAGGCTCATTTATTTTATTGCTATTTGTACTTTATGAACCTTAAGGAAGCTCATCAACATGGATTAAAAGGAACTGTGTTCCTCGTCAAAGAACCTTGTCATTACAATACAATAAACATTATAACATTTGTAGAGCTACAAATCAGTTTCAGGTAACTGCTTAAAGAAGTTGTTATATTAAAATTAGCCCAAGAATCATAAATAACAATAATAAATTATTATTTATGCCATAAAAGCAAGCATAAAATTACAGGGCTGTAACCATGTCCATAAAAATCAGGCACTTTTGTATAGAAATCAACTGTGATTGCTAATTCTTCTTACGAATAGCTCCCAGCTGTTTCACACATGCTTGTATGTCTTCACTGTCTGCAACACAACTCTCCAGTCTGTAACAGTAAATATACGGCATTAAGAACAATGGCAAGCTTGCTAATCTGATTCCACTTCCCAACTTTTGTTCTATATATAGCTAACAGGACTATAAATTAAAGGAGGAGGAAAAGTGGTATGTGGAAGGGGAAGAGTTGCAAATGGTAAACAAATTTGATTATTTAGGAGTGAGAATAAGCAGTAATGGGAGATGGAATGACCACAAGATAAGTGCCTTAGCTAAGGGAAGATTAGCAATGACTGCCATTAGAATGTGCTTAAAGAAAATACCAGATATGCAAATTAAATGGTTGGAAAGGGTTTACAAAGCTGTAGTCGAAGCAAAAATGATATATGGATCAAAGATTTGGGGAAGTGACAAAGGATGGGAGATGACTGATAAAGTACATAGATCGTTCTGTAAATGTATGTTAGGTTATTTCATCACCTAATGGAGCAGCAATGTTGGAGTTGGGAAGAGTAGGTAGCAAGGGCATGATAGTAGAAAGGATACTTCAATACTGGCATAGATTGAAATCATTGGACGAGCATAATTTCTTGAGGCAATGTTTAATAATGCAAGAAAAATCCCGTGCTGGGATGAATTGGGCTCAAGGAATATGAAGAATCCTACAGGAAATAGGAATGGGTAACTTATGGGATGAGAGAGAGGGGTTAGTTAAAGGTTTCTGGAAAGAAGTGAGGAACAGAGCGAAAGATATAGAGAAACAAGAATTATTTCGTCTGGAAGGAAAGAAAAGTTTGGAACTATATAGACAATTAAAGGTGAATTGGGGAAGGGAGAAGTACGTGGAATGAGGTAATATGAGGGTGGTCTGAAAAGTTTCCGACCTAATAAAGATACAAGACATTTTTTCAGAATTTTTTTTTTATTTTTCAACATAGTCTCCTTGTAACTCCACACACTTCTCCCAGTGATGCGCCCATCTCTGTAACCGGTCCAAATAGTATTCTGTGCTTTTCTGTGCAAAATAATTGTTCACGAAGGTGATTGCCTCTTCATTTGACGAAAATCTCTGTCCTCCGAGCGCAATTTTCAGATGAGGGAACAAAAAGAAGTCGCTTGGGGCTAGATCTGGTGAGTAAGGCGGATGGTCAAGCAGTTCAAACCGTAAATCGTGGATTTTAGCCATTGCAACCGCTGAGGTGTTGTCTTGGTGAAACCGGATTTTCTTTTTCTGCAAGTTCTGTCTTCAGCTTGTCAAGTAATGATGCATAGTATGCTCCTGTAATGGTTTTTCCTTTTTGAAGATAATCGACTAAAATAACTCCAAGACTATCCCAAAAAACAGTCGCCATCACTTTCCCAGCCGAAAAAACAGTTTATGCTTTTTTTTGGAGCCGACTCCCCCTTTGCAGTCCACTGTTTGGACTGTGTTTTTGTTTCGGGTGTACAATGGTGTATCCAAGTTTCATCTACAGTAATTAATCGGCGCCAAAACTCGGATTTATTGTGCCTAAACTGCGCCAACAGAGCATTGGAAATGTTCATTCGAACACGTTTTTGGCAAACGTGGTACCCAATGCATGGACAGCTTTCTCATGTCTAAATGCTGATGTAATATGTGACAAACATGTTCTTTTGACATGTTCATATCCTCTGCTATCTCTCTCACTTTAATTCGGCAGTAGTCTAGCACCATTTGGTGAACTTTGGCGATGTTTTCGTCGGTAGTTGCAATTTTTTGACGTCCCGAACATTCATAGTCTCCCAAGCTCTTATGGCCATGTTTAAATTCAGCTGCCCAAAATTTCACTGTGGTAAATGATGGTGCAGAGTCCCCATACACAGAATCCAACTCATCTTTGATTTGCATAGGCGTATTGCCTTTCAAAAACAAATATTTAATGACTGCTCTATACTCGATTTTGTCCATTTTCATAAAAACACTACATCACCTCACTCAAACGACTGTTATTACTCGCGCAAAACTTCTGGAATCGTGACCTTGATTGCCAGCCCAGCTGCCGAGCCTAGGAATGGTTTATGTTTAGCTTTATCAACGAAAGCGATACAATACCTTTGCTTACTCACAGTGCGTAACACATACAGTCTGCATAGAAAGTGTCTGCATCTGGTTGTAATTTTAAAGAGAGCAGTATCTAAATAGTACTTATTTTATATTTGTTATATTTATAACCATGGCTCCTATGTTTTCAAAGTTACGTGGTAAGGTGTTACATAGTCAAAGTAGGGAAATAATTGCAAATGTCATCGACTTCATGAAGCAAGAAGCAGAGATGAAGGAAGAAATTATATCCGAGTTCCACAAAAGCCTTATGAGAGTGAAAGAAAGAGTAGTCAAAGCAACTGGTGTTTCACCGAGTTCTGTTTCCAGAGTTCTCAAAGATAAGAGAAAAAAACATATGGACGAAAGATTACCATTTGACACACCTGGGAAGAAACATAAGGTCCCTAAACGTATTACAGAAATAAACGATTTTGAATGCGTCATTCGGTGCACGATTCACAATTCCTATGTGGAAGAAAAAACTGTGCTAACAATAAGCAGATTGCTCATCCAGCTGAAAGACAGCAGAAACTTTCAAGGTGGTGCTACAAATCTCAGAAAAATTATTAAAGATTTAGGGTTCAAATGGAAGAAACCGAAATCAAATAGAAGAGTTCTAACAGAAAAGCAAAATAAATAAATAAAATAAAAAAATAATAATAAAAAGTAAATGTTGCCATGATAGCTTAGTCGGTTAGAGCAACGGCACGGAAAGCCTAAGATCCGTGGTTCAAATCCCGGCTATGGCATTGAATTTTTCAGTCTGATTCTACCTTTTCAAATGACTATAATTTTATATGTACTTATATCAGTGTGTACTTATATCAGCATCAATTTTCAAGGTGGTGCTACAAATTTCAGAAAAATACTATAATGTATGAAGATGAGTCATACATACACAGCAGTCATACAGCATCTAAAAGTTGGAGTGACGATAGCGAATTAGGTTTGCAGGCACCTGTTGCCAAAGGGCAAATACTTATTATCGTTCGTGCTGTTGGAAAGATCGGCTTCGTTCCAAATGCCCTTCTTTTACAAGTCGCAACAAACAACAGGAGATTTTCATCAAGAAATGAATACAAAAAATTACATGAAGTGAATCAACACCATGTTGATACCTAATATGCCTGCTGGATCTGTTCTGGTCATCGACAATGCTTCACTATGCGTCAACACTCAAATTCACAAACCACCTACCTCAACTTCCTTGAAAGAAGAAATGAGAGCTTGGTTACTTAGACATAATAAAGCTTTAGATGAAAGCATGAGTAAATCAAAGCTATATAACTTAATTAAAGTCAACAAACAGCTTTAGAAGTCATACATACTTGACCAGATAGTAATACAACATCGCCATAATGTACTTAGACTGTCATCGTATCGCCCAGATCTAAACACAATCGAATTCATCTGGGCTGATATCAAAAAATGGGTGGCATGCAGAAATATCACTTTTAAAAATAAAATATGTGGAGCAGTTATAACGCCAGCAATTTGCTGAAATTGGAAGGCCAGAATGGGAAAATGTATGGCGACATGCTGAATAAATTAAGAATCATTATTCCGAAAAATACGGAATTGCAGAAAATCAAACAGAAATAATTCTCATGCAGGATAATGGTGCAGAAAGTAGTGACAGCAGTGATGACGGCAATAATGTGAGTGATTCCGCAGAAGAGGAAGGGTTGTTAGATGTGGAAGAATTGGAGGCAATGATTGACAGCGTTTTTTATATTAAGCGCTTTTTACAGCGTGGATTTTAATATACTGCATATAACTAAGTTTATCAGCGCAACACAGTGCATAACCATTGTGGATATTTGACGATGACTGTCCCACGCACTCCTGCAGCATGCAGTCGATCGGTCACCACCTGATGTGGTAAGCAACTCGCATCATAGCTCTCATTAAGATTTTCACATGTCTAGAACTGTTGCGCCGATTATACATAACAACTGAGCGTCCAAAATGGCTGAAACTTTGGTGAGTAACTGTCAACAGATGAACAACGAAATTCACTAGCTTTTATTTACGAGTGCAGCCATCTTCATATTGAGGTCGGAAACTTATCAGACCACCCTCGTAGGTCAGTGAGAGAAGGGTGGGCCTGATCTAGGTTAAGTGCACATAGGCTAATGGAAGATAGGAAGGGAGTGAATTTGGACAGATGTCCTCTTTGTGGAGAGGCAGATGACTTACATTATATAACTGAATGTGAAGAAACTAAACTTTTACCTAAAGCATGGGAGAATGTTAACAAAGAAGTATTAAAAGTTAGGATAATGAATATACAAAAGGAGGGGGATATAAAAAGGATAGGAAAATATAAGGGGAGAGAAAGAGAAAAATGGCTTAGAAAAATAAAGCAATATGAATCTGTTAGTATACACCAGGCATAAATAACCACGGTGCTAAAATGCATGGTGGACTAAAGAATAAACTAGCAACTCTAAGTATTCATTCATTATCTGTTTACCCTCCTCTTATGTAGGACTTACACCCCCCATAGGACTTACAGGCGGGTGCCTGGGGTCAGAGGCCCGTCAAGGAGCAGACCCTCATGGATCAGACAGAACAGCCAGGATGGGGGATCAGCCCGATGCCTGGTATGGGATGAAGGAAGTAGATGAAACGAAATGTTGATGAAATGGATGAAAGGAAAGGTGATGATGAAGCAGTTGGTGGAATGAATGGCGGGGGAAACCGGAGAACCCAGAGAAAACCCGCCCAGACGCCGCTTCGTCCACCACAAATCCCACATGCAGGTCCCTGGGATTGAACCCGGGCCGCCTCGGTGGAAGGCGAGCGGTCTAACCACTTGGCCACGGCACCGCCGCAACTCTAAGTAATGTATGAAAAATTGTGAGATTTGTGTACAGCATTATGGAAAATGAATAAATACATACATACAGCTAACATCAAGCAATTATGATCTCTTGAAAAGATTACCATCATAGATGCTATACGTTTCATAAAAATATATCTTATATTCACGTGACTTTATCAATTCTTCAGCAAACTATTCTTACAAAAGCTTATTCTTCTATCTGCTTTGGCTTTATTACATATCATCTTGCAGGCATAAGAGAATACAATAAGTGATACTCAGATCTTTTAAGAGCAGGTTGCTATGTATGGCTCTGTTCTCTTTGCATGAACACTAAAAACAAAAAGCGATTTTCCAATTGAGAAAAGTATAAGTGCTTGAAAATTGAAATCAATAACAAGGAACATCTATGAAATGGTTAACTCCACAATGAAAATTTGTCAAATTGTATGCTTTACCAAGATCTACACTTTTTGTAGAGTAAACGTTTGTATATGAAGGTGACACTGAAAATTTTTAGAAAATCAAACAAGGATTACTTTTAAAAAATTTAAATGATCTTTATTGTTTTTCAAAATATTCCCATTTAACATCAATACATTTTTGTATTCAGCGAAACCTGTCCTTAAAGCAATGATGCCACTCTTCCTGAGGTACTCCAGAAACCAGGTTTTTATAATTTTCCACTACTTCATCTGATGACGAAAAAGAAATTCCAAACATTTTATCTTTAATTTTTGGAAACAAAAAGAAATCACAAGGTACTAGGTCAGGACTGTATGGTGCTGTGACCTTTAGGAATCCAGACACTCAGCTGTTAGTTTTGCTGTATGTGACGATGCGTTGCCAGGTGGAACATTACTTTTCCTTTTGGGTGTTTTTCATAAACTTTTTCAAAAATTTTGCAGCAAACAGACATACAGCAGTAACGATACGTCTATTTTCTCATGTTATAGTAGCAACATGGCTCGTTTTAGAAGAGGAAACGGAAAAAACAAACCCTAGCAACTTTCTTCTTATCAGTACTGCAAGTTCATTGGACGTTTGTAGGCTTAGGTTCGTTCGAAAGACCCATTGAACTGATTGACTTTTCTTTTCAGGATCACAACAATAAACCCAAGATTCATCACCATAACGATACTTCAAACCAAATTTAATGTGCCCATTGGAATTTTCCCAGAGTATTTCTGCACAATGTGTTTTTTTTTGATCAGGAGTCAGTTTATGTGGAATCCGACAGGAAAGTTTTCTCACATCTAAGCATTGATGTAAAATGTTTTGAATTTGACTCATACCAATGCCCAATATCACACAAATGAATTCATAAGATGTCCATTGATCTTCAAACATTGTTTGAACAGTGACAATATTTCAGAAGTAACAGCAGTTCTTGGGTGTCCTTCACAAAATTCATCACTAAGAAAACAATTTGCTGTACCAATTATAAATTGTTGCCTTAGATGTGTCTTCTTTGCCAAATGCATTTCTAAGTGATCTTCACATTGTTTAGACATTAATGACTATTTAAAATCGTAAAAAATCAGAGCCCGGAAATATTTCTAGTAAAATTCATGTTTGGTTGAACACAAAACCTTTAAGTGATAATTAACATACTATTACAGTAAATTGAACAAACTATACAGCAATCAACTCACAAAACATTAGAAAGTGGCTGTTAAATATAAACAAATATCATTTGTTTTCAGAAACATAGCATTCTAAAACTTTTCATACTGCCTTCTTATCTCTTTGGTTTACCAATTGTGCAAACGTCATTCAGAATGAAGGACCTCAGAAGCTATTCTCAGAAAATTCAAGATCTATACTTAATTTGTCATGAAAATATCTGCAGCATGTGGTATTTTAAACAAACCTGAGCCATTTTTGAGCAAAAACTTTTTTCATAAAGTTTCCCATCAAGAACTTAATTTGGGGTGGGAGATCTTTGTGTTGCATCCTTGGAAGATGAATTTGAATAAGTTTGGTATTTAACCGACGTTTTGAGTTATGATGTTCACAGACACCACACAGACCATCTAAAAATGCTTTATTTGGCCTCAAAACACATCCTTCCAGTGAAATCTCGACATCAAGATTGGGTGAAATGCAATACTTCTCTTATCTACTATAGATAGGTGGCAGAGAAAGCAGAAAGCACCTAGGACTCAGTGCAACAAAGCACCATCATACCAGCTTGAACAAAGCCAGTTTTCTCCTTGTGGTTACTGAGGACTCACTGCAGTATAAGGGCATTATTTATATTTTGAGCCTCAGCAACCCTGAATGTTATAGGTGCCATCTGACGTTTTTTACCATAATCTACTTCAAACATTTTGTCAATAGAGCGTCATTCATTTTGTTTACACTACCTTGAAAATTGTGTGTCAACAAAAATATGGAATTAATTCGTGAAAATGTTCGTGCAATTATTTATTACAGCTTTCGACGTGGATTATCAAGACAAGAGTGCATCGATCAACTAACTTCCACATTTGGAGAAGTGTGGATTGCTGGTATAACGAATTTAATCGTGACCGCCGTTCCTCAATGATGAAGTTCGTGAAGGCAGTCCAAAATCAGTTATCATAAGCGATGGAGTCCTTCAGCCAAGTTAATATGGTATTTTAATATGTGTAAGGGAAGTGTCGGAATATTTTTACTTTTATTCTTATATAATTAATTTTAATTCATGCAACAAATGAAATTATACTTTTTAAAGACCTAACCTGGTCAAGGAATGTTTTTAATATAGAATCAACGGAAAAATTCAAAGCCACAGTCTGGATATGAAAACAGTTCTCCTGTCTTCTCAACCGCATAGAGCAAGAGAGAATTGTGTTCAAATCCCGGCGTTGCAACATTCATAATTTGGTTATTTTCTTTGTCACTACTTTGAATGTTTTGAAATATAATTAACCTGCATATAGACCTATAAAAAGACTATTCAGAAAGCATTATTATCAGTAGTTGCTTCTCATCTAGTGCTCATTTCTGGCTATAATTATGTAAGGAAAACATTCAGTTGTCTTGCTCAGGCATGCTTATTGAAAATTCTTTTGTTATTTGATAAAATGGAACTCATTTTTGGGATTAGTGACTTTGTAAACAATTTATAAAAACTCCTGGCAATTAAAACTGACAAATGAAGTACAATTTATCCATTTTCAATTGTTCATTCAAATTTTGTGCCTACTCTGTGTAACTGAAAGAATTCTATCAAAGAACATGGGAAAAAGAAGGGAAGTAAAAAAAGAAGTATATCCAGTACTTACTTTTTCTCAATTTCATCACACTGTTCAGGGGTCCACATGCCTCTCTTAAGTGCATTTATGCACTGTGCTGCCAAAGATTTGAAACACTGCCGGCGAGCAGTGTTATGTGGGGGATTGTCCCACAGTGGAGTGCCTCGTACATAAACCCATGCCAGGAACACATATTCTAGGACACTCTCCCAGTGCTGGCTCTCCACCAGCATTCGTCCTTGATCCACCACACATTTCTGAAAAGCCAATTTATATACCGTAAAGTTAGCAATTGTGACACAAGCAAGTTCTTCTAATAATGCACTGCCCAAACCTATCTTTTTGAGGCTGCTAGCAATTTGCTACACCCTCTTTGGTGTTCTGCTAATTAAAATAATTTTATAGAAACTTATTAAGTACCAAATAACTCTCTACTCTCAATTTAAATTGCAAGAAAAATCTACTCCTGAAATGATCACTGCGATTGATATTATAACGTAATACAAATATATACTTAGTGTTCATCTAGTTTTCAGACTTTCTTGGGGATACATTTGAAAATAAAGGCGGGTCTCTACTGTCTCAACAATCCACACACTAAATATGAACAACTTTTAAGGGGGGTGATGGCTGAAATTTCTATTTTGCACAATTTTAAAGCTACATACTTAATTTTTTGTACCCATATTTGAGGTGTTATGTGGAACTACTTGGCAGAGTTTCATTTTTGTAGTCAATTAATTTTTTTAATTATTGAAAATTTTATTTCAAAATATTTGCACATTTCAAAATGAAATACACTTCATACATTTTTTGAAAAAAAGTTTGAAAATATTTTTACAAAACCAGAAGCTCATTTAGAAAAACTTGACCCATGGATTTTATAATATCTTAATGTAAGAGAAATTAAATATATATATAACCTGCGTAGCAAAATTTCAAAATTTTTGCAATCACTACACACATTTTATTTTATATCTCAAAATGCATAAGTTAATCCTGAATACCATGCATCAGACCCCTATGCTTTATAGAATGTACAGTAAAAATTTCAGCTCTCTAACACCTAATTTGTGGATGTTATTTTGTTTTGAATGAGTAAAAGTGTAGCAAAACTTAAAGTGAGGAAAAATGAGTTTAAAAGTTTGTGTGCAGTTAACCAGAAATGACTTGCAGACCTTCCTAGAAGTGTCCAGCTTAGATGTGCAATTTCTACTCTTGTTTCATTACAAGCATTGCAAATCAGCTCTAATTTATGGCATAAGCCAAGCCTTTCAGTGCCAAGTCCTATACCTACGCCGCTGTATCTCAGGCCCTGACGTTTCATGAGGGTAAAGAAAGAGACAGGTATATATCAGAATGGCCACCTTTAGCAATACTAATGCTGTGAATTTCCATGCTAAAGGAAGCTATTCTGATTCGCTTCAACAGATAAATGGGGACTGTAATTTGATTTCTTTTAAGTCTGTAATAAATATAGTCTACTGTTGTTGCTTAGAGCTTTGCTGAACATAAACCACAACATGAAAGAAAAGAATAAAAGATCCGGCAAGGTTTGCAGTGCTGAGTTGACTCGCACAGCAAAGGTTGGAAGTTATCTGCTAGAACTAATTACAGGCTCCCTCTCTGGTGCGTACACTGCAGTTTGGGCTGTGTTGCCGATTTTATTGTAAGTGAAGCACGTGTCGCCAGTAGCTGTTTGCTTTAGTCCAGGTGAAGTTTGTTTTCTGTGCGCATGCGATTTACTGCGTTACCCTTGTTTAAGTTTCCTGTAAATGCTACCTCCATATGTTAAATACTCTAACATAGGCAACTATTTCATCGTTTGCATTTTACGAAGAGATGGCACAGGTATACACACGTGTTCAGAGTAGAGGCAAGAATTGGCAACACTACCTCTCTGTCGCGCTAAATGTCAGAGCCGGAGATAAAATGGCGGTACTATATATACAAACACTTTTGATTGTGGTCATTACACTTCAGATCATTCACCAATGATGACAGTAAAACTGGTGTCCACCAATATATATTTACTCTCTTCATTATTTACAGCAGGTATATGTTCACAATTATCCTCCAGCTGTTTCTGCCTTAAATGTTTCCTTTGTGCACCACATTCTTGCTCATCTAACCTTTCATCACTGGTTATTATATACACTTGTTTCTGGCTCACGTATATGAAACAACATATAATTTGATGTTACACGACATCTATCATCAGAGCTGCTGTTACTATGTTATACCGATCATGGTGGCTCAGTGAACAGATCAGAAATTAACTTTCACCCCCAAAAAAGCAATTCTATCACCTGCCATGCCTTTTCAGGGACATTTAATAAGCGCAGACCTTTAAATATGATGTAATCAGAACTTCCACATACTGTAGTGTTTTAAAACTTTGTATATATGCACTTCAAACTTAGTATTTTTTGTACAAAAACACAAAATGTGAAATTATGTCATTTTTGGACACATTTTCACCAGTTTCCTCCTTAAAAACATGTAATATGTGAAACCTGTCGAGTCATAAATGTAGTTGGAATTCATATCAACATTCTGCCATTAACAAGTGAGGCACAGCATAAACACGTACTCGTTAATATCAATAATCACATGGACTCTGATTATGCTTTGTAGTCACAATGCGTCACTTGGTGAAAAAGGCGCAAGAATAAAAGAAAAAAGTTATGGGTGCACCCTTTTCTAAGTAACAGAAACTGTGTAAATACAGAGGAATCTCATTGGTACGTTCTTCATTAACACGTTTTCCCATGCATTACATTGAATTATGGAAGTTCCGGCACCAAATGTAATAAATAAAATTTGTTTAGCATTTTCTCAGCCCTACTTACTATGTTTGAAGTTTGATGCCCTCATATGCTACTTTGGTCAATCCTTGGTCATGGGGTAGAGACCAGCAGCCAATGACTTGCATATATGTACTTATTTGTGACATGATTTGTGTGGGCAGGTGTGGTAAATCCTCATGATAGTTTCTACTGTTGAGTGTTGACCAAACATAGGTAGATTATATTTTAACTTTTCATTTGCAATGGAGCAAAAGAAAGTGCGGCAAATAACCAACAATGAAAAACTAAAAATCCTTGAAGTAATCACACTGAAAATATGAAACATTCCTCCGTCAACCTTAAACACAATTGTTAGCAAACATAAACTGATTAAAACTGCTTTTGAAGAAGGGAAAAATGCTAAAACAAAACTTTCCTCTTGGAAAAGTATGACTGGAAGAGGATCGATCGAAACTTGTTGCATGGAAACACCTACCATTAAAACCATATTGAATACGCCACAGATACTATCTTCTGCTGTACTCGTAACACGATACATACTCTTCATTTTGTTTTTTTTTTACCAGAAATTATCACATGTGTAATAAAACACACAGCAAAGCCACTTTTATCACTTCCATAATTCACAATTTATTCTTCTAAAAAACATTCACTAACCCTAAAACTTGCTTAAATTATACAGAGTAACCCACTAACATATGTTTAACAGGTTCACCAACGTAAATCCAAATTGACAAACATAAAAGCTTGATTTATTTATTCCCTGACTTTATGTATCAAAATCGATCTCAATATGTATTGAATTTAACATGGAAACGCATTAGATATTAGATTTTATTACATGATTATGTTCTTAAATTGCAGATTTTGTATTTTCGTTAACACGTTTTCCTGTCTATGACATATCCTTGGGTCGTTGCAAAAACACACTAACAAGATTCTATTGTAGTATCTTATCTGAACTGAAAGTTGAGGGTAGATTCAGCTTCAAGATTTCTTTTTAAGAATGTTAAAAGAAAATCTAAATTTGTTGCCGACTGTAATCTCACCAGCCATATGAGCTGAACTGAGATTAGGCTTAAGCCCTTAATTCGATGCCGAGATTTCACCGGAAATATATGTTTTGAAGCCCCCTGAATCAAAAAAAAAAAAAAAAAAAAAAAAAAAAAAAAAAAAAAAAAGCATTTTTGGTAACATGTCCATGTGTGACAACTCAGAAACGAACAGTCGGATAAACATCAAACCTGGTATTTAGGTTCAGTATCTTCCAGAGATGCGACTCAAAGGTTTTCAAGAAAATCCCCCCACTCCAGATTACCCTTTACATGGAACATTTTTCGAAAATTTTAATTTTGATTAAAATATCATATGTTTAAGATATTTTTATAACAAATGAAATGTATATCTCAAATTATCTCGGAATGTCTCCAAAAGTATTCTTCATTGTGAACGACTTTTGCATAACTGGTAAACCATAAGAGATAGACAAAATTTTACTACACAAAAAATGTAGATCGCATTAAAATACACAATTTATATCATATACATTTTTTTGTGTTGCGTGAACCATTTTTGAGATATTGCTCGTTATTCCCTTAAATAATTTTCCAATACTTATACTTTTTCTCAAATGGGAATTCGTTATCCATTTTTTTTGTCCTGGTAATGCAAACATCTCGATTAACATGAAGCATATAGAGAATAAGTGTTTGTAAAAATAGTTTGTACAAGAGTAGAGAAAGTCATTGAGTGTAACACATCAGATTTTTTCCTATGTCATCAAAAATATGGACAAACCCACATAAACATTCCCTTTCTTTCATTTTATTTCCATAGTCTTTTAGGGATATCCCAAATGACAGGTCTTGTATGAACTTCATTTATTACCTGCATTGCCTTTTCTTTCATCCACTCCAATTTTCTCGGTATTAAGCAATGAATAATATGCATGCGCTAGTTGTCTGACTAAAGTTAGTCAGGTCTGCATGAAGTGAACCAAATACATATCCACTTAACCCGTTCTGCTGGTAGAAAACAGTTTAATTTAGCTAAGACATGTTGAATCAACACTTTTTGTTGATTGTTGAGGCAGTGGAGACCTGTCATAAAACTTCATTGCTGGAAAGCGAGCTTCATAAATCTCAATATTACAACATGCTGTTAAAAGCATTAACACTAAAATTCTGAACAAAGATTAGGTCAATGTGTGGAAGAACAATTAGTTTACATTTAACTGACCTACGGTGGTTAACTATGAAGGATGGTACATTAAAGTACTCATGAAATTGTAAGTCACCTTTGGGTATGCTATATAATTGAGAATGCCTTGCGATTCATTGGGAAAAATCTGATGTGTTACACTCACATGACTTTCTCTACTCTTGTACAAACTATTTTTACAAACGCTTATTCTCCATATGCTTCATGTTAATCGAGATGTTAATCTTATTGCTAATTTTCTTGTAGATGCAAGGGGAATATGGTAGATTTTAAGGGATAGTCAAGTATTTTAAGCGCTGGTTGCTATGTGGAGTATTCCATTCTCTTTGTACGTCCAGGACATAAAAAAAATGAATAACGAATTCCCATTTGAGAAAAAGTATTGGAAAATTTAAGGGAATAACAAGCAATATCTCGAAAATGATTCACTCAACAAAAAGAATGTATATGATATAAATTGTATATTTTAACGCGATCTATATTTTTTGTGCAGTAAAATTTTGTCTATCTCTTATGGTTTACCAGTTAAATTTGACATATACATTTCATTTGTCATAAAAATATCTTAAACATATGATATTTCAATCAAAATCATTAGAGCCATTTTTGAGTAAATTAAAATTTTCGAAAAATGTTCCATGCAAAGGGTAATCTGGGGCGGGGGGATTTTCTTGAAAACCTTCGTGTAGCATCTCTGGAAGATACTGAACCTAAATACGAAGTTTGGTGTTTATCCGACTGTTTGTTTCTGAGTTATGCTGTTCACAGACAGACATTTCCAAAAATGCTTTTTTTGGATTCAGGGGATCTCAAAACATATATTTCCAGTAAAATCTCGGTATCGAATTTTTGGGTGGAATACAATACTTCTCCCACTTACTGTACGTAGTAGAGAAAGTAAAAATGTGAGTCAGTTGGAGAATTTATTGTGCTAGGGTGTTGCCATGGTAGCCCAGTTGTCATGGCAGCGACACAGAAAGCCAGAGATTCATGGTTCAAGTACGGCTATGACATTTATTTTTTCAGTCTGATTCAACATTACCTGCAACGTTCTGGGATACAAAGCAAAATCATGCAGAACAATGTGCAACAAACCTTGAAAGCAAGTACATGAGTGGCAGCTCTGCTGTATGCTGGCGAATCTGTCTTGGAAGTCAGTCTGGAGTTAGGCAAAGACTTAAAAATATTCTTCTTCAGGTAACACAAACGCTCTTCCAAAGGCTGCAAATCAGGAGCCGGCAATGACCCTTTGATTTCCTATGAACAAGAAATTGAAAACTGCATATATCAATGAATTCACATAAATAAATAGAATCTCTCCCCTAAATGACCTGGAGCATAGGAATGAAACTGAAAATGTTTCTGTACATCATTATTTTGCACTTATACAATGATTTATAACAGCTCACAGAAAAGGTATTTAAGGTATAGATGTCATGTCTTAAACATATGTTATTTCAATCAAAATTCTAACAGCCATTTTTAAGAAAAGAAAAAAAAAAAAATCTGATGTGTTACACTCACATGACTTTCTCTACTCTTGTACAAATTATTTTTACAAACGCTTATTCTCCATCTACTTCATGTTAATCGAGATAAACATTTGCAGAGTCTATCCTATTGCTAATTTTCTTGTAGATGTAAGGGGAATATATATTTACAAGGGCAATATAGAAAAACAGTAGCCTTTAAGCACATACATATCTCTTAATAGCTGGTTGCTAGGTGCAGCACCACTCCCTTTGCCACAGATTAATACTCTTTACATATCCAAGACAAAAAAATGAATAACGAATTCCCATTTGAGAAAATAAGTATTGAAAAATTTAAGGGAATAACAAGTAACATCTCGAAAATGGTTCACTCAACAAAAAAAATGTATATGACATAAATTGTGTATTTTAACGCGATCTACATTTTTATGTAGTAAAATTGTATCTATCTCTTATGGTTTACCAGTTATGCAAAAGTCGTTCACAATAAAGAATACTTTTGGAGACATTCCCAGGAAATTCAAGATATACATTTTATTTGTCATGAAAATATCTTAACATATGATATTTTGATCAAAATTGTTAGAGCCATTTTTGAGAAAATTAAAATTTTCGAAAACTGTTCCATGTAAAGGGTAATCTGGGGTGAGGGGATTTTCTTGATCACCTTCGTGTCGCTTCTCTGGAAGATACTGAACCTAAATACCAAGTTTGGTGTTTATCCGACTGTTCGTTTCTGAGTTATGCTGTTCACAGACACACACACGGACATGTTTCCAAAAATGCTTTTTTTTGGATTCAGGGGGTCTCAAACATGTATTTCCGGTGAAATCTCGGTATCGAATTTTTGGGTGGAGTACAATACTTCCCCTACTTACTATACGTAGTAGAGAAAGAAAAAATTGTCAAATATTTTTCAATATGTGAAAAGATTGGACAAGAGTTGACAATATCATAAATGTGTATTTACAAGTTGTCTCTTTGCCAAACTGAAACCCTTCAGAACACACTGATAATTTATCATCCACAAAGCAATTTGCTATTTGCATCACGGTATAACAATTTGCAATGAAACATTGTTCTTTACTAATATTATGTAGCACTTTCACTATTACATCCAAGGAAAGCACATTACAATTATGGAATACAATGGAAATAACGCCAACTGATAGGTTAACCATACAATATAATATTGCATTAATGTATACTTAGTTCGGAAATCTGCCTGGCAATTATTTCTTCATAACTGCCTTCACTGCCTTGTTATGGTAATCCACGGAGCCCTCGACATATAGACATGGTCAGGTAGCCATTTTTATTTAGTTCTTGCTTTCAGACATGTTGCAAATTTCATGATGCACTGTAAATAGTCGTATTTTCATTGGCCAAAGCCATCAAATCATTGTCAAATCTTTGACTGTTTACAGCATGTCCTTGTTTGCTTTCAAGACTTTAGAAGTATTGGAAGCAATTTGACAAGGAAAGTTGAGGCTGTGGCAACTCTTGAAATGTCTCGTGAAGTATTGAATTTGACAAAAATTTGATCGTGTACAAGGAGCTTAAGGTCCATGCAACACTCTTTCCTCATCTCTCCTAAGATTGGATAGAACAGGAGTAAGGAAAGCAGTAGCATTCATTTCTGAACATGGTCACTTCAGGAAACATCTACGTAAAGTAGGATGAACTCGCCTGTAGAGTGGCAAAGAGGATCAGGAATCTGCCTCACATATTATCTTTGACTGCCCATTCCTGGCAAGAAAGAGACTTAAGGCTGGTTCACAACCGCCCAAGAACGGTAACCAGAACGGAAAGCAATGCACCATACAAGATATTGGTTCACAACAGCGCGGTAACGAGAACAGGAATGCATATAGATTACAAAGTGAAAGTTGAATTTGCGCATTGGGATTTTATTTGTTTTTAACTGACCAATGATATTTTTTCACCTACTTCCAATTTAGCCAAGTCAACGTCAAAATTCGATAGAGTAAACATTATCTAAATGTATATCCATTACATTTCCGATCCCTCTACTTATGCCAAGCTTTCATTCCTTTATTTAATGGCATACAGTAAAATTGTTTGTTCTTTTTTCATTTCCACTGGTTTTAGCTGTTCTTTGTAGCTTTTGCCATTGTTTTTTAGCTAATAGCCAGTTTTGAGTTGCATATAAACTAACTACAAATGATCGCTTCACCAGAGGAACCAGCGGTGATTAGATTTGTGGGTGTCAGGATGAGGTTAGGAAGCACATTTACTACTAATTCCTTCCAGTTTCATATTTCCAGCTTGCGACTACAGAGAGCACTAGTGGCTGTTTCATGTCACGGCCACCTAGAATAACCTCTAGAGTGAAGAGTCCAATATGCACAATAGGGATCTAATATGCCGTGCCCGGGAACAAGAACGTTTCCTATAACCAGAGAACATCTAGGAAAGGATGTTGACATTGGAACCAAACTAATGCAACTTGTTCAGGGAACAGGCTTTGGCAAACAATGAAAGCATCCTTTCCAAAGAAATTGCATAATAAGTCTTTTAGGTTGATAAAACTCTGACAACAACCCCTTTTCAGCTAATCTCTACTCTTTTGGTACTGCTGTGCAAAACAGTAAGTTCATTGAAGCATTAGTGACATACATATTAAACTTGTTAGAATAATTTTTATAGAAACAGCAACACACTGTTTTGAACTGGAGTTAAGGCTAAATTACATTAACTAATTAGACTCCCAGAAAGACAAGAGAAAGAATTCTTTGAGGTTTCACTCTACTTATACCCCACCGTTGAATCTTTGCACTTGACAGTTTGTGTGGCTTTGCGTAACGTTGGCTATATTGTGCTTGTGATGTTGCCAGAGTAGCTAGTACACAAAACAGCTGATTGTTCTCCTTAGTATCGTGTCTAAGCTGCATACAAAAAGTGTACGTAAGCCATCAAAACTTGTATAGATAAATTACCAGAAATGCAATTAAAATGGTTTGAGATAATTTATACTACTGTAGTAGAAACAAAAATACTATATGGAGCAGAGATTTGGAGCCTGGAAGAAGGGTGGGTAAATATAGAGATGATCCATAGGAGATTTTGTAAACAAATATTGGGCTTACCAAGATCACCCAATGGAGTGGTGCAAGCCGAATTAGGAAGAATAGGAATTAAAGGAAAAATTGTGGAAGGAGTGCTAAAATATTGGAATAGAATTAAAATTTTGATGATCAGAACATTTTACATCAATGTTTGATAGTGCAGGAAAGGCTTAATCATAAAGTGTCTTGGCTAGGTAAGATAAAGGAAACCTTGATGAAGATAGGTTTTGGGGAGATTTGGAGAACTAAAGAATTATTACAAATAGGTTTCTGGAATGAAATTAGGACAAGAATAGAGGATATGGAAAAACAAGATTTATTAGCGAGTTTTACTTTTAAGAGCTCACTGAGATTATATAGAGAAATGAAAGTAGTATGGAGCAGGGAACAGTATGTTGATATATGTGATAAAACAGCAAGAGCAGGATTTGCATGGGCTAGGACAGGGGTGGTGAATTTGAAAGGTTTGAGAAAAGAGATTGATCTGGAGAAATGCCCACTATGCCACCATAAAGTTAAAGAGTGGCATATAATTTTAGAGTGTGAAGAAACGAAGTTACTTAGAGGATAGAGAAGAGAGAATGGTTAAATTTACCAATAGAAATTCAAGCTAAAAAGATAGTAAATGTAAAATCTAGGAAAAATATAATAGAAGTAGGGAACTTTTGGGGCAGAGTTGGATGAGGAAAATTAGCAAGGAGGAGATATGAGTATTAAATTAAATTACAGTAGTGTTTAGTTGATATGTTGTAAGTAGGACCAACAACTCGACAACCTCAAGGTTTGAGTTTGTTGTGGTCCAAGGAAAGCAACTCAAGGTAGAGTTATAGTTAGATTGGAGATTAATTATAATTGTATTTTTAGATTAGGAGGAATGCTGGCTACCAATATTCCATACTGCTGAATAACAGTAGTTATGAGGTTAGTTTTCTTTATATTTTATTTTATTGTTATTTTTAGAAACTGGGTTAAGAATAAATTTGTAAAATTGTTGTAAATTTGTACAATTAATTAAGTTAATAAAATTACTTACAAAAAGTTACGTAAGTAGCGAATGTCAGTGAATAATAACCTATTTCCTATTATTATAATTAATTGAAAATAATCCAGCATAAACATTGCAACAAGTGTAGAATAAATTACTCACTTTTGGCAATATAGAAACAGAATAATGCAAACTTGCCTGCTACATTGAGAGAAATAAAACAAAGTATAAGCTGCGACAACAAAATTATTTTTACTCATGCTGCGTAACATATGGTTCAGGAATTTTTTCCTCTTTCTCTTGGACTTTCAGTCCCTTGTAAATAACTCTTCTCGTGTTTAGTCCAAGAGCTGCTGCAGTTCGTTGTATGGCTTTATTAGCAGGAATAGAGGGATGCTGTGAACCTTCACGTACTCCTCCTGTTCTAAGATTCCCGGGTCCTTCTTAATACAGTGGAATCTCGTTAGCACGTTCCTCATTAACACGTTTTCCCGTGTATTGCGTTGAATTATAAAAGTCCCGGCACAAAATGCATTAATAACGTTCGTTTAGTACGTTTCCTCGCTCCCGCTTACTACGTTCGAAGTTTGATGCCCTCATTCGCTATAAAAGTAACGGTCCAGCGGGAGTAGATTTACTACATTCAAAGTTAGATGTTCTCATTCGCTACTTTGGTCAAACCAGGCGGGGTGGAACCGGCAGCCAATACCATGCATGTACGTATTTGTGGGACGCGTTTTGTGTGTGTGTGTGTGTGTGGGGGGATGCTTTAGTGACGCTCTTTGGTGTTCTGCGGTGACGCTTTAGTTTAACAGTGGCTTGGTGTGGTTAGTTTATGCTGTTGAGTGTTGACGAAACGTAAAAGTATTTTAACTTTTTGTTCGCAATGGAGAAAAAGAAAGTGCGGCAAATAACCAACAGTGAAAAATTGAAAATCCTTGAGGAAGTAGATCGCAATCCAAATATGAAACGTGTGGATATAGCGCGGAAGTTAAACATTCCTCCGTCAACCTTAAACACAATTGTTAGCAAACGTAAACTAATTGAAACTGCTTTTGAAGGAAAAAATGCTAAAAGAAAACGTAATCGCGCTGGCCAGTTTCCAGAATTAGAAGATGTTCTGCTAAAGTGGTTTACACAAGCTAGAGCTTCAAATGTGCCAATAGACGGTACTGTGGCATAATTCGGTGCATGAAACATGCGTATCGTAAGAGGCTGGTACAGAGAAGGTTGGCTGCACTGAAATCGACAAGAAAAATCACCGTCTTAGATGCCATGCATTTTATTAGAACTGGTTGGGATTGTGTGACGCAAGATACCATTAGGAACTGCTTTAATAAAGCCGGTTTTAGCCGAGTTCTTGGTGATGAAATTACGCAGGAAGATGAGTTTTCCGAGAGTGAAGAATGGCGCCAAATAGCAGACGATGCCGGCGTGTCTTTCGAAAACTATGTAAACATTGACAATGAAATTCCAGTGTGTGAAACAGCGACGATAGATGAACTACTTGAACAAGTGAAAGATGAACCAGATCCTGAGCCAGTACCTACAGTGTCAGAAGCCATGCAGGCAATGGACATAGTGAAGCGATATGTGTGCAGTTTCGAAGTTGATGATGTAATGACTTTACTGAACAAGATGGACAGTAAAAGTTTGGCATTAAAACCAACAAAGCAATCAACTATCGATATGCATTTCAAACCAATGTAAATAGTGTCTATATTTCACATCCGTTTTTGAGGTAAGATGTATTATTAGATTTTATTACATAAATATGTTCTTAAGTTGCAGATTATGTATTTTCGTTAACACGTTTTCCCGTCTATGACGTCCAAATCCTTGGGTCCCCGCAAAAACGTACTAACGAGATTTTACTGTAGTTCCAATGCCTGACTTTTAAGTGGTACATCTTGAAGCAAAGGATTTTCATTATCACTCAGTAATCGGCGTCATTTTTTTGAGACATTGTCGCACTTCAAATCTTGTACAAATAATATGAATTAAATACATATATATATAAACGAACACCAACAACAAATATATACAACAATAAACAATACTAGCTTGCAAAGAACTCGACGTACATGCTAATAGATTCCCAACATGAAACACATGGTTGGAAATAGCTACATCCGGCAACAGAGCCGCTTCCGCTTTGTCATCGACCACCCGGAATGCTGCCTTATGATTGGTTTAGGAAGTCTAACAGTTAAAGCTTTTCGTCTGCTTTTTTGTGAGTGTACTAACTTAATCACTAGTGTCAAGTGCAACATTTCAAAGGCGGGAGTATATATATGGGTTTTCTAAAGCAGAACTTAAGTAAATCCTGCAACATATTAAACATAAAAATTTCCTTACTTCTTCCAGATTTGGATGCTTCAACACAATGTTAGTAATCACATCTATCAACTGTTCTTGAGATAATCCCTTGAGTGCTGCTTGCAGTGGCCCTGTGTAATTTGCTAGCTTCTCAATTCGAGTTTTCTTTGAATTTGGAGACATCTGTAGAAAGAACAAAACATTCAAATTGTACATTTTTTATTATAATCACATGTTTAAAGTAAGATTTAATAAACAGGCTAGGTAGCAGTCTCTGCACATATATTACAGGAAACAAAACTCCGGGCTTGAACAACCAACACTGTAAAGAAGCTGATGCAAACTAGTTTTTACTCCTAACTTAGTGATATGTGCAGACATACATAGAAAATAAACTAGAACTGTCAAGCGAAAAAACAAAAACTTTTTCTTACATCAAATGGAAGAAAAATCTTATGTGTTGTATTCACATGATCTTCTATACTCACTCTTCTACAGGCTTCTTACAAAAGCTTATTCTTCTATTTCTAGATAACTAAAATAACCTTTCATTACCATTCATTGTAGGTATGAGAATGCAGTAGGCTAAAGCAAGCCAGATCTTTAAAAAGTAGATTCTGTGAGATATGTTTGAAATTCCATGTTCCTTGGATGACCATGAGAAAAAACGGCAAATCTGCTCTTAGTGTATCCCTGTTGAAAATACTTATAAAATCCTAAGGAAAGGGAATAAATTATCTTAGGAGTGAGTTTAGAAGTGGATGTGATCTCTTCAATTGCTGGTGCCCACCTGCCAGCCCCTTTTATGTGTTTTACTTTTATAGGGAAATTGCGTTATGAACGCAACAAACGTAGCCATGTTGTTGCTAAAGGCACATGCAAAATGGGAACTGCCAAGCTAAATAAAAAGTGAAATGCACTAAATATGCGATGTGTTGTAATTTCTTCTTCGTTTAGTGTTGCCGCTGACAAAAACACAATGCATTCATAGTAAGAAAGACTATCCACCAAAATTGTAAGTTTTGTATTCTTTTTGTGAAAGTTTATTATATTACTATGTTATTTCCATTAAATAAAGAAGTTCCTTTACTGTAACAGTGGTAGATAGTTAACGCAAGCTTACATAAAAAATAAAACCTAACCTAAGGTTAACCTTCCGTTAATTCAGAAACGTAAGCATACATATAAACTAACCTAACCTCAAGTGAATCATCACTCTTTGATAGAAGTCGTTTTTGAGACATTGTCACACTTCAAATCTTGTATAAATAATATGAATGAAATATATACATAAAAGATAGAAATATATATATATATGTGTGTATAAACGCACACCAACGATAACCACAAATATAAATAATGAATAATATTAGCTTGCAAAGAACAACTCGGCGCACATGCTAGAGATTCACAAACTGAAACATGTGGTTGTAAATAGTTACATCTGGCAACAGAGCCGCTTCCAGTTCCGGTTCCGCTTTGCCATAGACCACCTGAAAGGCTGATTTGTGATTGGTTTAGGAAGTCTAACGTTTCAACGAAGGGGGTATATAAAATAATAAATCTAAATGCAAAGGATATAACATGCAAGAATATATCAGTGTAAAGATGTGTTAACAAGAGACATACATGTGAAATATTGATACTATTTAATAGGAAAATAACACTGATTCTCTCACAGAGCATATTATTTCCCCTGCTTGTTCTTTAATTGGTATCCCTTTACCAAATACATTTATTTGTTTACTGAGTACACTAAGTTTTTCATTTGTCTTGCTGTGTTTGTCACTATTGTTAAATATTCATTAAAAGTGTTAACTCAATTGCAAATGCTCACAACACATGTAAACACAAAGCAAATAATCATACAGATACAATACTGCAAAATAACTTATCTGCATACAGGCAAGCTCTAAACTGAGCAAATACATTGCAAGCTGTGGCTAAAGGAAGGCACTACTTATAACTGCAGCGAAAGCAGAAGATAAGACTCGTAGTTCATGTTACTGCAACAGTTGCTCGCCAGGCACGTCATGCTAATAACGTGTTACAATATCGGCAACAAGGTTTATGTATCTATCGTTGCTATGGAAATGTCTTAGTTCTAATTGGTCCTTCTAATCATTGCTATGATGTATCCATCCCCTCCAATTCATTTAAAGCCTTCTGTCCTGTGGTTAGTAACGGCCAATCGCTTTCTTGATTGACGCCGACTATAGTTCATTTGAGTGAACTCGCAACAAAGCTGAACAGATAAGAACTTAGAACAGTGACAGTTGAAAAACTGGATGTAGTCACAGTAAAAATTGAACTGAGTTTTATTAATGGACGCTCTTTAACTGCTGTGGTCCTTAGCATCCTATTCTATATTGGGTGTAAAAGGACAATAATTTTGCTCAGAGGCCTCTTTATCAAGCTTGAGGTTCTTTTTCGTGCCGTAAATCTACAACACAGGACCACTGCTTTACTTCCCTTCCAAAGGAAACCATGGTAAGAATTTTTACGCCCAAAATAAATCCATCACCCTCCACCGGATTTGAACCTGCGACCTCAGGAACTAGAGGCTAGCATGGTAACCACTATCACGGAAGACAACAAAAAGTCACAGTATGGTATAGAGTGACATGTTCTATATCCCAGAGCTTTGGTCTTGGTGGGATCTACAGAACAAACAGAGATACATAGTCTTTTAGCCAATTTGGCAAGGTTGCTGTTGTACCCGAGTCTTACCAACCTGCAATCTTCATTATAAAGTATGTAATACCTTGCGGATTTTTTCTGGTGTAGCTTCCTTAGGGTCCATAAGCAGCAATCTCTTGCGGGGTGTACTCCTTGTCACAATACCAGAGCCCCCACTTTTGTGAGGGCTGTTGGCCTTGATTGGGGTACGATCTCTGTTGACTGTTCCTGCATTCTGCTTGTGCTGGTCAATGTCAGGACTCCAAGTAACAGGCATACGACGACGCCCTCGTTGTTGAATCACAAGCTCGTCAGGAGATGGAGAAGGACTTATGTATGAGGAAGGCAAATTAATGCTCGCATTCCAGAGACCATTACCTATGAACAGTTTAACATATATATTACAATACTTACTTTTATCTAGTGCTACCTTTTTGTTAATACAAGGCTAAAGATATGATTTTGTTTAAGGATTATGTCTGCAAAAGCACACTTTATTTCTCGTTTATAAAAACTTTAAACGGTGCAAAGGATAGCTCAAGAACAGAATCCAGAATATATGGCATAAGACTAAAGTGCAAGAAGTTTTTTTCCCCTTGGGTGAATATACTACTGTTTTTGAAACAGAAATTTACGCTAATATTCAATGCATACATGAAAACATAAGGAGAGCTTACACTGGTAAATAGATCCTTATCTTCTAGATAGCCAGGCTGCACTTAAGGCTTTAAGTAGTCATAAGGTAATCTCAGGGTTGGATTTAAATTGTCTAAACATGCTGACAAGCTTGGCACAACAGAATCAAGTTCAACTCATCTGGGTGCCAGGTCATAGTGGCAAAGAGGGAAATGAAAAAGCGCTATTACTGAATGTCCTGAATAATAAATAGTATGGAAACAGGGAAGAAAAAAAATATTGATGCAACGAAGATGGTAACACAGTAGCCTTGTTTTTGTGTAATTAATAATTATGCAATCAAAACACAGCTGCTTTTTGGGAAAACATTTTGAAATTATTGCTATCAGTTGTCAATATCTTGAGTCAATAAAAGGATTAATTACTTTTGGAAAGGCAATAAGTAATTTCAAGATGCAGCACCAGTATCATATCTGTAAATAAGGCTATAACACGGAAAATACTTACAGAATCAATGAAATTCAATATGTAGAGTAATCTAGAAGTAATGAGGAGTTGATTCAGTAGATGTTGCCTCGAAGGCATTTGGCCCACCTGCCCAACTAGCTGCCTCGGTTATTTGTAAAATCTGTCGGCATTTTAAGGTAGGTTCTGCCAACTTATAATCCAAGATGTTTAAGGAAGAAGCGAATTACTAGATGTTGCTCCAATGAAATGGTGTGGTCCACTTTAAACCTAACCTCCCATGAATCAGAAACCTAAGCTTATATCACAAACATCGTTAAGGAATGCACACTCACGTGCTTTGGTGCAATCACATGTTTTTTTTCTTTTTCACTATGTTTTCATCCACAATGTTGGCAATAGAGGGAATGCTCCCATAGTGCCTTGGGTGGAATGCATGTGATGCTAAGGCTAACATGTTTTACGTTAGGCAACATATTTGTGTTAATGTGTTGTGCTCCAATATGTTAAACTGTGCAAACAAGGAATACATGTATTATGTTTATTCCTCTTCAGATTAATTCAGATGCGCAAGTGTTATTAGTATAGCAATCACGGGCCTATTGGCATACCATACAATATCCAAAAATGCTTCCACAGTATATGGGGAGTGAGTATATAAGAATGATTTTAATCTTTAAGTATTTTATGTTAATTGAATTTGCTTGATAGTTTTAGGTAACATGGAAGGTTATTATAAACTTTTATTCTGAATAATAACATTCTTTTGGAACAGTCTTAAGCTATTTGCTGATTTATGCAAATCATCTGCATGCCTCTATTGTGCTTGTTGCGATGTTATTGTAATTATGTGTAGGATAGCTCAAGAGAGATATGTATTCACCAGTAAGAACTGTTTTGGCTTTAAATAAGAGTCTACAGGAATGAAGGGCCCCAATTCACATATAATGCTTATGGCCCTTTTTTGCGACATTTTGCTCTACTTGTGGCCCGCACATCTACTCCAGTATCAGCCTCAAGGCGTAGCCGAGAGATTGAGGGCCCTCAGCCTCAAAGCGTAGCCGAGGGATGTTTTTTAGAAGGAGAGGAGTGTAGCAAGTTGCGGCCGATAGGCCGCAACTGCGAAGCGACGACAGGGCGTAGCCGAGGGATCTGCGCGTCTAAAACTCGAATCATTCATGTTCAGCTACTTCGACGGGCCACAACTAAAGCAACTTTGCCCTTTTTTGTAATATGGATACTACCCTGCTGTGCGCTGAATTACCAGAAGTTTGTTCCATATCGCAATGGGAAATGAAAGTCTGCAAAATATACCATTCTTAAGGTATTTTAGTTAAGGAGATTTTTACAGTTTTAAGGCAAAGCAAGCTGAATTGAGTTTTGGAAGCATGATGTTCATGTTTTCTCCAGCTCAGCTCTTCTTCTATTTGAAGCCCAAGAGGAGACTTTACTTATGGTGAATTGTTGTACCTGATTGTTACTTCATTATGCTTTGTTCTGAGTTGAGTAGTTTGTTTCACTCTACTTGAATGAAACTTTATAGCATAAAGCCAGGTGTTAAGTTGTTCAAATGCTATATTTGGTAATATCACAATGTAATAAAAGTGCCTCTGGTGTAACATGCACAGTATCCAAAGCAAAACTGGCTACATTAGTCTGCAAAATATTCATCTGGTCAAAGATTGCTTGCCCACAATCCCTTCTCTCTCTCTCTCTCTCTCTCTCTCTCTCTCTCTCTCTCTCTCTCTCTCTCTCTCTCTCTCTCTCTCTCTCTCTCTCTCACACACACACACCACATTCATAAAAAACGTAAAATGTTAACAATCTGCTTTATCAAGCACATTGTAGCAAGTAAAATGGTGGCTGCCTGAACATGAAAAGATGTTTACCCCACTGATTTTATAAGTACTCATTGTTACACTGCATAAACCATTGTTAAACCATGTGTCAAGTGTTGGATGACACTATATGCTACACAAATAATGTCCAATATATTTCTTAAGCATCAAGCTTTCTATGTGAAGTGATTAATAAAAAAAAAAAAGCAGGACTTTATTTTTAAAATTTAACCAACTTTTATTTTCTGAGGCTTTCACGGCATAAAGTAATCACTGACTGGAACAATAATATCCACTCCTTATGTCTGTTTTATTTTAATGCATTATCAGTTTCTGACTAATTTAACTATCCTGCATTACCTTGTAATGAACATCCTTTATGCATGAAATGCTCATAAATTCTTTCGAATCTGGTCCCTACCGTATATCATCTTTAATGTACCACTTTTGCACTGCAATGGAATGTTTGAGGTTGTGTTTTAAAATATTAAGTAGAATACCGAATACCTACAATACACTTATCATTCTGAAATACACATTTTAAAATACTAACCTACAGGAGTAACAGAGGTAATGCGACTGTTATCAGAAACAGTAAGCTGACCCAAACGCGTTGGAATCTCTGCCAAAGCACTTCTGGTTGTTCGACGACCTCCAGGAATATTCTCATGGGGTGGTGTATTGAATTCAGTCATTTTGATCTGCAAAAACACCATTAATTTATTCCAGGAATATCTTTCATCGTTTATTGAAAGGATGCACGTAATGCAGATGAACTCCAGAAAGCTAATAGTGAGCAACAAGTTTTCCCGCGAAAAATTGCTGCATCAAATAATTATACTAGCATATTTAGCACTTATTTGAGACATCTGAAAAGAATAACATTATAGTCTTTATATACAAGACGTATGTGTTTTTACGAGATGTTTTAAAAGCTAAAACTTACCTCATTAAATAAAACTATATACCGGACCACCAACGCAGCCCTTCACACGCCACCAGCCAACAGCTGATTCTTCGCTTCGCGTTCATCCCCTTGATGCCGTACCCAGCTGTCCCCACGCGAGAAATTTCGCGGGTTATTCGACATGTGCAATACTATTGGCTACAGCTGATCATACGGTTACCAATCGCAAATATACATATGGTTTGCCTAAATAGTAAACTTGCCAACATATTGCTGCGTTGCTTACAAAAATGTTTCTGTAAAACAGCTTGATTTGTTGTAAAAAAGTAACAAATAGGACATGTCAGAACTTCGCAGTAACAAAGTATGACTAATGAATTTATTTAATTCCAAGAAAGCGTGCTACGTAATGTTGAAACCATTTCGAATATCAAACAAAATATTAATAATTTGTTTTTTAACCTCAATAGCTCAAGAAAAGTATCTCGTACAGCGGAAATGATGTAAGGAATATTAATGTGAAATGAGTTGATAAAATATATATTTACTTGTGTCATGCAATATGCCTGAGGAGCAGAGGTCGTGATACAAGATCACAGACCAGCATTGTTACACTGAGTTTTTATATTCATATATAGGAGGAAACTTACATTTTACTCTGCAAATTCCAGCTGTTAAAGAGTTTCGCTACTTTATCCTACACATTTTTTTTATTTATTTTTTTCGTTTCTAAATACAGCTAGAAAGTGAAAATGTATTTACAGCATAAACTAGTTATAAAACAGCTTCAGTTTTTGAGAACTTTGCAAAAGCATTTATCAAACTTCAAATTCTACCATATATCACCACCTTCACAGTGGGCTTTTAACCCATCAGTGCTGCACAGGCAATGTTTGTGTACATCACTGCACAAGATTAACATCACATGGTTTAACCATGCCTCCATATATTCAAACACATTCACAAAAGCCTACCACAAGCTAAAGCCAAATTCTCACAGAATAAAGTTCTTTTCCACATCCCCTTTTAAAAAAGTGGCAAATCACAAAATTACCAAAGAAACTCGACAAATAAAATCTATTTCGAAAAGCATGCCAGAAGTAAAACGACTGTTGGGATTAGCCAAACCTGAGAGGTGGAAATTATTAGGTGAGCTGTGGATTTTGCCACCAAATTTATATTTCAATCTGGAAACAAAAAAATGCTTAAAATATTATACTAATGCACATTTTTTTCAGGAGCAATTTGTCTTCTGTTGGTCTCAAGCACAGTGACCATGGCTGTCCCTTTTGCCCTGGGAAAAATCATTGATATCATCTATACAGATGCAGACAAGGTGAAGGAAAATTTGAACAAGTTAAGCCTTACCTTACTTGTAGTGTTCCTGGTTGGAGGACTGTGTAACTTTGGCAGAGTATATCTTATGTCGATGTCAGGCAAGTTATTCTTGATAATAAAATTGTTGGATATTAACTTAAGCATCGAATGAACTGAGAACCAATAGAGCAACAGTTTATGGTCATGATCTCAAGAAGTGAAACTTTAGATGAATAAGCTTGTTTTAATTTCAATGTTCCAGAGTTTCAGATTCAATGATAGCATCCTTAGCTCTTTGAAAATGTTACTCCATATGACACTAAAATGTATTCTACAGAACTGGTATAAGCGACCACTGCCTCAAATGCTGTGTATAATTATCTTTTGCCAGAATGCGTAACTGGTGATATGCATTACATAGATGTATAGTATTAAGTATTATTTGCTGACATTAATTTCTATTCTTCTAGCTGAGATACGTGATACACATCCAAAAGAATGATATTAATCATTTGAGAATAGACAATTAAGATTAGTGGATATCACTAGAAGCAATTAACACCTGCACTCATCATGGAGATCAGCTTTCTTCTATGATTCATTTCAATAATTTTGTAATTTCTTGTTTTATGAATTTGCTGTCCTGTTTTGAATGACATCAAGATTTTATGGCATTAGGAGCCCAGTCGAGTGTAAGCATATCAAAAAGTGGCACTGAGAAACAAGAGTAATTATTAAACTGCGCACTGAAACTGTGCTTCTAGATTTACTAGACATTGTGCATAATAATTACATTAGCAGTACCCTTTAAAATTAGTAATTTGATGGGATTGTAAGTGTGATTGTAGGCTAGCTTTGGTTGAAGACATATATACAGGACTTTGAGCTGGTTAAACCTCAAACTTTCAAGCAGGTACATATTCAAAGTTAATGAAACTTTGGAATTTTGTAAATACTCCTGTTTTTTTAGTAAATTGCTATATACTGGAGCATCATAATTAGCACCTAACATTTCATTAAATTATAAACATAATTGTTCCTGACTTCTGGCTTTTGCCAAGTCTTATTGTTGTAGGAACATTTCAGCTATATTGGATAAAACATTACTGAGACCATATGAAATGTTACTAAGAATCCCCATAACAATAAGAAGTGGTTGGAAGCCAGGAAAAATCCTGTTAACACCCGTTGTGGAAGCTGATGCTGTCATATAATATGTTTTAATACCCCAGAAATGAATGCACAGACCTCATTGAAATTTTGTACATGTTCATATTATGGTCAAAATTTAAAGCTTAACAGCTGGCAGTTTTGGGCTTAAGGACTTAGCACCCTTTATGCAAGATAACATTTTTATCAACCTCATTTGGAAATATTTATTATATTTTATGCAACCCTACCATTGTAAGCAGGTTGCTTATATTCAGACTTATTATGGCATGTGTGTTGTTAAGGATTGGCATACTTATATTTTCCATGCCCGTAGCCTAATTGTATGCACTTTCACTTCTTCTTCACTCTCCTTTTTACTTTCTCTACTACGTATAGTAAGTAGGGGAAGTATTGTATTCCACCCAAAAATTGGATACCGAGATTTCACCGGAAATACATGTTTTCAGACCCCCTGAATCCAAGAAAAGCATTTTTGGAAACATGTCCGTCTGTGTGTGTGTCTGTCTGTGAACAGCATAAATCAGAAACGAACAGTCGGATAATCACCAAACTTGGTATTTAGGTTCAGTATCTTCCAGGGATGCAACACGAAGGTTTTCAAGAAAATCTCCCCACCCCAGATCGATTTTTTTAAAATTTTAATTTTCTCAAAAATGGCTCTAACGATTTTGATTAAGTTTAAGATATTTTCATGACAAACAAAATGTATATCTTGAATTTTCTGGGAATGTCTCCAAAAGTATTCTTCATTGTGAACGACTTTTGCATAACTGGTAAACCATAAGAGATAAGACAAAATTTTACTACACAAAAAATGTAGATCGCATTAAAATACACAATTTATGTCATATACATTTTTTTTGTTGAGTGAACCATTTTCGAGATAATGCTTGTTATTCCCTTAAATTTTTCCGTACTTATTTTCTCAAATGGGAATTCGTTATTCATCTTTTTGTCTTGGATATGCAAAGAGTATTAATCTGTGGCAAAGGGAATGGTGCTGCACCTAGCAACCAGCTATTAAGAGATATGTATGTGCTTAAAGGCTACTGTATTTCTATATTGCCCTTGTAAATATATATTCCCCTTACATCTACAAGAAAATTAGCAATAAGATAAAGTTTGCAAATGTTTATCTCGATTAACATGAAGTAGGTGGAGAATAAGCGTTTGTAAAAATAGTTTATACAAGAGTAGAGAAAGTCATGTGAGTGTAACACATCAGATTTTTTTTTTTTTTTGTTATCTCACAATGATGTGGTTTAAATAAAATATATTCACTGAGGAACAGAATTTTTGTTAACAGATCTGAGACTCACTTTTTACTAATTTTTGGGTTGGGGATCCAAATATGAGCTCAGTTCTTTTATATCATGTCAGGTTTTTACGATACCATGTACTCTCCAAAATCATTCAAATTGATACATAGAATGGAAAGTAAAGCTATAAAGTTACCTGAATGCACCTAAATTTGCCTTATACAGAGCAATTTTGTTCACATAAAGGATATACAGGGTGAGCCAAAAAGCTACGAACCGCCTGCGCTGTGTTTTTCCTGTCCGTGTCCTCAGCGCTCATTGCCATCTGCCACTATCATAGAAGCCATCTTCACAGTCCTAAGTAGTTTGGACTGGATGCAAAGTGAATTTAAAACACTCACATGTATTTGGTTGTATATTCACTTACCAAAACAGTTTCAGAAAAAACTTGATCCAAAGGCTAAGCCATGCATTATGGTTGTTTATTGTGATCACAACCAAAGGTTGCAGATTGATTGACCTATGAATTCTATAAGGGTTGTCAAAGAACTTGATGTTATACGAGGGCTGTCACAGAAGTACCCGACCTAATAAAGAAAACACAACAATTTTGGGAAAAAACATCTTTATTTCTCTACATAGTCTCCTTTCAGCTCCTTATCCTGTTTATAGTGAGAACCGTCAAGTTCCGCAAAATAGTCATCAACTGCAAACTCCACGTCTTCATTGTTGGCAAATCTTTTACCACCAAGCCATTTCTTCAACTTTGAAAACAGAAAATAATCAGAAGGGGCTAAGTCTGGCGAATAGGGTGCATGAGGAAGCAATTCAAACTTTAACTCATTGATTTTGGCCATGGTGATAATGGATGTGTGAACTGGTGCATTGTCTTGATGAAACAGAACTTTCTTTTTTGCTAAATGTGGCCGTTTTTGCTTGATTTCATCATTCAAATGCTGCAATAAGTTTGCATAATACTACTCGCCATTGATTGCTTTTCCTTTTTGAAGCTAATCAATGAAAATTATCCCACGTGCATCCCAAAACACTGACGCTATGACCTTGCTTGCAGATGAAACTGTCTTCACCTTCTTTGGAGCCGATTCTCCCCTTTCAATCCACTGTTTTGACTGTTCCTTCATCTCAGGTGTGAAGTGATGGACCCATGTATCATCCATGGTTATGAATCGATGCAAAAACTCAGCTTTATTGGAGCAAAACATTGCCAAACACTTGATTGAAACATCCTTACAACGCTGCTTTTGTTCCATTGTGAGTAAATGTGGCACACAACTTTCTCGTGTGTAAATTTTCAGTCAGTATGCGATGTACAGCACTTTTTGAAATGCCTATGATGTCTGTTAGCTCGCACACTTTCAGTCGATGGTCATCCAATACCATTTTATGGATTTTCTTCACAATTTCTGACATGGTCACCTCATTTGGTCGACCACTGCGATATTCATCTTGGCAGCTCATATGGCCTCGCTTAAACTCTGCCACCCAATATTTTAGTGTTGTAAACGAAGGAGCAGACTCCCCCAGAGTAGAATCTAGCTCAGCTTTAATATTAGTTGGACTAAGACCTTTCAAATGAAAGTATTGTATCACATTGTATAGAAGCATTAAATCCACAGTACAACTTGCTAATCAAGAACAATTTTGAGAACTTGTTGATTGTTCAAAAGATGAAACTGTCGTAAAGTGTAATGGGTTTATAAAGTGAAGAAAAATGCAAATGGGATCTTGATAAGTTCAAAGCACGCCTTGTAGCTAGAGGCTTTACTCAAGAGTATGGAATTAATTAGAGAGAAACTTTTTCACCTGTAGTGCGTTATTTGACAATGTGACTATTATTCTCAGTTAGAAATTAACTAGATTTAGACATTGATCATACTGATATAAAAACAGCAGTTTTGCATGGTTCTTTGGATGAAACCATTTATATGGAGCAATCAACAGTTTTAAACAATATGAGAGCAAAGTCTGCTCTTAAAGAACGACCTTTATGGACTAAAAGAGGCTAGCAGACCATGGAATAAAACTGTCAATAAAGTGCTGACAAGTATTGGATACAAACAGCCAAAATGTGAACCATGTATATACACTAAAAACAGTGTAATTCCAAGGATCCCATATCAATAACACAGTATCTAACATTAGATGAAACGTCAAACCACTATGATGGAGAATTAACAGCTATAAAAGCAGCATTACACAACATTTTATATAGAACGTACATAAAACAACAAGAAATATTAAAGAAATAATTAAAGCCTAATTAAAGCAGTTGAAACTAGAAATCATGTCACTCTACAATGGATCCCAGCTCATGTCGGACTTTTGGGCAATTAGCAAAGAAAGGTGCAGTACAACAAACAAAACCTGTAGGACAAATAGAAATAAATAAACCATTAAATAACATTAAACAACATTTCAAAAGACAACTGAGACTTGATGAAGAAGATAAATTAAAAGATAAAGGTTATAAGAATATTAAAGATAGAGTTGATATACAAAAAATGCCAAGGAAAACTGCAGTGGCCTTATTTAGGATGGCGACTGGCCACAATTGCCTCGCAGAACATCTCTACAAGATACGACGCCTACCTACACCCAAGTGCACTCTCTGTGAAGAAGATGTCATCCTGAACAAACAACATCTCGCCAAATGCAAAGACCTTAAAAGTGATTACTTACAAACTTTATATTGGGAAGCCAGAGGGAAAATGATGCAGATCAATTAATCCCCAGTACCATTGGTGAACAAGAACAACAACTCCGAGTATAATTGCTCTATATGTTGATTTTTTTTGGGGGGGGAGGGGGCTTCACTAACGATAAAGAAGAAAAGCAAAAACAAATGAAAGGTTTATAAGAAAATTTTGAAGCAAATTTTCTTGGACCAGTAACTAACTGTCTTAGTATGAAAGCCACAAGAAACAGAGAAGGTGTTATCACATTCTCACAGAGTCAATATGTTAAGGCACTGTTAGAATGTCAAAAGCTAAACTAGTAAAAACTACTATGGCAATAAAACCTAAAACTTGAAAAAGCTGAAGATCAAAGTACCTCTAAATATCCTTATCAAGAGTTAATTGGGGGACTATATATTTGTCAGTATGTACCAGACCTGATATAGCCTAAACAACCAATTATCTAAGTTAATTTAATACCTGTCAAGACAAGAAACACTGGATAGCAGCAAAACAGGTTCTTTGCTATCTAATGGGTATGGTTAACTATGCTCTCACCTCAGCATGGCTTCCTTCGGAAGGGAACTAAAGCCGGTGGTCCCATGTCGTAGATTTACGGCATGTAAAAGAGCCTCAAGCCAATAAAGACGCCTCTGAGCAAAATTACCGGTCTTCAGTTAAAGAGCATCCATAAATAAAACTCAATTTACTTTTTTTACACTCTCACCTTTACAATGACTTTGAAATGCTTTGATTTGGAGGCTTTTGTGGATGCAGATGGGGGAGGTGATGTGACAGATGGTCATGAGAATTGGAGGCTGTGCAATTTAATGGGAATCACAAAAACAACACACAGTTGCTCTTCTGGTACAGAGGCAGAATATTTGGCTTTAAGTGATATTGTGAAAGAAGTGTGTTTAGTGAGAAATACCTAAGTAAAATTTTTGGCTTAAGTGAAACTCTTCCAGTTGTAGTGTATAATGACAAAGTGCTCAAAAGTTTATTTCTAATGCAAAGGCACATAATCGTACCAAGCATATTGGTATTATGCATCATTTTGTCTGAGAAGCTGTTCAAAAAGGTAACTAAGTATATGCCTACCAAAAAGATGATAGTTGATGTATTGACCAAATCACTCCCAAGCCCTAAATATTCAGAAGTTGTGAAAAACATTGCCTTGAAAGTAGTTTAAACTGAAGGAGAGGTTCCTTTGTTGTTATTTTGCTTAATTTACAATGATATTTGATTAATGGGTAGTGTTAATTGAAATAAAAAATCTTTATATCTTACATGTCCATGGGCTTATTGCTCTTAATATTCTATGCACTTCATGTTCTTCCCTCTTTCTTCTTGTTATAATCTTCTCACAATGATGTAATTTAAATAAAATGGATTATGTTTGAAACTAGTATTTTCTTTTGCTGTGCTCAACACATGTCAGTAATAGCAATGATGTATTTCCTATAGCAGTGGCATAATACTGGTATTACAAGTTGTCATGGCTTACAGAGAGAAGATGAAACCATTTTGTGATAATCTTTTCTCTGAGCTAGGAAGATGCAAACACCTATTTACATTGTTAAATATAAAATAATTTAGATCTGATTTATAATTACTTACCATGCTGTGCTGATAATATACATCACAGTCCATAACACCTGCTGACTTCTCTTCCGCATGCAAATGGCTCTCTTGTTTATCAGTTCAACACACCAGGTAAAAAACAAATGAAATGCAGAGAGAGAGATTAACATCTCATTTGTGGATATATGAAGACACACTCACTTATTTCAGCTATGGATGCTGAATTATTTAATGATTTATTTCATACAGTTTATAATGCTAAGATTGCATAAAATGTTGTATACAATTCATGGAAATCTTAATATAAGGACAAACATTTACTCGTGCCATAATCATCAAGATATCCATAATTATGCATAAATTACTATTATTGTAAATAAATAAACTGATAAATGTTAACAACAAAGTGACTATAACCTTCCATTCCTTTTTAATTATTTACCTGCAATCCTAGTATATTATGCAACAAGACTAATGATAGTAATTAAGATGTGAACTGCTCAAGTTTCATAATCTTCATATGAGCATCTTAATTAGATTATAGTTAAGTTGCATACCACTGTTTTTGGTCAACCACACTATAATTTCAAAACTTTGACCTTTTACAAAAAGATTCTACCTTGTTAATTGTGTGTAATTAAATGTTGATTGGATGGCAGCACCTTGAGCATGTTTGCAACATAGTAATGCAACAGATGGCAGCACTATTGAGTCCATGCTGTATTTATTAATTTTTGCAGGTAATGTGAAAGCAACGCATATTGAGGCAAAGGAAACAAGCCCAATTTATTAGAATATTAAAATTACAATGAACAGAATTTATTTTATTTTAAATACACATATATCACTGTTTATCTGGGAAATGGATCCCAGTGGAACGTTTGAAGTTGGGACTGCTGCTATGAAGGTGGACAAGGGAGAGCTGTGTGTGCTGCCAAGTAAGATTATAAAGAACCACTGAAGTATTATGGATATCATAACAGCCCAGTTACATCCATGTAATCAGCGTATTATAGTGTGGTCGGCCAGAAAAGAGTCTTCATCTCTTTTAGATGTGCATTATTCATATTATACCTTTATAATTGCCTAATGCTGGTTGATTGATTCTGCTGCAGGACAAAGAATCACACAGTCCTTAAGAAGAAACGTCTTTGGTTCTTTGATTAAGCAAGAAGTTGCATTTTTCGATAAGAATAAGACCGGTGAGTTGGTGAATCGTCTTTCTGCTGACACCTCCCTCGTTAGTCAGTGTGTTACAATGAATATATCTGATGGATTACGCTCCACAGTTATGGTTGCGGCAGGTGTTTCCATGATGGTGGGTAAATCATTCTATGCAGTATAGTTAATGAAGTAGGGAACATGAAAGGGTGAATAATACTGTTAGTAATTATTGTTTCAGTTCTATTTATCACCACAATTGGCATTTGTGGGACTTGCAGTAGTTCCTCCAGTTGCAGCAATGGCAGTTGTATATGGCAGATTTGTCAGGAATATCACTAAATCTGTTCAGGTAAATAGCCATTTTGTTGTGGTGCGCTTTTTACTTTACTGCATACTTAGTAAGTAAAGGAAGTATTGTATTTAACCCAAAAATTTATTACCATGACTTCATCGCAGATACATGTTTAGAGGCTCCTGAACAAACAAAATAAAAAAGCATTTTTAGAAGCAGGTCCACATGTGTGTGTGTCTGAGCAGAATTGCTCAAAAACGAAAAGTCAATTAAATATGGTATTTAAGTTCAGCATCTTCCAGTGTTGGTCTGGTTGCACAGTTGGTTAGGTGCTGGCCTTCTGATCCCAAGGTCGCAGGTTTAAACCCAGCCCAGACCGATGGTAAAAAATGTGCTTAAATGTGACAGCCCCATGTCAATAAATTTATTTATTTAAAGAACCGCAAAATTCTGGCATGTCAGTGGCGCTGATATGACCCCTGGCAATTGATAGCATCCTTAACAAACAAAATATTTATTTAGTTTTCCAAGGATATGACACAAAGATTTTCAAGAAAATCCACTCACTGCAAACATTGGATAATTTTCTGAACATTTTGATTTCCTCAAAAATATTGTTAATGGTTTTGAATAAAATTCCATATGTGTAAGATACTTTCATAACGAATGAAATGTATATCTTGAATTTTCTGGGAAAAACATCTGAAGGCTTCATTCTTAATGACTTTTGCGTAACTAGTAAACCATAAGAGATAGACAAAATCTTACTACACAAAAAATATAGATCTCGTCGAAGCACACAATTTATATCAAATAAAGTTCTTTGTTGCATTAACCATTTCCAAAATATTTTTTGTGATTGGTTTGAATTTTCAGATACTTCTTTTTCCAACTGCAAATCACTATTTTTTTTTCTTTTTGTTTTATGCAAAGATAACAGAATTTCAAGGCCATTACATAGCAACCAGCTTTGAAAATATTTGACTATCGCTTCAATTTATTGTATTCTTCTTGTATCTACAACAAAGTGAGTAATGAAGCTTTATCTGTATTAACAACAAGCAGATAGAAGAATAAGCTTTTGTAAAAATAGTTTGTAGAAGAGTGAGTGGAGAAAGTCCTGTGAATGCAACATGTCAGATTTTTCCTTTCTCTACTACTTATTTATAGTAAGTAGAGGAAGTATTGCATTCCACCCAAAAATTTGTTACCGAGATTTCATCAGAAATACACATTTAGAGACTCCCTGAATCCAAAAAAAGGAACATTTTTAGAAAAAAAGTCTGCATTTGTGAACAGCATAACTCCAAAACGAAAAGGTATAAAATACAAATAATACAGAGAAAAACAGTGAAGTAATATCATTGAAGAATTATTTCAATGTGGCACACACGCTCTTAATAACTTCACTATTTTTTTAGAGTTACTTCGAACGTGTTTTGGAGTCACCTTGTCTCTTATCGTCAGCTATACCCCCGCCGCTGTATCTTTGCACTTGACAGTTCGTGTGGCTTCGCGTAAGGTTGGCTACACTGTGGTTGCGATGTTGCCAGAGTGGTTAGTAAACAACAGCTGATTGTTCTCCTTTCTATCGTGTGTAAGCCGCATACAAAAAGTGAACGTAAGTAGCGAACGTCAATGAATAATAACTATTTCGTATTGTTTTTGTTAATTGAAAATAACTCTGCATAAACATTGCAGCGTATGTAGAATAAATTACGCACTTTTGATAATATAGAAACAAAATAATACAAACTTCCTGCTACAATGAGGAGAAATAAAACAAATTATAAGCATGCCATAACAAAGTTATTTTCACCCACGCATTTAAAACTGCAATGGCTCAATTCCATCCAAATCCCCGTTGTCGTCATCATCATCATCCTCGGAAGCATCATTATCATCATCTAGGCATATCATCAATGGTTCACACTCACTAATAATTCCGTCTGTTTCTTGTGTTTTTCGTATTAGCTTATTCACATGATTTACTTTCTTCTTCCACGAAGCCGCGTCCACCATAGCCTTGTGAATAACAGTTCTCGTGCTTATCCAAGAGCTGCTGCAGTTCGTTGTACGGCTTTATCAGCAGGGATAGAGGGATGCCCATGAACCTTCACATACTCCTTTTCCTGTTCAAAGAATTCCTGGGTTCTCCTTAATAGTTCCAATGCCTGACTATTAAGTGGCACACCTCGGCGCAAAGGATTTTCGTGAATTATCACTCAACGTTCAGCGTCATTTTTCAGACATTGTCGCACTTAAGTTTTGTTTAAATATATAATATGAATGGAATATACATATATATATATATGTATAAACGAACAATAACAAAACTATCGAACAATAACCACAAATATAAATAACAATGAACAATATGTAGCTTGCAAAGAACAACTCGACGCTCGTGCTAGAGATTCACAAACTGAAGCACGTGGTTGGGAATAGTTACATCCGGCAACAGAGCCGTTTCTAGTTCCAGTTCCGCTTTGTCATCGACCATCCGGAATGCTGCCTTGTGATTGGCTTAGGAAGTCAAACGGTTGAAGCTTTTCATCTGTTTTTTTGCGAGTGTACCAACTTAAACGCTAGCTGTCAAGTGCAACGTTACAGCGGCAGGGATATAATAGTCAGTGAGGAATTTTCTGGTTTCCCTGTAGGTGTTGCTTAAATTGAGTTTTATTTATGGACGCTCTTTAACTGCTGTGGTCCTTAGCGTCCCATTCTATATTGGACGTGAAAGACCAGTAATTTTTCTCAGAGGCTTCTTTATCAGGCTTGAGGTTCTTTTACGTGCTGTAAATCTACGACATGGTACCACCGGCTTTACTTCCCTTCCGAAGGAAGCCATGCTAAGGATATTTACGCCCAAAAAAATCCATCTCCCTCCACCGGGTTTGAACCCGCAGCCTCGGGAACTAGAGGCTAGCATGGTAGCCACTGTACCATGGAGGGCGACATTTAGTGAAGATATCCTAGTTCTTTTGTATCCAGATTTTTCCATATGGTTAAATCTATTGGCTTTTGGACCATATTTATTAATTTTACCTTTTTTGGATATTGTGATATTTTTGTCCACAAATGTTCCAGGTAAGTCTAAAAAAATATTGAAGTTATTAGAGTATGTGTGCCACATTGAAATAGTTCTTGCAACCAAACTTTGTATTTAATTTCAGCAATTTATTTATATAAAACCATAAAAGTTGATAAAAAGAATGCTAAGGTTCTGTAAACTTCTTTGCAAGTGAAGGGAAGTGTGCCTACTTTATTTTAGAAGCCCAAGGTAATCTTTTCGGACATATGGGAGAAAAGCAATGGTTGAAATTCCAGCTTTTCCTATCCTTCCATGAAAATACATGGTTTCTGCACTCATTGCAGGATTCCCTGGCCGATGCAACTCAAGTGGCTGAAGAACGCATTGCCAATATTCGAACTGTAAAGGCTTTCAGCCAAGAAGACAAGGAATATCGTACATTTTGTGAAAAACTGGAACATGTGCTTAAATTGGCATATAAAGAATCTCTTGCAAGGGGAATTTTCTTTGGTTTGGTGAGTGTTGCTTCATTATATAATTGGCCATTTTTGGTTGTTTTATTCACAGCAGAGTAGATTGATGTTTTAATACTCTCTTTTTTGTTCAGACAGGATTCAGCGGAAATGTTATAATACTGTCCGTGTTATACTATGGGGGTGTGATGGTCAGTGATCAGACATTGACTGTGGGAAACCTTTCAGCATTTCTTCTGTATGCTGGCTACATTGGTGTTTCAATAGGTGGGTTGTCTAGCTTCTACTCTGAGATGAACCGAGGACTGGGGGCAAGTAGTCGCCTCTGGGAACTTGTGGACCGTCAGCCCAACATACCTATTTCAGGTAATACTTAGAACGTTTTACACTTGATGATGTCCACCTTTTCTCCCCGTAATCTTACTCTTTGCTAATCTTTGTGCAGAAATCGTTACCTGGAGAAAGCTTTAGACAAGCCAGCTTGCTGGGGTTAATATACGAGGGCTGATCAATAAAGACTGAAACTGATTTTTTTTCACAGATATTTATTACTCCATTTCAACGTTTAATGATCTTTCTCAAAGGAGTCCCCTCCTAACTGAATGTACTTTTTATAGCATCTCTGCCAGTCCTCAAACACATGGTGCAGGCTATTCTTTGTCAGGTCTTTGAGAATCGCCTCACTTTTCTTTAGCACTGCTTCAGTGCTCTGAAATCGAATGCCCCGGAGCTTTGCCTTTAGTAATGGGAATAAAAAGAAATCACAGGGGGTAAGACCGGGGCTTTAAGGCGGATGTGGCACACAGGTAATGTTGAATTTAGCCAAAAATTCCTGGACTTGATTTGTGACGTGAGGCCGCGCGTTGTCGTGATGAAGTTGCCATCCATTCCGATGATGTTCTGGACGTTTCCTTGTAATGTGCTTCCTCAGTGTAGCCAATACTGATATGTAGAGCTGCTGTAACAGTAGTGTGAGGGGTGAACTGCATGTTGGTAAATCATTCCATTCCGAAACACTAGGCCCACCTTGCTTAGCATAGAGGACTCGCCCTTCTTTGAAGTCCTTGAACCACCTAAACACCGTTGCACGAGGTAGTGCATCTTCACCGTATGCTTGCTTCAGCTTTTCGAAAGTTTCAAGGCTGTATGATTTAAACGAAAATAAAATTTTATTGCGCTGTATTGCTCCTCTCGTGTCATCTCCATTTTGTGGTATGCGAAATTCAAGTAGGGTCAACAATATACAGCATTACTACCAACCTACCATTACGAGAGTGCTGTCGCTTATGGACATTATACATGAAACCCTGCTTTTTTCAAGTATTCGTGATAGAGACATAAAACTATCAAGGAAACTACAGAAAAAAATCAGTCTCAGTCTTTATTGATCAGTCCTCGTAATATACTCATTCTGGCTCAAGAAAGGGTCCTGGTGTGAAGTTTAGGAAACAATGCATGCGTCTTTGCTGCAGCACACCTTTCAAGCTAATGAAAAGGCACTAAAATTTCAGTTATATATTTTCAAAGCGAAATTAAAGCAATGTATAAATGAGAAAATGTAAAAGTGAATTTTCTTATGGAAGTGGGACTGTTTTTTTTTTTTTTTTACTCAAAAAGATTATGTATTATTTAATATGAGCAATAATTGAAAGAAACACATAATAAACATAACACACTGTTTAGAGTACCATACGGTACTGTTATTAATATTTCAAACTAAAAAAAATTAATTGAGAGACAGTAATAATTGGAGAGAGACCGTATTCAGGCATTTATAATCCAAATAATTTCCTAGCTCCCTGCATAATAGGGCTTGGGATGATAAGTTGATCACTTATCTAAAGATTTAAAGGCAATGCATAGCTATATTTTGAGCTGAATTGTTTACATGGTCTTCACGGATACAAAGTAATCTACCTGGTCCTATTCCTTGGGTGCTGATCACAGTACAGAATGTTCGCTATATTGCAGGACTGCAGATTATGTGTATGCATGATCTGCACACTATTACACTGGGGGTGTTTTAAATCTCCTACATTACTTACAAGTGTTAGTAACATGCGCTATAATGCATACTAACTTTGTTATAAGTGGTGTTGAAAGTGAAATACATCTGCATTGAGACATTCCCAACATCTTCGGATGAAATTTCGATTCACATGTACAAGTTTTGCTTGTGTAATTCTCATAATTTCTGTTCTTATACTGTCTATGCATGTGTCTACATGATTTGGTTTTTATGCGTGTATCGTACATAAAAATTTGTTGTTCATGTTGGTAAGCATTTCAGTGGACTAATAGCAAGACAAGAACTGTACAATAACAAGAACAAACTTAAGAAAATCACATACAACACAGATATCTTGAATAAACTTTCAGCTATGAGATGCACAATGCACAAACTCTAGTGCTTACAGCACGAACAGAAGGTAACAAATGATGCAGTAAAGTATAACACAGCTAATACGAGGGTAATCCAAAAAGTAAGGTCTCCGAAGCGCTGGGCGGCAGGGAAACTGTTTGTGTGTATGTTTGACCATACTGCTTTTTTCCTTCCTTCATCCCTCCACTCTCTTCAGAAACCACTGCACATCCCTTAGCGCCCTCAGTCTTGGCTTGGCAGCCAGTTATAATGGAGCTCCCATTAGCCACTACCGCCAGGTGCAAAGTTCACGCAGTTATTCGCTTTTTGAGTGCAAAAGGGGTTAAACCTGTCGAAATTCATCGGCAGTTGATGGAAGTGTATGGAGAGTCTTGTATGGATGTCAAAAATGTTCGCAAGTGGTGTAGAGAATTTGCAAATGGTCGCACGGAAATTCATGACGAGGTAAGATGCGGGAGACCGTCCATTTCTAATGAAACAATCGCAAAGATTGAACAAATCGTGCTTCAAGATCGGCGGATCACTCTCGATGAGCTCTGCATTGTTGTTCCTGAGATTTCTCAAAGCACTATTCATCTGACTTTGATTGAAGAGTTGAAATTTCGGAAGGTGTGCGCAAGATGGGTCCCAAGAATGCTGACAGAAGATCACAAAAGGCAACACACTGAAACTTCCCGCCAATTTCTTCAACGCTATGCAGTTGAAAAGGACAACCTTTTGGATTCAATAGTCACGGGTGATGAAACCTGGGCTTTCCGCTTCACACCTGAGACCAAACAACAATCACGTGAGTGGCGGCATCTGGTTCACCCAAGCCGCGAAAATTCAAGAGAACACAGTCTGCCGGTAAGGTCATGGCAACTGTGTTTTGGGATCGAAAGGGGATATTGTTGGTCGACTTTATGGATCCTGGGACAACAATAAATGCAGACAGGTATTGTCAGACATTAAAAAAACTCAGACGGGCAATTTGGAACCATAGAAGAGGAATGTTGAGCAAGGGCATAAACCTTCTCCATGACAATGCTCGCCCCCACACCACCCATCAAACCATGAATCTTCCGTAACAGTTTGGATGGGAAACCATCACCCATCCACCCTATAGTCCAGACTTAGCACCCAGTTTGAAAGAACACTTGGCTGGAAGGCGCTTCGGTGACGACGATGAAGTGAAAAATGAGGTCCATCACTTTTTCAAGAGCATGGCGGCTAGTGGTATGACATGGGCATACAAAAACTGCCACAGCGTCTACAAAAATGCATCGACCGAAATGGCGATTATGTGGAAAAATAGACAAATGTTAAAGCTTTAAAACTATGTATCATTTGTTGTCAATAAAACTTTCTTTGCATTTAAAAAAAATTGGAGACCTTACTTTTGGGATTACCCTCATAAATATAGCCTTGAGCGGGTCATCACCATTAGTGCGCAAAAGAAAAATACCGAGGTCGTTGCAGTATAGACAGAGAATGCATACATGTGATCTGTGGCCCCACCATGCAGTGACTGCTCTGTATTTTTTATGCCTTTTAGGTCACAAATACATATATCCTTTTTAGGACACACAAATGTGCTTGTGAATCATAAATGTTTTATTTTACAGGTGGATTAATACCAGCAAAGGAACCTTGTGGAGAGCTCAAATTTGACAAAGTATCGTTTTCATATCCAACAAGAACTCAAATCCAAGTGCTTAGCGATCTTACTTTAGACGTACCAACAGCATCTATTACAGCCGTGGTAGGCAGCAGTGGATCAGGAAAGAGCACTCTAGCAGCTCTTCTTCTGCGATTATATGATCCAGATCAAGGAAATGTTTTACTGGATGGAGTGTCTGTGCGGGATATAGATCCTTTGTGGTACCACAGTCATGTGGGCACTGTTAGCCAGGTAAACATATTTTCGGTCAGAGGAATTTTGCACACTTAAATTTTGTTTACATCATTTATGTAAATGTTTATCTTTGTGGTCTTCAGAGTCAAACCACATAATTTTGTTAAAGGACTGAGCTGCCAATAACAGTTTAGATATTTAAATTTAGATGCCAACTGTACGACAATGAAAATACCATACTAATCTTTCCATAAATGACAAAAAATGCTGGTGAAATAAATAGCTTTATGTAATCCTACCATTATAAACAGGTTGTGATCATACATAATTGGCTCATTATGGCATGCATAACATAATACTCAAAATTGCCGTGGCTAATAGAGAGAAGATGAAACCTTTTTGTGATATAACTTTTTCTGAACAATAATGATGCAAAAACCTCTGTACATTATTAATTACAGAATAATTAAGACTGAAATTATAATTAATTACCATGCTATGCTGATAATTGGCTACATTACAGCTCATAACACCCTCACTTCTCTCCCAGGAAGGGAGTGCATTCAAGTCAGTGTCTTGCTTATTGGTTCAACATGCCAGGTAATAACAAATGAAGTGCAGAGTGAGAAGCTAACGTATCATTTATGAGGATACATCAGCTATGGATGTTGAATTATTTCATGATTTATTTTCCACAATTTATAATATTAAGATTGCATAAAATGTACCCAACTCGTGAATAATCTTGATATGACACTCGTGAAAATTGTTGCACGAACGACATTGAGTACAACAAACATTCATTCCTGCTATAATCATCAAGATTATCCACTTGTTGTCTAAATTATTAAGTGCCTTATTTCTGACTCCTGGCCGGCTGGTTCACGGCCCACTGCTGCCGGGCGAGTTGAATATTCACAGATCCTGAACTCAAGTGCATAGATTTACATGCATACAATAACCACTATCACAGAAGGTGTTGGAAATGATGTCCTTGTGCCACCATGCATCTCTCACGCCTTTTAAGAAAATTTCCATAAACACGCATTAATCCTTCTTCTGAAATTGCCTTTCAGTTCTTCCAATATGCAGGCTGTTCTGATACACTTCATTTTTTAAGTTATCTTATAAGGTTTTAATTTTAAAAGTTTAGTGGCTTTCCAAGCCGAGAATTGTGAAACTCCTCAGAGAGTTTTTTGGGGTTATGTTCTAACCTTTGTCCTATGTCATTGAGTTTTTCCTATGTAAAAACACGGTGAGTTACTTTGGGTTTCTTATCAAGAACAGAACCCGTTTCTCTAAATGGGTTTACAAGACTACGAATTGTTTCTCTGTGAGGCGCACAGATTCCGGGGAATCTCTATAAATAGCCGTGTCACTTGTCTACAAGACTCTGTTCGCATGTAGGAATCGTACATGAATATGCGGTGTTCCAAAGTAAATACACTTCTTGGTATTACACAGCTACATCTGCCAAGCTGCCGGCCAGGAGTTGAAAATAAGGCACTGTATTATGATGCCTCTCAAACTTAGATGTATTTGTTGATACAATGGTAATGTAATTTGCTTTACGCTTGTCAGGAACCTGTGTTATTCTCGTGCTCCATTCGAGATAACATCCTCTATGGAGCCACAGAACCGTGCTTGGTATCAGAAAACCAGCTGATTGCAGTCGCTACAGAGGCTAATGCTTATGACTTCATTAAGAGTTTCCCTGAAGGATTTGATACGATGGTTGGTGAGAGAGGTGTCATGCTTTCTGGCGGACAGAAGCAGCGGGTAGCCATTGCAAGGGCTCTTATCAAGGTGCATATACTGTTTTACTATTAAAACCATTACAGTAGAATCTCTGAAAATTTTAACACAAAATTACCCCATTAATCTCACTTTACCAGATAAAGCAATATACGAGGGGCATCCAATAAGTAAGTTTCCCTATTTTATAAAAAACATTACACACAATTGATCATGTTGAATTAATTTTATTTATATTGTACAATCCTTCTGTTACTTTTCTACATAGTCGACATGTTTTTCCAAGCATTTTTGCTGAAGTGACACAAGTTTTTCCAAGCCAATGTTTTACCAGGTCAGGTCCTGTGCTCGTAACCAGCTGTTCACTTCTGACTGATCTTCATCATGGTGTTAAAGTGCTTACCTCCAAGATGACCTTTGGTCAGGGAAACATGTGAAAATCACTTGGGAAAAGATGTGGTGAATATGGAGGATGCGAGAAAACTTCCCAGTTGAATCTTCAGAGCTCCGTTCCTCCAACTATATATATATTGGTTATCGCAGGTTGTGGGTTCAAACCTGGTCCTGACTGATGATTTTTAAGTTTGCTTAAAAGCGACAGCCCCATGTCAGAAGATTTACTAGCATGTAAAAAAACTGGCACACTGGTGGTGATGATCCTGGCAATTGACAGCATCGTTAACAAAATATTTTATTTTAGTAAACTTGATTTAATTGAAAAAAAAAATAGATAAAAGTCTGAATATCATACAAATTATCTAAAGTGAATAGCTTTCAAGTTTATGTTAAACATACCGATCAGAGAACAGCTTTCATCAAGTGATTATTCTGCCATCTCACATAAAATTTTTCATTGCCATGTGTTGATTCACTTGTAAGATCACTGGCCAGCAATAACTGGGATATCTGTAAAAATTGCAGCAAAACAAATTGTGATGGTAAGTGGTGCTTTTTTTTTTTTTTTTTTTTTTTTTGGACTTTAACATCCTTTAATCAAAGCTATACTTACTGCTCTACACGAAAGCAAAATTACAACAATTTAGACAAAATAGAACCGATTCAACATAGGATGAGTCTTCCCTGGCGGTGGTTGCTGGAATGCGGAAGGTTTTTTAGTCAAAATTAATAAAGGTGAATTGGCTCAAGTGTGGATGTGAGGTGATCTATAGCAATAGTGGAAACTTGGTTAACCAAAAACATGGTGATATACATGGAGGGTTATGAGTGTTTTGGAAAACACGGGCTGAAAAAGAAAATGAAAGGCAGGGTACCAGGGGGAATACGAGTGTTTATTAGAAGGGACAGGAACTTAGAACAAAGGAAATAAAGAGTACAGGATTAGAGAGAGTAAGAAAGGACATGAGAAATGATATAGAACTGTCAGTTAATGAAAGGAGGAAGAAATTAAAAGAAGGAGGGAATAGGAATAGTTAAACAGGATTCTTATACACCAATAACTAGGGTGTTGGTGTGTATAAGGTCCAAAGGAACAAACAAATAACTCTTAAGGATAGAAATTAGTTGAAGGTGTTTAACGAAAAACAGAAGGAAAGTTTATATTGTATAAACGTAACCAGATATTGTATGTGATTAATGACAAATAAATTTCAATTCAATAAATTCAAAATTGCTGCTCTACAACAGCTATTCCTACATATAAACTCTTTCAGTAATGTTGTAATTTAAGAACGTAGGCTTTCACGGCCGGTGTCACAATTATAACTAATATGATTTTCCGGGCTGTTATGCCGTGGTCTGCTGAAGAAAGATTTCCCAGACGTTTCGTCCACAACTGCGGTGGACATCTTCAGTGGCGCAGACGAAGTCTTCTCGGTGAAAGTATCGCAGCGTCTGATGCGTTGGCCGTTGGTGCCGCTCTCTTTATAGTGTGGACGCTCTCTGCTGATTGGCCCGCTGGTATGAGGGGGCTGGCGCCGGCTGTGTTGTTGCTCTCTTCTGATAGGCTCGCAGTGTTTTTCGGTTTTGTATGACCTTTCTTGTTTTTGATGACTAGATGCCAGTTACTGTTGAGTTTCAATGCTTCTTCTTTCCTATTGAAATTATTGGGATGTTTGTAAATCTCTATTGCTTCGCGTTGTAGCCGGGTATGGTAATGCTTTATGGAGGAAAGAATGTTGGTGTCCTGAAATCTAATAATGTGTTCGCCCTCGGCTTCAATGGCATGTTCGGCGACTGCCGATTTTTCTGTATGGCCCAGGCGGCAGTTTCTTTTGTGTTCGCTGAGTCTGGTGTTAGAGCTCCGCTGTGTGGTACCAATGTACACTGAACCACAGGAACAAGGAATACGGTAAACACCGGCCGATGACAGGGGATCTCGGGGGTCTTTGGAAGAGCGCAGTAGGCTATTTAATTGTCTTGTAGGTTTGAATACTGTTTTGACGTTATGACGTTGAAGTATATGTTCAATACGGTCAGTGACATTTCTGAAATATGGCAGAAAGACAATGGACTTGCTTTTGGGTTGGTCCTGAGTAACCGGTCGGGGCTTGGCCGGACGGCAGGCTCTTCTCACCTCTTGGACTGAATAACCATTTGATTGTAGAGCTGTTTCTAGGTGTCGGATTTCTTGTGGAAGTAAGTGTGGTTCACAAATACGGGAAGCACGGTTTGCGAGTGTCTTAATCATAGCACGTTTTTGTCTAGGATGGTGGTTGGAGTACTTGTTAAGGTAACGGTCTGTGTGTGTGGGTTTGCGGTAGACAGTATGACCCAGCGTGCCGTCAGCCTTCCTGCTAACGAGTACATCTAGAAAGGCTAGTTGGCCATCCTTTTCTTGTTCCATTGTGAACTGTATACGCTGATTGATGCTATTTAGATGTAACAAAAAATCTTGAAGAGCTTGTTCACCATGGGGCCAGATGACGAAGGTGTCATCCACATAGCGGAACCAGGCTGTTGGTTTGAGTGGAGCTGAGTTTACTGCCACCAGACTCAGCAAACACAAAAGAAACTGCCGCCTGGGCCATACAGAAAAATCGGCAGTCGCCGAACATGCCATTGAAGCCGAGGGCGAACACATTATTAGATTTCAGGACACCAACATTCTTTCTTCCATAAAGCATTACCATACCCGGCTACAACGCGAAGCAATAGAGATTTACAAACATCCCAATAATTTCAATAGGAAAGAAGAAGCATTGAAACTCAACAGTAACTGGCATCTAGTCATCAAAAACAAGAAAGGTCATACAAAACCGAAAAACACTGCGAGCCTATCAGAAGAGAGCAACAACACAGCCGGCGCCAGCCCCCTCATACCAGCGGGCCAATCAGCAGAGAGCGTCCACACTATAAAGAGAGCGGCACCAACGGCCAACGCATCAGACGCTGCGATACTTTCACCGAGAAGACTTCGTCCGCGCCACTGAAGATGTCCACCGCAGTTGTGGACGAAACGTCTGGGAAATCTTTCTTCAGCAGACCACGGCATAACAGCCCGGAAAATTATATTAGTTATAATGTTGTAATTCTTTCTGATTCTAGCTTAGTTGTCCTTGCTTTAATACAGAATTATTCAATCCAAGATACAAGAGTTACGGAATGCAAAGGCTGCATCAGAATACTTAAAAAGTTAAATAAGAACATCATTTTACAGTGCATTGCGGTTCATTGTGTTTTGGAGGATAATGAGAAAGCTGACATGTTAGTCAAAAGAGGAACTTCAATAAAACAACAAAAGATAAATTATCTAACTTCTAAATAGCAAAGTTCTTAACCAAACTAAAAATTAGAAAAATCATATTGAGCTCACACAATAACAAACTGAAACCAAAAGATCTGATGTGTTACACTCACATGACTTTCTCTACTCTTGTACAATCTAATTTTACAAACGCCTATTCTCCATATGCTTCATGTTAATCGAGATATCAAGATGTCAATCTTATTGGTAATTTTCTTGTAGATGCAAGGGGAATATGGTAGCTTTTAAGCGATAGTCAAATATTTTAACGCTGGTTGCTATGTGACGCATTTCATTCTCTTTGCATGTCCAGGACATAAAAAAAATGAATAACGAATTTGAGAAAAAGTATAAGTATTGAAAAATTTAAGAAAATCACAAGCAATATCTCGAAAACGGTTCACTCAACAAAAAAAATGTGTATGACATAAGTTGTGTATTTTAACGTGATCTACATTTTTTGTGAAGTAAAATTCTGTCTATCTCTTACGGTTTACCAGTTATGCAAAAGTCGTTCACAATAAAGAATACTTTTGGAGACATTCCCAGAAAATTCGAGATATACATTTCATTTCTCATGACATTATCTTAAACATATGATATTTTCATCAAAATCGTTAGAGCCATTTTTGAGAAAATTAAAATTTTCGAAAAATGTTTCATGTAAAGGGTAGTCTGGGGTGGGGGGATTTTCTTGAAAACCTTCGTGTCGCATCTCTGGAAGATACTGAACCTAAATACCAAGTTTGGTGTTTATCCGACTGTTCGTTTTTGAGTTATGCTGTTCACAGACACACACACAGACACACACACACACAGACACACACACACACAGACACACACACGGACATGTTTCCAAAAATGCTTTTTTTGGATTCAGTGGGTCTCAAAACATGTATTTCCAGTGAAATCTCGATATCGAATTTTTGGGTGGAATGCAATACTTCCCCTACTTACTATACGTAGTAGAGAAAGTAAAAATGGAAAACAATTCTAAAACCTAATATTGTATTGGTGGCCTCATCAGATGCAGTTACCTCCCTTCATCTAGAAACAAGTCATGACTATTTGGCAGAACATCTTCACTCAATAAATTTACTCAACTCACCACATTGTGTTTTATGCAAAGATATCAACACCTTCATAAACAAAGAACATCTACCAGTCTGCAAAACTCTCCAGTAATTGCTTAAAACATAAATGTTCAAAATAAGCCAAATGCTCTTGGGAAACACGAATGCAAACATCAATAGCAAAAACTAATAGCTCTTGTTCATTTTGATACATGCACAGCAGTTTGAAATTAAATAAAACTAAATTTTATTATTCTAGTTCTAGTTTGAGAAGGGGTGGGTTTTATGCCCAAGCACTGCGACCTTAAGATCTATTGCGCATCCCCCTTTTCATCAGTTAAGTAGTCTGTTGCTCGATATGAACTTAACCAGACTGCTAACTGAGGCTTTCGATAGTTCATCTATCTTTGGAAAGAGACTGCCAAAAATACTTGCTCTTTGATTCGCAAGAGCAGGGCAATCACATAGTAGATGAGTAACAGTCTCATCTCCTTCTAGACATCTACTACAGATAGGGTTGTTAAACAATCCCATTCTGTATAGATTAAACTTTAGGGCACAGTGTCCTGTAATGAATCCTGTTGCCCATGCAAGTCTTCTTCTACTAAGACCGCTTAAGTATTTTGCCCTGCTGTTATCCAGGTCTGTAATAAACAACTTGGAATTTCTGCAACCCTCAATGGAGTTCCAGTAGTTTTTGTGTTCTGCTTGAGCCCAGCACTTAAGAGCCTGTTTCACTGGAATGTAGGACACTCCCAGTACAGGCTCCGGACCAAAAAATGGGATTTCACTGCCAATCTTGGCTGCTTCATCTGCTTTCTCATTGCCTGGTATACCTATGTGTCCTGGCACCCACATAACTTGAACCTTATTGTGTTCAGCCAGTGTCATTAAGGATTCCCGGCATTCTGAGACGAGCTTTGATTTTATTGATGATGATTCAAGTGCTTTAAGAGCAGCTTGACTGTCTGAGAGGATAAGAACACTTCTATTCTTATATCTCCTTTTAATGCTTTCCATGACACTGGCTAAGATTGCATAAACCTCAGCCTGAAAAACTGTAGCTAAGGTACCAAGACTATAAGAAATCTTGGTGCCATTAACGTAAAGCCCAGCCCCCGTTCCCGATTTGGTTCTAGAACCATCAGTATACCAGATTGGGCCTTTGTTAAATTTTATTATTAATAATAAAATAATATTTAAAACCTCAATTGAAAATACACTCAAATTGTCAACATACTCAAAGAGTATGCAAAGAGGCAAACTTTTAGGAGTATCCTCTTTACAAGTTACAAACCTACAGACAAGAAAAATCATATATTACAGTTATTTTCACTCCGAACCGCCTGTGCAGTGTTTTTTCTGTCCGCACTCTTGGCGCTTGTTGCTGTCTGCTGCTATCATAGAAAGGCGCGCATGAAACCATACAACATTTTTAATACTACTTTTAAAGGCTTTACTTACCAACTTTACGAAAGGAGATGCTGAAACTGGCCACCATCGTTGTCCATACATTTTTGCCACCTCTTTAGGAAACTATCCATCATGGAATTTTTGGGAAAAATTTTCCAAACGATGACCGATGTTGTCTAATGTTTCTTCGATAAGAACCGAACGCCATCTTTTACATTTCTTAGCCTGAAATTTACTGTAAAGTTCATGGATTGTTGTACGGCCTGGAACTTTTACAGCTGCAAATCGTACATTCACTTTGCGAGCTGACACTTGATAGAGTTAACACATACGAATCATAAATAAATACACGCTGTGTGTATAATATAAACTTTGTTTATAGCAGCAGTGCATTATCATGTTTTTATCATATTTCCACATGCCCAGTGGAAAAATATCGCACAGCCAGTAATATTGTTCATAGAATACCCCTCTGGGGTAACTTAAAACATAAAGTGTGTAAGACAAACCCACACACCCTGGAAGAATTAAAACAAAATATCCGCCAGGAAATTTCTCAATGTGAACTACTGCGGGTGATGGATAGTTTCCTAAAGAGGTACCAAAAATGCATGGACGACGGTGGCCAGTTTCAGCATTTCCTTTCATAAAGTTGGTAAGTAAAGCCTTTAAAAGTAGTTTTAAAAATGTTGTATGGTTTCATCCCTTTCTATGATAGCGGCGGACGGCGAGTGCCGAGGACGCGGACAGGAAAAACACAGCGCAGAATCTTTTGGCTCACTCTGTACAACAGGATGTAATAGAATTTTTCAAACCCAAAAGAAAATAATGCAAATAATGACCCTTAAGTTTCTTGCAGGCCACTCTTCAAAACATTAAATATTGTGACCCAACCTTGTTTGTATATGTATAGCCTAGTAATAATGTCCACAATAGTTATCACAGCTTCCTAAACAATCAGCATCAACAGGACTACAACACAAGATGTAAAAAGGACATAAAATACCCCATACACAGACTAGCAATGCTTGAAAAAAGTCCACATTATATGGTGATTAAAATGTACAATAAATTGCCACAAATGTTTGGGGAAATGCATAACCAAAGTAACTTCAAAAGATATGTAAAAAATTTGTTTGTCAGCAAAGCATAATATTCAGTTAAGGAGTATATGGAAGATGAGCTGTGATCTCCTATTTTTGACTAAAATAATAATGGAGAACTTTATATGTACATGAGTTTATTATTTATTGTTTTTATTCTATAATTATACATTTTGTAGTTTCAGTAGTAATATTTGTAGTACACTGCTGGGCAAAAAAAAGCAACACTTACACCACCCCATGCTATAACTGAGCCTTCTCCATAAGGAACCCTTGGGGTATACCCTATCTTTTCTATTTGGAGCCTTAAGATTGCATTTGGACTCATCTGTATAGAGAACTTTGCACAATTTTTCAGTTGTGCAGTCTACGTGCTCTCAAGCAAAATGAAGACAATCGCTTCAGTGTTGAGGCATTAATAGTGGTCCTGTGGCAGGTCTCTTCAGATTTACTTCTCTGAGTCTGTACATCCAGTCCGTGTTATGTTGCGAGCACTTTCCAAATGATTTCTTGCTTCAACTGCTGTCATGTGACGATCTCTTAAAATCACCAAAGTTAAATAACAGCCATCTCTTTGCAATGTACATCTTGTTTAACCTGATCTAGAAACCTGTTGAAGGTGTTATGTTTGCAAAATCATCTTACAGCTCGCAAATACTTGTGGGAGTTCAACTAATGGAACAGCTTTTGCACAATCAACAGGGCTCAAAAGCATCTTTCAGAGCTCAAAATTTCGACACTATAGAGAATAATGAATGAACATGCACTATATGTGATACGATTTGTTTGCATGCTCACTGTGGAATCGTAACAATGTTGCAAAGCAGGCAAGGACCTTTTGAATGCTCCAGAGAATATCTCTTAAGAACCAAAAGTTTTTAAATTGTTTGCAAAGTGCAATGAAAACAAATTCCATTTCAATTGTAACTAAATTTTTTGCGAGAGTTACGCTTTTTTTGCCAGGCAGTGTATTTATGTCTTTAGCCTCCTACTGTAAATTTTGTAGTTTTAGTAGTAATTTCATTGTTATATGTTTTGACGAGTCACCAACTTATGAATAAACTATTATTATAACTGCTTTTGTTGTGTGTACTATTGATAGTTGCTTTGCCAACCACCATATTAGCTCTGCTGTTTATGTTCCCATTTGTGGTTGTGAATGACATGTTTCATTATGTTAATGCTTAATTTTCACTGTGAATGCGCCATTGTGCGGGTAGATCAGTGTGTGCTTTAAAATTTATTTCATTCAGTGAAAAATGAGTACACATATCAAAATTTGTTTTAAAGTAAAAGTTTTTCATACAGTTGTGGTAGTTAAGGTGGCTGTATACGTTATTAAGTAAATAATGGGGAGAGGGAAGAAGCAGGAGGAGGTAGGTTAATGACATACAAACTTTGAAAGTTAATTTCCCCACATTCACAAAAGCATCTTTTTGCTGTGATTAATGATCATGAACATTTCTGCTGGGGCACTGAATGATACAGAAAAATGGTTACTTAGCATATTAACAGACTACTCTTGACATTATATTAGATATTGCTGGTATGCAATTGAAAGTATTTAAATCATGTATATTTTGAGAAATATAAAACCAAATTCCCTAGTGAAGAGATAGACAATAGGAAAATCATGCTCTCTCAAATGCAAAAAGTTAAGATTTGTTGTTTGTTGTGTGTGTTACATACAAAATACTTCCAAGGAAATGACTGTTGTGCTTAGTAATCATTATTTTTCATTTCAGAACCCAAGGATTCTAGTTTTGGATGAAGCAACAAGGTAAATCTTCTTTTACTTCTCAAGGATAAATGGAAAATGTTAAAACATAAAAAAGTAACAATCTTATGATCCATTTATGTTGTTTGTCTACAGGAAAAAGTTAACTTACATGTTATTAAAAATATCCAGAAGTAATGTTATACAGGGCAAGTCAGAATAAACCGAATAATTTTAAGGTGCAATTCAGGGGTTCTATTTGAGTATTTTCTTTTAGATAATATGTGCCTGAAAAGTCTTATCGAGCTAGAGGGCATTAACGTTTTTGAAACACAACGCCGGGTTAGATGAAATTCTGCTATGCACCTTTAGCTGCAAGGCATTGGGAGGGTTTTGAAATGAGAGTAGCTGGTATCTATAACTTTAAACAACACAAAACTCTCTTAAATTGATTTAGTAACTTGTGAATCTTTATTTAATTATATGGCACTAAATTCATGTGCTCTTAAATATGTCAAAACCTTTTTCAACTGATCTGCAGCTGCGAGTACAGGTTGTCAATAATATATGCAAATAATACTATTCTTGGTCAAATTTTCTCCACCATTATACAAATTACTTGAGAAAAGTTAAAACAATGTTAAACGACTCAAACATATTGACTAATTTTGAAGATTTAGAAGCTAGTAACAGTGATGTGTCATAATTTAAAATAGAGAGTTGAGGGTTGTTACACTACAACCACTTCAAGTAAGAATATTATAGTGATGTAGTGTAACAACCCTCAACTCTCTATTTTAAGTTTTAGACTCAAACATATGCTTTTAAAAGGCTTCAAACATAGTTAAACTAAGAAAAAAAACAAGAATTATTATTCTGTAGTGAAGCACCAACCAGTATACAACCTGCATGTGCTTTCTGCTACTCGAGTCAAGTTTAAATGCAAGAACAAACCTCCCACATATTTCACAATATTACGGCATTAATATACAAATGAGTCAGTGCCTCCACATACTTATATGAAATAGGCATTGTCTTGTGATACTTCAAATTCATGAAGGCAAACTACTGTTTTAAACACAGAACTAATTTCTGTTGCAATAAGGGTTATGCATCTAACAACGAATAAAAGAAGACTAGATGCATGTGCTTTTGTTTACATGCGGAGTAAAGTAAGGCGAAACTGAGTTAGTTACCTAAGTACCTTATCTTAAAAGCAGAGCTCAATATTATTTTTATAATTAGCGCTGCACTGTTATTTTAGAGTAATGGTACTACATGGTTGGAACTATTACCATTACATCCCTGTTTAGTTTCCAAGCATCACAGTAAAGAAGTATATATAAAAAATTTTTCTCTTAGATATCTGGAAGCTTCTTGTGCTTTACTTTATTCCCATTTCTATTCATTGACTTTTAAATGCTTCACTCCACATCATAATGCTTCCTTTAGTTTCCTTCCATGCTAGCCATTTTAAATAAATTTATTATTACATGCCTTAAGTGTGAAAATGTCCTATATGTTAACATATCAGTTATTAGTTGTAAATGACACTGATGCCATTTTATCGTCTTCACAAGAGGGAATAGCACCAATAGCCTCTAGTTCCCGAGGTCACAGGTTCAAACCTGGTGGAGGGCAATGGATTTTTTTTGGGCATAAAAATTCTTAACATGGCTTCCTTCGGAAGGGAAGTAAAGCCAGTGGTTCCATGTTGTAGATTTACGACACGTAAAAGAACCTCAAACCTGATAAAGAGGCCTCTGAGCAAAATTACCAAGACGCTAAGGGCCACAGCAGTTAAAGAGTGTCCATAAATAAAACTCGATTTAATTTTTACTTTCTCTACTACGTATAGTAAGTAGGGGAAGTATTGCATTCCACCCAAAAATTCGATACCGAGATTTCACCGGAAATACATGTTTTGAGACCTCCTGAATCCAAAAAAAGCATTTTTGGAAACATGTCTGTGTGTGTGTGTGTCTGTGTCTGTGAACAGCATAACTCAAAAACTAACAGTCGGATAAACACCAAACTTGGTATTTACGTTCAGTATCTTCCAGAGATGCGACACGAAGATTTTCAAGAAAATCCCCCCACCCCAGACTACCCTTTACATGGAACATTTTTTGAAAATTTTAATTTTCTCAAAAATGGCTCTAACGATTTTGATGAAAATATCATATGTTTAAGATAATGTCATGAGAAATGAAATGTATATCTCGAAATTTCTGGGAATGTCTCCAAAAGTATTCTTCATTATGAACGACTTTTGCATAACTGGTAAACCATAAGAGATAGACAAAATTTTACTGCACAAAAAATGTAGATCGCGTTAAAATACACAACTTATATCATATACATTTTTTTTGTTGAGTGAACTGTTTTCGAGATATTGCTTGTTATTTCCTTAAACTTTCCAATATTTATACTTTTTCTCAAATTCGTTATTCATTTTTTTATGTCCTGGACATGCAAAGAGAATGGAATGCGCCACATAGCAACCAGCGATAAAATATTTGACTGTCGCTTAAAAGCTACCATATTCCCCTTGCATCTACAAGAAAATTACAAATAAAATTGACATCTCGATATCTCGATTAATATGAAGCATATGGATAATAGGCGTTTGTAAAAATAGATTGTACAAGAGTAGAGAAAGTCATGTGAGTGTAACACATCAGATTTTTTTTGTCTTGGATATGCAAAGAGTATTAATCTGTGGCAAAGGTGCTGCACCTAGCAACCAGCTATTAAGAGATATGTATGTGCTTAAAGGCTACTGTTTTTCTATATTGCCCTTGTAAATATATTTTCCCCTTACATCTACAAGAAAATTAGCAATAAGATAGAGTCCGCAAATGTTTATCTCGATTAACATGAAGTAAATGGAAAATAAGAGTTTGTAAAAATAGTTTGTACAAGAGTAGAGAAAGTCATGTGAGTGTAACACATCAGATTTTTTTACTAATCTATTCCTAAAACCATTCATTATCCGAGAGCTTATCAAACGCAAAGCACTACTTGTCTGCCGAAAGAGTGCAGTTTTCAGGCAAGGTCGCTAGTGTGCCTGGCTAGGTTTAGACAAGAGAGATAACATCCAAATGAGAGTACAGTACAGTCTGACTATCAAAACATCAACACAACGTACATAACAGAATAGTTAATTCTTTATGTTTCTCTTCTTTACAAAACTGTAATACATTGAATATTATTTTTATACTTTGTGAGCATATGACTTTTCAATTTGACTTGTTTATGAACCCGTAAACTGTGACTCACAGACTCAGCTGCTGCATTTCCATACTGCAGACCTGTACATGCTAAGCACCAGGGCTGGTGCCATAATACAGCCTGTCATATGTTTCTACAGCACTCCCATCTGCACTTATTCCTCAGACAGGTAGTATATCCTCTGTATCAGCATGGTAAATATTATGTTCTATTTCCTTTGCAGTGCTCTTGATAGTGAAAGTGAGAGATTAGTCCAGGAAGCTCTCGAAAGGCTAATGAAAGGTCGAACTGTTCTTACCATTGCCCATCGTCTCTCTACCATTAAAAATGCAGGTAAGACATAACTGCCTATACCTGGCTACATGATTATGAGGCTTTCCATGCATGTTTTATCTTAGAAGTGTAGAATTTAACTCTTTTAATAAAAAATCGCAGTGAAACATGAACTTATGTAGCTGAAAACCATTTATTATGGACAATTTTATACAAAGGACAAGAAATGAAGCAAAATCTATAATAAAACCAGCAAATACCATTACTAGATTTACTTCTTCATATTGTTCATAATGTTAATAATATCAACAGTGCCTCCTCTTCTTCTTGAAATATTTTTAGCTCATTGGCAGTCCCAGAAGTATCCAATCTGACGTATATATAGTGGTTGTTGTTTCAAACAAATGACTATGGTAGCAAGTACCAACCTTATAAAGCTTAAATTTGAAGTTTGACTGTGCTACGTTGTTTAGTACTTATTTGGCAACCATTAATAGTGAACTCTCTCAGCAAATTTGTAAACATGGATAAAACTGGCCATCGTTATGTGATACAATACTTTCATTTGAAAGGTCTTGGTCCAACTAATATTGAAACTGAGCTAGGTTCTACTCTGGGGGAATCTGCTCCTTCGTTTACAGCAGTAAAATATTGGGTGGCAGAGTTTAAGTGAGGATATACGAGCTGCCAAGATGGACATCGCAGTGGTTGACCAAATGAGGTGACCATGGCAGAAATTGTGAAGAAAATCCACAAAATGGTATTGGATGACCGTTGACTTAAAGTGCACGAGCTAGCAGACATCATAGCCATTTCAAAAAGTTCTGTACATCGTATACTAACTGAAAATTTAAATGTGAGAAAGCTGTGCGCAAGATGGGTGCTGCGTTTACTCACAATGGAACAAAAGCAGCATTGTGAAGATGTTTTCCAGTTTTTGTGTCAATTCATAACCATGGTGAAACGTGGGTCCATCACTTCACACCTGACGACGTCGTCCTCTGTGGACTAGTGGTACCGCGCTAGCCTCTAGTTCCCAAGGTCGCGAGTGTAAAAATGCTTAGCATGGCTTTCTTCGGAAGGGAAGTAAAGCCAGTGGTCCTGTGTCGTAGATTTACGGCATGTAAAAGAACCTCAAGCCTGATAAAGAGGCCTCTGAGCAAAATTACCGGTCTTTTACACCCAATATAGAATGGGATGCTAAGAACCGTAGTAGTTAAAGAGCGTCCATAAATAAAACTCAATTTAATTTTAAAACACCTGAGACGAAGGAACAGTCAAAACAGTGAATTGCAAGAGAATCAGCTACAAACAATGTGAGACAGTTCCATTTGCAGGCAAGTTCATGGCGTCAGGTTTTTGGAATAATTTTCATTGATTATCTTCAAAAAGGAAAAGCAATCAATGGCGAGTATTATGCAAACTTATGCCACATTTGAATGATGAAATCAAGCAAAAACGGCCGCATTTAATGGGAGAAAATCTTTTGTTTCATCAAGATAATGCACCAGTTCACACATCCATTATCACCATGGCCCAAATCAATAAGTTTAAGTTTGAATTCCTTCCTCATGCACCCTATTCACCAGATTTAGCCCCCTCTTATTATTTTCTATTTCCAAAATTGAAGAAATGGCTTGGTGTTAAAAGATTTGCCAACAGTGAAGAGCTGGAGTCTGCAGTTGATGGCTATTTTGCAGAATTTGACGGTTCTCAGTATAAACAGGGTATTGAAGCTATTGAACATCACTGGGAAAAATGTATCGAGCTGAAAGGAGACTATGTAGAGAAATAAAGATGTTTTTTTCCCAAAACTTTTGTGTTTTCTTTGTTAGGTTGGGTACTTCTGGGACAGCCCTCATAGGTGCGCCCCTAAACGATGCCTTGCATGCTGGATACTGCTCTTCCAACTGAACATAATCTGACCACTGTGTGCATTTCGGAAGTAGCTTATTTTCTCTCTGTTTCAGATCAGATTGCTGTACTGGATTGTGGCAGAATAATAGAAAAGGGAACATATAGTGAACTGATGTTGCTGGAAAATGGGGTCTTCCGCAAACTTGTTCAACATCAAACATTCTTTAATAGCGATACCTCATGTTAATATGATAGATGTTAACTAATTGTAAAAAGCCCATATTAATGCAATTATTATTTATGTAAAACTTTGATTAAATCAAAGTTTTATGAAGGTATTAATAAAATCCTAAATTAACTTACATCAAAAAGAACAGCACTCATTTATCCATATAAACTTGTGCTTAACAGGAATGTTTTCATTTAAAAAGCTTAAACTTTTTTTTTTAAAATCTCAATTTGAAAATAAAATAAAAAAACCCTGCCTCAGACATCTATACCAAATTCATCACATCATCTACCAGAATGAAGACAACACTAATGCCACCAGTTGATGATTGAAGTGGAGGTTTCTGAATCATCTTGTATAACAGATTAAGTGAAAGTGTCCCAAATTCACTCCTAATTCTCAAATATTTAACCTCACCTTCACTAATAAAACGCTTGTAAATAAATTAATTTGAAAATATCTTCATTTTTCCTCTTGCTTACCACTATTTAAAGGCAATATCTACATAATGCTGAGTCCGTCTCGTTTTTTGTATTCATTTTTTCTTTGGAGTACAAGTGTCAAATCAGCAATGTATACCAATTTCTTGCAGGTGTTTACCCAGTTGGCTCATTTGCAAGAAAGGTCTGGAATTCAATATGATTATTTATTAGTATCTTTGCACTTTTACTTTTTCTACCACTTACCTAGTATCTATATTTTAATTTTTATAATCTGTGCATTAAGTTTTACATTATTTGAGTTGCTATTTTAATGTCCTAGTCCCCCATACATTTTAACTTAGTGGACCTTAACTTAGATCATGTTGTTATTTTTATGTACCATTTTTCTCTTGCTGTCCCCATGAGTTCGTACTGAATGTTTTGAACTCGCCAATATAATGCTGTTGTTGACCAATGGCACTGGGGATTAATTGATCTGCATCATTTTCCCAATATAAAGTCTGTAAGTTATCACTTTTAAGGACTTTGCATTTGGTGAGATGTTGTTTGTTCAGGACGACAACTTCTTCACAGACAGACTTCTTCTTCACTTGGGTGTAGGTAGGCATCGTATCTTATAGAGATGTTCTGCGAGGCAATAGTGGCCAGCTGCCATCCTAAATAAGGCCACTGCAGTCTTCCTTGGCATTTTTTGTATATCATCTCTATCTTTAATATTCTTATAATCTTTAAATTGAACTTCATCAAGTCTCTGTTGTCTTTTGAAATGTTGTTTAATATTATTTAATTGTTTATTTATTTCTATTTTGTCCTACAGGTTTTATTTGTTGTATTGCACCTTTCTTTGCTAATTGATCCACATGTTCATTGCCCAAAAGTCCAACATGAGCTGGGATCCATTGTAGAGTGACATGATTTCTAGTTTCAACTGCTTTAATTAGGCTTCTTATTTTTTTAATATTTCTTGTTGTTTTATTAATGTAATTTACTATGGCTGATTTTGAGTCTGATAAGATGACTATTTCTTGTTTTATGTATAGTCTATATAAAATGTTCTGTAATGCTGCTTTTATAGCTGTTAATTCTCCATCCAATATAATGCTATTACCCATATTTTGTATAAGTATGGATCCCTAAGTTAAAACAGACACATTTTCTATTCAGTACACTAGAATTGGATGTGCAAGCTTTTTCTTTTAACTTTAGTAATCAATTAAGCTCTTTTAAATCCTTCAAAACACAATAATTGCAGTTACACCATTGCACATTTTGATGCAAGAGGAAAGGTAAGAGGAAAACACAGAAATCTCGTTTTATTGAAGCAAGTTTTTCATATTTTCTGTTTCATCCGTCTTATTTACATTAAATACATTTACATATCCGCCTCTTATTATATACATTCAATACAATAGTTTTCTTTCATTCTATTTTAAAAGAAATGCACAGTAAAAATTATGAGCACCACAGAAAGTTCCTCAAGCTTGACATTACACTTTCCCATTCTTTGTGCAAGGTACTCATTGTAACATCCACTCCCATTGATGTAAACCAGAAAATGAATCACACCTGGCCTATCAACTGTATCTTTAAATAGCTATTACTATTAAATAAAAAAAAAGGGGGGAACTTGAGGTTAATTAAAAAAAAAAGTCTTGATTTATTCACAGATATGTCTCCAATGCCATGTGTTTCAGTTATAACCATTACTGTTCACAAAATCTAAACACACGCACACTACAGACACTTCTTCTATGGTGTACGGAGAACTGCACTGTTGAAAGGGGGGGGATCTAGTTGCACTGGCAATTTATTATTTCAATATCGAGAAAGTGTACCACATTCAGAAAAAACTTCAGGATCGCACATCAAAGATTTTTTCTAAATGAAAAGAAAAGATATGAAATACTTTGCATACTGGACTATATATTCACAAGATAACCTCATTTCAGTACCGCAAACATAATCAATTTCGTCCCTTACTTTCATGATTAAAAGAACTACGAAAAAGGGAGAAAAACTGTTTGTACTTTTATCATTAACTGTATGGTCAGACGGCACCATTTGGAAAGAGAGTAAGATGATATTTCTTTTCCTTCTCAAACATGGGTACCTGCAAAACTATAAAGAAAGCTGAGAACTAGATGACACCCCAAACCTGCTGGGGTAAATGATTCATGTGCTGGCATGTGTATGAGGAGGAGGGATGGCAGAAGGCGTGCTCACGACGACAACTGGTTTCACCAAAGTTGCAGCGCTCAGGTACTGAGTGTTCATCAAGGGCACTGGGCCCACGGATTTCAGCAGTGGAGTCGTGGTCATCATCTAAAACAAAACATTAAAATGAATTAATTTTTACCTTCTCTAATACGTATAGTAAGGGAAGTATTGTATTCCACCCAAAAATTCAATGTCTAGATTTCACCAGAAATATGTTTTCAGGTCCCCTAAACCCGAAGAAAGAAAAAAAAAAAAAAAAAAAAAAAGCATTTTGAGAAAAAGGTGTGTCTGTGGAAAGTTCAAATATTTTCCAAAGATGCAGCAAAAAGTTTTCAAGAAAATCTCCTCACCCCAACTAACCTTTACATGGAAAACTTAAAATTTTTTTTATTTCTCAAAAATGGCTAACGATTTTGATTAAAATATCATATATTAAAAGTATTTACATGTCAAATAAAATGCAAATCTTGAATATTCTGGGAATAGCTTGTGAAGTCCTCTTCATTTGGAAAGGAATTAATGTATAATCTTAAATAACTGGTAAACGAGCGATAAGACGAAAACATACTACACAAAAAATGTAGATCTCTTTACAACACACAACTTGTTCCAAATAACTTTTTACTTTCTCTACTACGTATAGTAAGTAAGGGGAAGTATTGTATTCCACCCAAAAATTCTATACCAAGACATTTTTGGAAACATGTCCGTGTGTGTGTCTGTGAACAGCATAACTCAGAAATAAACAGTCGGATCAACACCAAACTTGGTATTTAGGTTCAGTATCTTCCAGAGATGCGACACGAAGGTTTTCAAGAAAATCCCCCCACCCCAGACTACCCTTTACATGGAACATTTTTCGAAAATTTTAATTTTTTCAAAAATGGCTCTAACGATTTTGATTAAAATAACATATGTTTAACATAATATCATGAGAAATGAAATGTATATCTTGAATTTTCTGGGAATGTCTCCAAAAGTATTCTTCATTGTGAACGACTTTTGCATAACTGGTAAACCATAAGAGATAGACAAAATTTTACTACACAAAAAATGTAGATCGCGTTAAAATACACAATTTATGTCATATACATTTTTTTTTTTGTTGAGTTTCGAGATATTGCTTGTTATTCCCTTAAATTTTTCAATACTTATACTTTTTCTCAAATTCGTTACTCATTTTTACTTTCTCTACTACGTATAGTAAGTACGGGAAGTATTGCATTCCACCCAAAAATTCGATACCGAGATTTCACCGGAAATACATGTTTTGAGACCTCCTGAATCCAAAAAAAGCATTTTTGGAAACATGTCCGTGTGTGTGTGTGTGTGTGTGTGTATGTCTATGAACAGCATAACTCAAAAACGAACAGTCGGATAAACACCAAACTTGGTATTTAGGTTCAGTATCTTCCAGAGATGCGACACGAAGGTTTTCAAGAAAATCCCCCCACCCCAGACTACCCTTTACATGGAACATTTTTCGAAAATTTTAATTTTCTCAAAAATGGCTCTAACGATTTTGATTAAAATAACATATGTTTAACATAATGTCATGAGAAATGAAATGTGTATCTCGAATTTTCTGGGAATGTCTCCAAAAGTATTCTTCATTGTGAATGACTTTTGCATAACTGGTAAACCATAAGAGATAGACAAAATTTTACTACACAGAAAATGTAGATCGCGTTAAAATACACAATTTATGTCATATACATTTCTTTTGTTGAGTGAACCGTTTTCGAGATATTGCTTGTTATTTCCTTAAATTTTCCAATACTTATACTTTTTCTCAAATTCGTTATTCATTTTTTTATGTCCTGGACATGCAAAGAGAATGGAATGCGCCACATAGCAACCAGCGTTAAAATATTTGACTATCGCTTAAAAGCTACCATATTCCCCTTGCATCTACAAGAAAATTACCAATAAGATTGACATCTCGATATCTCAATTAACATGAAGCATATGGAGAATAGGCGTTTGTAAAAATAGATTGTACAAGAGTAGAGAAAGTCATGTGAGTGTAACACATCAGATTTTTTTTCATCCTGGTAATGCAAAGAGAATGGAATACTCCACATAGCAACCAGCTCTTAAAATATGTGACTATAGCTTAAAGCCTACCAATTCCCCTTGCATCTACAAGAAAATTAGCAATAAGATTAACATCTCGATATCTCGACTAACATGAAGCATATGGGAAATAAGCATTTGTAAAAATATTTGTACAAGAGTAGAGAAAGTCATGTGAGTGTAACACAGATTTTTTTTATTGCATCAGCTATTTCTGAGGTATCTATCATTAATGGTTTGAATGATTCACTATTAGCCATTCAAGTCCTGTTGATATTCAGCTGTTTCTCGCAATGCCATGGAAAGACTATTAAATGTTAAGCCTAGTGTATGGCGTGCAGTTCTAAAACATTTTACTATAACTATTCCCTTTGTATATATGACAAAATTGCTGTGGTTATTTCTGGAAAGGTTTATCTTGATTAAAAGGAAGTAGATAAGAAAATAAAGTTTCATAAGAATAATTTGTATACCCACTAATAAGCAATAAAGGGTACAGAAATTCATGTGATTGTAACACATCAGATTTTTACTTTTTCCACTGCTTACACCAGTCAAGTAGAGGAAGTATGTCACAAAAATTTTATATAGAGATTTCACTGAAATTTTGAAGCCCCCTTAGAAAAAAGGTCCACAAAACTGATATCTGGAGAAGAATTTTATTAGATTAGTGACCTTGGTACATTACACTAATAACTAGGAAAATGTTTTTAAGATCAATAGTGCCTGCACATTTCTGGAAGAAAAACCATGATTTAAATACCATTCCTATACTCCTAAAACAACAAAGCAACAGGAACTGCCCACTTGGTAGCAAATCTGCATTTGTAAATACAAAGACAGAGTTATCAATTCTGAAATTCCACTGAAAGACTTTTTCAGCGAGTTGCTGGAACCGCAGCAGAGGGCCACAAATCACCTACGTCAACAATGAACCAGCGGTTAACTTAAGTTGAAAATGGAAATCATTTATCTCCAAAGAATGTTTCTACTGTCCATTCCAAACCAGAGTTCCCTCTGATGTGAACAAAAGCACATGCTTCTGCTTGTCACGAACCGAAGAACATGCTCTTACGCGAACGTAAATAGTTCCTTAATAGATGTATTGTATTATGAAATATTAGAACAAGAAGGGTATAGAACTGCACATTTTATTGCGGCTATCATAAGAACTTATTGATAAAGGTAATGGATATATACTAGCCCAATGGGCTGGGGGGAGCATGTTGATCACTCCCTGTATAGGCTTAATTGTTCACCTCAGCTACACACATGTGGGCATGGAGATCAGCTGTCAGGAGTATCCTACCTAATCATCAACATATCAGATTGAAATGTTTGCAGGATGTGGATGCATGCCTTCTAAGCACACTGATCTACTTTTATACAATAAGTTTGTTTATTAAGGAAAATACAATTATTTATATACAATTAAGTATACTGTATTAAGCAACCAACCATGTTAACAGCAAAGGTACATCTACAACACAACTTAAGAGGTTGTTTTTATCATTTTAAATTTTCAAAATGTTAGCACTGATACATATGAACCAATACACAAGCATTTTCAAATGCCCCACAAATAAAAGTCTAGTGGATTTAGATCTGGAGAGAGTGGAGGCCACGGAATTGGTCCACCTCTACCTTTCCATTTGTCATGGAAACTTGTTATTTAGAAGCTGATGGACATTAACACTGAAATAATGAGGAGCTCCACTGTACATGGAGTACTTGTTTTGTCATGCTGGTAAAGGTACATCTAGCAGAAAGATAGCGTATTCTCTAAGAAAGCATATATGTACGTATATATGAGACTTACCTTGCCCCCTAGTTGCTGTGGGGTTGCTAGGATGTGTGCCACTTGATTGCCTTGAGATACAACAGTCACAGGGGTCACCAGGGGAGTAAGACCTGCATGACTACCCAGCGGAGTTACCACATGAGTGATTCCTGCAACACATATTCTTGCTGATTAGCTGTTATACAAACCCTATAAGCACAAATTCATATTAACACTTATTTCTTTACATTTTAAAATATAAATAAACTACAACAGAAATGTATCAGGGAATTCATTTTATTTTCTCTGCATGTAGATCTGATCTCAGGCCAGCAGCTCACAGCTGAGCATGATGTTCAAGGATGCTGATAAGGCTCGTTAATAGCTACTGTCCATTCCAAACCAGAGTTCTCTCTGATGTAAACAGAAGCACGTGCTTCAGCTTGTCACGAACCCAAGAATATACTCTTATGCCAACGTAAATAGTTCCTTAATACATGTATTGTATTATGAAATATTAGAGCAGGAAAGGTATAGAACTGCATATTTTACTGCGGTTATCATAAGAACTCATCGTTAAAGGTAATGGATATATACTAGCTGTTAAGAGATTACAAAATATGATTTTCGCCTGCTATTGCGTTAACGCCGAGAGCATATACCAACCGTATGCACGACTGCCACTCTTTTACATATACAAGAAATGCAGCAATGAATTCCCAGAGGTGCTATCTGAGTACCGAATAAACACTTTGTGTAACACAGGAAATATGATAAACGAACAGTCATTCATAATACGCTAGCACACGTGTGCTCAGCTCAGGTCAAATCTTGTGATTTAGTCAGTTGGTATTTGAGCTCACATGGCACAGGAAGGTGCGTGTAGTGCGAATAAACTGTTCAAACACAGAAGTGGGAAACACTTAAAAAGTGGCTAAAAACAAACAATACTTCATATAATCAACTCACTGTTACAAAAATACCCGACACTTGCATTATTGCATATTACGAAACTAATATCGGATTTTACAGGCATTTCAGTGAGAAGTGTAACCAAAGCGAGCAGGGAATATAAACAGACATAATAGAACACAGAAGAGGATAAAATGTGGGAACTTGTTTTAAGTGCGACAGTGCTGTGGATAAGCTTGTCATTGTTTTGGAGAGTAGTTCTGATATGGCAGCTGAGTCATCTTCGGAGGATTCGGATTTGGGTGTTGCACTTTTGCGCAAGGATTGTGATTAACGTAAGTAAAATGTTCATTGCCGCATACTTATATAGTCGATTGTTACCTCAGGTTGCATTTTGAACTATGATTCTCACACAGGGCACCTTTTTATAGATTAATTAGTGTTCAACAAGCACGTGGGAGGGCACCAAGCAGCCATTATGGGCGGGGATTGCGAACTACTTTCGCGCAGATAATACAAAGAGTTTTTTTCAGTGAAAGGCACTCTGGTTTGGAATGGACAGTAGTTTAAGATCAGAATAGTGAGGAGTTTCTGTTTTAACAAGCTTTAATTACTCTTGAGATTTTTAAGAAATGAATCAACTGCTTGCTATCGTGTATAATTTCAAGAATATCTTCTGGCAGTTCATCTAAATTATAGCTCTATTTCTTAAGCCACAAGCGGTTCGACCTTCAGTGGGCAGTGGTGCAGAGTCTGGAGGCATTCTTCTGTTGTTCACAGAGCATCAGTGGTACAATGAGCTAGCAGAAAGTAAATGTGTCTACTGAGCCACACATTATCATATAATTTCTCACCGAGGAAGACTTAAAGCCATCCAAAATTTTGAGAAGACTGCAGTTACAGTTTGGACAAAACTCTTACAAAGATCCAAGTCAATGAATGGCACAACTGGAGTGTAAGCTGTGGAAAATACCTCACTGACGACAATCGCAGACAACCATTATTGTGGAAAACTACACGTGTCAGTATGAAATGTGCTTGCAACTGTTAATTGGCACTCAAAGCACATTTTCACTGGAGTTTCTTCAAGAACATTAAATGATGCCTACTAATGTAGGCTTGTGGTCAAGGCAAAAGCTCCTTATCATAGTCAATCACTTCAGCCACTAATCCTGTTGTATTTTAAAGAATATTTGGAGAGAGAGATTTTAAATTCTCCTGATTAAAAAATTCATATATAACAGTGAATTTAATTAGTTAATTACTGTTTATCTATAAATAACATAGCAGATTCCTTTTTAAAGCTATTAGCGATATAAAAATTATTAATGAACATAACAAACGGCTAAAATTGGGAACCCTTGACTTCTAAACTCAATGAAAAACTGAATTCCTTATGCATTAACCACTAAATGAAGAGGCATACTTAATACAGAGATTGTTAAAGAGACAAGCAGTTCCTAGTATGTGGAGCTACGGTCTCTGTGAGCTAGTTGCTTTAAATACAATATTCTGAAAATGTGTGTGGGAATTTTTCTTTGTCAATTACTATAGTCCACTAAGCTAGTACCTCCCACAGGACAGATTTGCAATGGGTTGCTTAACTAGTAGTGTGTACTTTTGTTGAGAATTGTATTGAATGATTTAAGATGCATTCCATAAATTGAAGACACGGTTCCATTGCCTGATGATGATAGTGATACCTTCCACTACTCGTAATGCACACGGAAGATTTTGTGCAGGGTTTACTGCATAAAAGTTTTGATTGCTGCTACCAGGTAACTCATTTTAAGTTTTGCTATACTTTTTCCCCATTTGTTTTCCTATCCTTTATAATTTGACTTTGCCTTTTTTGGAGTTGGTTCACCTGGCGCAATCCACTGTTTTGACTGTGATTTACTTTCTGGAGTGTAGTGATTCATCCATGGTAATAAGCCGTCTCAAAAATTCTTTGGGATTTTTACGGTAGAGCTCCACATCCTTAACAAACAGTTTTTCTATGCAACTTTTGATCAGGTGTCAACAAATGTGGCACCCACCTCGCACAGACCTTGTGAAAACCCAAAACATTACTTAAAATATTACCTGCATGCTCTTTTGATACGTTTACAGCCTCTGCTATCTCAACAACTTTAATCTGCGGTCTTCCAGTACTAAACAAATTTTTTCAATCGTCTCTGGAGCTGTGACTTCCACAGGGCATCCAGAGCGAGGCTCATCACTAGTGCTCGTACGTCCCATTTTAAACTCTGCAACCCACGTTTTAATCATTGAATATGAAGGGGCAGAGACTTTCAATGTACTGTCGATTTCCTCCTTGATTTCTCTGAAGTTTTGATTGCTGCTACCAGGTAACTCATTTTAAGTTTTGCTATACTTTTCCCCATTTGTGTTCCTATCCTTTATAATAGGTTTATCCTCTTCTTTCTGATTATCACAAAAGCTAATTCACTTGATGAAGAAAAACTTTAAGAGCAAGAAGAATAGCAAAGAGGAAATTAACCTACATATATTATAAGTATGACGTTCAAGGCTATTGTGTAAAGTAAGTACTTAAAGGGAAGATTAAGTCATTACCTAAAAACTACAAGGTTATGAATGTATTCAATATTACCTTAAAATTAATTCAGAAAACCCCGAAATCACTGCAGTAAGTAATAATGGATTGAGGGAAGGTTTTTACTACAGTAAAACCTCAGTTAGCTGTTATAATGGAGGGGGTGGAGTTGGTTAACCGAAAACCATGAATAATCCATCTTGCTTAATACATATAATCAGTAGGTTTAATCAGCAAATACACAAAAAGAATTCACTAAACATAGTTCTATGTTACAGTTCTTGTTTATTTAGAAAAAATGTTAAAAAAAAGAGGTTGTTGTCCACAGGGCAGGGCTACAGGTAAATAGATTTGTTCCGTGAAATCAATACAATTGTGTCCACTTACATCCATTTTTCGTTAACTTTGATGATACATTGCTAGGCGAAAATACTACATTATAATCAGTACTATTGTCTGATTGCATGACCACTTTATGATTTTAAACTTAAGTAATACACAGCTTAAGGCATCAGAACAACCAGTAGTTGACTACAGTACATGTTCATTCTATATTCAATTTGCCACATTGTTGCTGTGCTCACACGGAAAGAGATGTAACATAGACTTTTCTTCCATTATTTTTAAAGCGCACTTCCACTTGAAAATTTTCGGAATACTGAAGCCATCTATTGATATATAACATGTTCAAACTATCTGCAAATACATACACAGAACATATCATAAATGTTTGTTTTGTGAATAACTAAGCTTTTGCAAAATGTAAGAGAGACATAATATGTTCATGCATAAGCTTAACATAATTACAAATTACTGATAGTTCACTTTATAGAAGTCTGTAACTTTCTTCTGGACTTTGACTGCACTTAATGAGTCGAACAGTTAACCGAGTGATGGATAATAGACATTTTACTGTAGTTCTTTCCTCCTCATTCTTATTTTGCAGGACTTTGGAAGGGCGAGTAAAGTCCACAAAGATTCACTTAAGGAAGAGTAAAGGGGAAGCTGTATTAAATTTTAAGGAGTATTCCACCTTGTTTTGTCAGACAAAACATACAACTTCTTTTCATTTCCAAAAGTGAAAGAAAACCTTCAGGAATGGTGGAAAAACAACGCAGAGAAGATAGTTAAAGTTTACCAAGTTGCAAACATATCAGACTAGTTTAACTCTTTCCTAAAGATAGGAAGTGCATTCAGAAGAGATGATTATTTGAAAGCTTTCACTCCTACTTTCCTCTACCAAGAAATTAGTGACCTTCATACATAAGCCCTGCTAAAATGAAGCACAAAGAGCTATGGAAAGTAAAGCGTGGGTTTACAGTTTAATAACAGCTTTGTCTCAGCGGTTATTATTACCAAGCTCATTAGTGGTCATGTGCACCATTCTTGATCAAGGTTTTACCACACTAAAATACTGACTTTACCGCAACGATATTTGCAGTGCACCGACAACGGTAAAAGTTGATCAATTTTCCATTAAATATGACTGGCTGTGAATGCCCAGTTTTCATTCATTATCTCCAATTTCACTTGCATTGTAATGTTAAAATGGTATAGGTTAGAATTCCCAACCAAAAGAAACACTCCATTTTGCCAATGAACGCTTCATGATAAAAGTTATGGCCTGTTTGGTACTTCATAGTTTTTAATGCCTTAAGGCTGTTTATGTGACCGATAACGTAACCAACATCCACACAATCACAGCTACATATAATAATTATATTAGTTTGAAGCATAATTCCAAGAACAATGCTCTGAATGGATTTAGTACAATTAGCACATTTTAAGGAATGTTGGGATATGTTAATTGTACATATATAAGAATCTGGTAGCCTGACAAGCTCAGTGCCAAAGTTTGAAGTCATTGTGATGTGGGGGTAGTGTGTGCGCCCCATATTCAAGAGGTCTTGAGATCAAATCTTGTCTAGGGATATTTCTTTTCCCCCTCTTGCTCTCTTTCACAAGGTGGACATTTAATCAGTGGAAAAGAAAGGGAAAAAAATAGTTGAGCATATTTTTCCACTCAATTATAAGGCCAGCTTTTCCCACATGTCCATCTTTAAGTTATTGCATCTATCTCTTTACTTTCTATCTTATCTTAAAAATTACACGTTAAATTTAATAACATATCTACTCCATGTTTAAAGAAACTTGTGACTTCTTTTGCTTTCCTCCACTGCATGCTGAAAAAGTGCATGCATGTGCTTCAACAAAGACGTAGAACAAGTGAAAAAGAGATGAGGTGATGTAATTCTGGGTGGATTTAGTAGAGTTTACCGGCAATGAGCGTGCACTCAATCAAGGTGAGCGCCTGCCAACTAAGATAAACTGTGGTGAACGATGGTGCACCACTGTGTGATGTTTACCCCAGTCAAATTTTTATTGGGTAAGGAAAGGCCCCTGAAAGGAAGGTTGGTTTGTGATGTACACATCCATTGGAGTCCTAGTACACTTACATTTTCTCTCGCACTTAACCCTTTTACTCAAATAATAACAAAATGTACAACACACCACTCTCAGTCATTAATACTTAAGTGTGAAGGGAGAAGGGGATTAATCATGCAGTTGCATGTGGCAATGATAAACAACAGTTAATTTGTGAGACCTGCTGGGCAGTGCTGTTTCAAACATATCAAAGTGAGCTCTTTGCTCTCAACTATATTCAGTTGCTAAGTGCAGCTAAATTAGTGCATTACATTGCTTTATTACTTTCTCAACTACATACTTAACGTAGAGGAAGCATTGCATTACATCAAAATATCTGGTACAGAGACTTCACCAGAAATACACGTTTTCAGGCTCCCTGAATCCAAAAAAGCATTTTTAGAAAAAGGTTCATGTGTATGAGAGTCTGAACAAAAAGGTCAAAAACAATAAGTCGGTTAAATATCAAACTTGATATTTAAGTTCAGTATATTCTATAGATTGAGGCAGTATTTTTAACACTTAAATGATTTCAGTATAATATAAAATATAATAACAGCCGGCCTTAAAGCAATATGTGTATACTACAATATATAAAAAGTGTATATTACAGTCATTGTATATGTTTATATTATGTACATATATAATAATGTTATGTGAATGTATTAGGTAATTTAATAATGTAGGAGCTGTGAAAATAGAGGTTGAAAGTTGCTAACAATGAGGTAACCTTGAGGCAATGATGAATGGAAAGTTTAATAATGCTACTAGTAATTCTTGGAACAATAATGTAATATTTTAATATTTAAAAACAGTTTATAAATAGCCAATCAAAAACTAGAAAAGCTTAAGTTAAATAAAAGTATTCTATTGGAGTAAAATTAGCCAATCAGAGACTTGAAATAGAGAAATTTACAAATTTAAGTGGTAAACACCAGTCGCTAGAAGGCAACGTACCTGAGCAGTTCCTTCGCTCGGTACATATCCAGTGTGAGACGAAAATTCATTACGACAAGAATATTATAAAGTTTATGTGTTAAAAAGTGCAAGTAACTAATAAATAATCTCACAGTTCTCTATATAAGTGAAGTGTTATTTAATCGTGTGAAGGATTAATAAAAGGAGTGACGTAAAAATTATAATTTGTGTAAGCCTACATTCTTTAGCCGCATCACCCCCTGCTAAGAGATACATGTTTCTACAAATTAATACTGATGCAGCCGAGGCAAACCTAAATATATATAATATTTAAAGAAACATAAAAAATACAAAGTTGATTCCTAAACGTTGGGGAGAAGGCCACCGGAAAGTGAACGTTGGGGCGAAGGCCACCGGAAACTTTGTACCATACGTGGGGCAGTTACTTCATCAAGTTTCGCTCCCCAACAGTGGAACTACAATACAACCTTCAAATTGTCACTTAAACATGGTGCTAATAACGTAAAGATATTTCTTACTCAAGATTCAACACGATTTTCAAGGAAATCCCCCCATTCCAAACTACACTTTGTATGGAAAATTTTGATTTTCCCAAAAATGACTCAAATGATTTTAAATAATATACCATATGTTTAAGATATGATCTTGAATTTTCTGGAAATAGCCTCTGAAGTCCTCTTCATTCTGAATGACACTTGTACAATAGGTAAACCATAAGAGAAGACAAAGTCTTACTATACAAAAAGTGCGTATCTTGCTAAAGCACACAGTTTATGTCATATAAGTTTTTGTTTGTAGAGTTAACTATTTTCAAGATATCCCTTGTTACCAGTTTGAATTTTCAAATACTTATATTTTACTCAACTGGGAAGTCATTTGTTTGTTTCTTGTGGTCATGCAAAGAGCACGGATTTTAAAGCCATCACATAAAGACCAGCTCTTTAAAAATGTGACATTGCTTTACCTACCATATACAGTGGAATTTCGTTAGCACGTTCCTCATTAACACGTTTTCCCGTATATTACATTCAATTATAAAAGTCCCGGTACCAAATCACCAAATGTAATAAGTAACATTTGCTTAGTGCGTTTTCCCGGCCTCGCTTACTACGTTTGAAGTTGATGTCCTCATTCACTGTTTTGGCCAATCCTTTATCAGTCCTTTGGGAGACGATTTGTGTGGGCGGGATAGAGAATACTTTACCTTGGTGTGGTAAATGCCAACGATAGTTTCTACTGTTGAGTGTTGACAAAACATACGTAGATTGTATTTTAACTTTTCATTTGCAATGAAAAAAAGAAAGCGTAGTAAATAACCAATAGTGAAAAACTGAAAATCCTTGAAATAGACCATAATCCAAATATGAAACATGTGGATATAGTGCGGAAGTTAAACATTCCTCCGTCAACCTTAAATGCAATTGTTAGCAAACCTAAATTGATTAAAACTGCTTTTAAAGAAGGGAAAAATGCAAAAACAAAACTTTCCTCTTGGAAAATAGGATCAGAACGAAATTTGTTGCATGGAAACACTTACCGTATTCAAATCGTATTGAATACGCCAAAGATACATTCGCCTATTGTACTCGTAACTTGATGCACGCTCATAATTTTTTTTTCTTTTTTAGCGGAAATTGTTACCACATGTGTAATAAAACGCACAGCAAAGCCACTCTTGTTGCTTCCATAATTCGCAATTTATTTTCTCAAAAACATTCATAACCTCAAAAATCCAAGTTGACCAACATAAAAGCTTGAATTATTTATTCTCAGGCTTTGTGTATCCAAATCCATTTTAACACATATTGAATTCAACACGAATTGTACTCAATTACCCATGGAGACGTAGTAATTATTAGATTTTATTACATAGCTATGTTCTTAAATTGCATATTTTGCATTTTCGTTAACACGTTTTCCCGCCTATGACATCCAAATCCTTAGGTCCGTGCAAAAACGTGCTAACGAGATTCTACTGTATAACAAAATCTGTATATGTGAATGGAAAGTTTATTTGGATTAACAAAAAGTAGATAGAAGTAAAAGTTTCTGTAACAATATTTTGTAGAAGAGCGAGTAGAGAAAGTCATGTGAGAGCAACATATCAGTCATTTTATGTGTTGCTGTTTCTCTATGTATTAGTTATTTCATTTTCATAATTTACTACATGGATTATTTATTTTTCTTAAAAATCCGAGAGAGGGAAAGAGGACTTATGGCCTTAACTCTTGCCAGGATAAATAAATGTGGTTCATGGAGGTTGCTCAAAGAAGTGTTGTAATTTCTTAGTATAACATTAGAAAAGCAACACCAGCATAAAAGCATTTATTTAAAAGTAAAATAAAACAAAAAATAATTTCAGCAATAAAATTGTTCATCGCACATTTAACTTTGTACTATGGTCCATTCCAAACCAGAGTTCCCTCTGATGTAAACAGAAGCACGTGCTTCGGCTTGTCACGAACCCAAGAATATACTCTTACGCCAACGTAAATAATTCCTTAATACATGTATTATATTATGAAATATTAGAGCAGGAAAGGTATAAAACTGCACATTTTATTGCGGTTATCATAAGAACTCATCGTTAAAGGTAATGGATATATACTAGCTGTTAAGAGATTACAAAATATGACTTTCGCCTGCTACTGCGCTAACGCCGAGAGCATCTTAGTTGTTAATACCAACCATATAAACGACTGCCACTCTCTTACATACACAAGAAATGCAGCAATGAATTCCCAGAGGTGCTATCTGAGTACGGAATAAACACTTTGCGTAACACAGGATATATGATAAGCGAACAGTCATTCATAATACACTAACACATAGCTCAGCTCAGGTCAAATCTTGTGATTTAGTCAGTTGGTATTTGAGTTTACATGGCAGAGGAAAGTGCGTGTACTGCGAATAAACTGTTCAAACACAGAAGCAGGAAACAGTTAAAAAAGTGGCTAAAAACAAACAATACTTCATATATTCAACTCACTATTACAAAAATACCCGACACTTGCATTATTGCATATTAGGAAACTAATATCGGATTTTACAGGCGTTTCAGTGAGAAGTGTAACGAAAGCGAGCATGGAATATAAACAAACATAATACAACATAGAAGAGGATAAAATGTGGGAACTTGTTTTAAGTGCGACAATGCTGTGGAATTGTAGAAAGCTTGTCATTATTTTGGAGAGTAGTTCTGATACTGATATGGCAGCTGAGTCATCTTTGGAGGATTCGGATTTGGGTGTTGCACTTTTGCCGAAGGATTGTAATTAACGTAAGTAAACTGTTCATTGCCGCATACTTATAAAATCTATTGTTACCTCAGGTTGCATTTTGAACTATGATTCTCACGCAGGGCGCCTTTTTATAGATTAAATAGTGTTCAACAAGCACATGGGAGGGGAACAAGCAGCCATTAGGGGCGGGGTTTGCGAACTACTTTTGCACGGATAATACAAAGAGTTTGTTTTCAGTGAAAGGCACTCTGGTTTGGAATGGACTGTAGTAACACAATTTTGCTGAAACATTAAACTTAACTATTAAAACCCACATGAAATTTTGGTTTAGCTTTCAGAGGTGCTCTGCCAAATGTAATTTGTTACAAAATGCAGGGATATTTCATTTATGCTGATAAGACTTCTTTGCAATAACCATTTCTTATACTGCTAAATTTTGTGTCTTGGGGCTTTATACGGGTAATTAAGATGCATTATTTGGAATATCTACAAGGCAAAGTAACTGCAGATGTGAGATGAGTAGGAATTGTACCAGCACCATGAATAGCTGAAGTTAATACAGTGCTGCCACTACTGCTGACATCTGCAAAAAGAGAAAGTCAACATTATGAATCCAAGGTTTAATACTGCGGATTCAGTGACTGTATAAATTAGTAAATAGTCAATTTACTTGGGAGGATAAGAAACAAAAGTTTACACTCATTTGCTGCTCATTTGACGTTTTAATGAAAACTCTTTGCATGACATCCGTATCATATAAATAGAAAGTTACAGAGAGAACCAAAAAACTACGAACCGGCTGTGCAGTATTTTTCCTATCCGTGTCCTCGGCGTTAGTTGCCATCTGCCGCTATCATAGAAAGGTGCAGATGAAACCATACAACATTTTTAAAACTACTTTTAAAGGCTTTACTTACCAACTGTATGAAAGGAGATGCTGAAACTGGCCTCCGTCGTTGACCATACTTTTTTGGCACCTCTTTAGGAAACTATCCATCATTCACTCTAGTTCATGTTGAGAAATGCTAGCAATTTCCTGGCGGATATTTTGTTTTAATTCTTCCAGGGTGTGTGGGTTCGTCTTGTACACTTTGTTTTAAGTTACCCCAAAGATAGAAATCACAGGGGCTTAGGTCGGGGGACCACAAAGCTCTACTAATAATTCTGTCCTCAAACACACTTTCATAAAGTTAAGTAAAGCCTTTAAAAGTAGTTTTAAAAATGTTGTATGGTTTCATCTGCGCCTTTCTATAATAGCAGCAGAAGGCAACGAGCGCCGAGGATGCGGACAGGAAAAACACTGCGCAGCCAGTTCGTAGATTTTTGGCTCTCCCTGTATATGCAAATAGCATATTTGAAATGCAGCCGTATATGTTTTATTAAAGTAAGATGGTTGAAGCATGTTTGTTTGTCCGTATTTGTGCATATTCAACGATAAGAACATATTTATAAATTCTTTGAGCAGAATACCATTTTGAGTTTTCTGAACTTCAATAAAACCCATGTTTATGTTAGGAGTGCTGTAGGAGTATTATCATGGTAATGTTGGCACTGCTGTCTGGGAAACAGGTGAATGCTGTCTTTGTTTATCCTCTTTGTCTCTTCAAATGTTTAAGAACTGGACACTATACGCTGGCCTTAAAATTTCACTCTTTCTATGCAACCACAAGAAACAACTGAATGTCAAAGTATTGAACAATTAATAACAGATATTCCAGAAAAAGCTTATACCACAAAAAAAAAGTTATTTGAAATAAATTGTGTTTTAAATAGCTCCACACTTTTTGTGCAGTATATTTTCATCTATGGCTTAACGTTTACCAGTTATACAGATTACACAAAATTCCTTCAGAATGAAGAGGACTTCATCTTAAATTTTCCCAGAAAAGATTTATATAAATATTATTAAAGTATTCAGGTAAGTCTAGCCATAGACTGATATTTAAAACATAATGTTTTCAAAGTCGTGCAGTTATTCACATTTTTATATTGAAAGAACCTCATATAATTTTACATTTATTTTAAAAATATGATAAAATGAAACACGTTGAATTATGATAGAAATACTCTTTATTACACTAAAGAATATTCCAATGAATTTTTCGAAGATCTGCAATGTTAATGTGACTTATGAAATTAATTTTTGACATTTATAGAACCAGTATATTAGCTAGATGTACATCTGTAATAATTGAGCATAATTTATTCTTAATAACATTAATAGCAGAAAAAGTTTGCTTGCACATGATCCTTAAAGCAAGATTGTGAATGTCAGGAAACTGGTCTGAAGCAAAATTCAGTCAAATTTGTGGCAGTATTTTATATCACAACACTGTGAATGCCAGAGTGATTGTAGTGTAAATTAACATTATTGTATGACAATGATTTGAGATGTTTGTTAATTATAAGCATTGTTAGGAAATAAGTTTACACGGCCTCACTGAAACTGACAATAGGAGCGGGTAACAATGAGCGAGGGGGTGAGTTGTTTATCAATTAGAAGAGACAAACAAATGACGTCAGAGTAGCGCGCTTTTCAGTAGAAATGGAGGGAATATTTTCCCTAGAGCATATGCGTTCGTAATTTTGATTGGATATAAAAATAGACGCTAATGTTGGCGCGCTTTATTAACCAATAGCAGCTCTGTTATAATGTTTAGGCATATAGGGGTGAGGGAGTATAAATTCCGAGCCAGAGACGGGTAACGCTCAGTTCTACAGAATAATTCACAAGGCAAACGTAGCCCAGTTCATCAGAATCATTCACGCGTTACACGTCGCGCAGTTTTACAGAATAATTCACAAGGCACACGTCGCGCAGTTTTACAGAATCATTCACAAGGCAAACGTCGCGCAGTTCAACAGAATCATTCACAAGTTACACGTCGCGCAGTTCTACAGAATCTCTCGCGTCGTAAAGTTAGTTAAAAGATGTGAAATACGCGAATTAATAATGTGCGGCAAATAAGTGATAATAGATACATTCGAAAATACAACAATTTCAGTCGGGCGTGTATCAAGAGTAATTATGTGAAATGAATAAAGTGTGACGGCAATAAAAGTGTAAAAATAAATTCTTTTATCAGTGTTATCTTTTAGTAACAACTCCTTTCTGTTTACACACCCTGTTTAAGAGATTTGCTCGACTGAGTAATAATAGCTAGCTAGAGGACAAAGAACTCAAAATTCAAAATAGTAAAAGAGTAACAGGCGCTCAGCAAATACGATAACACGAAGTTACCACGACAAATTAGAAGTGGGTGATCCACACTGCTCTCTAAATTTAGCATGAAGTCCTGAGTGGTTTTGGATTTTTATTATTTCCTTTGCAAGAATGGGGAGTATTTATAACCCTCTGAAATGGAAACGAGATTTATGAATCTATGTTACTCTTTTCAGATTTGAAAGACAATGAGTTTGTAATGATAAACAGGTCACATTAGCAATTAAAAAAAAATGTTTGTAAACAATTTCAGATTATTAACTTAAAAGAGTTCTTATTTACAGTCAAGACGAAATGGATCTGGTCGGTAAATTAAACTGAAGTATCTAGCATGAACTAGTTTGCAAAATTATAAAGTATAATCATAGTTCGGTAACGTATGAGCTATCAACAATAGTTGTAGAAAATAATGTTATTTATTATTTTTAGGGCCTAGGTTGGCTCCAGATCACATAAACACTGTAAACAATTTAGTATAAATAAAAGAAACTTCAAGCTGCAAGAAGACTAGTGCACCTTCTCATGCAATTTCATACACTATAGCTTTACTTATAAGTTTTCAAATGGAGACAGCTGAAATAACGTATAAATGAGAAAACATAAAAGTGAATTTTCTTATAAAGCTGAAACTGTTTTATTAGATTATCACTCAAAATAATTGTGTATTTAATACAAGAAAGAATAAATGAAAACAACACATAAGCAATAAACATAATACAAAATTTAGGATACTTAGTATATGCATATCAGTACTGTTAGCCATAATTCTAAAAAGTACTGGTGCTCTACACTGGTTTAAAACAATTGACAATTACATATCAATGATATGCACTAATCACATAAATTCTATCATTTAAGCTTTGTGATGACAGAAATCATTTGTAATTTGTATAGCTTGAATTGTCCCATGCACATTGGGAACACTTTCATTATTTAGGCCTACTTCTTCATCATCCTCCTCATCAGTATCATCAGATACAACCTGGGGAAGAATGACCTTGCCTGACTGTATTGTTAACAGCAATAGTGTGTTTGAAATATTGGTGCCTCGCCCAACTTACCTACTGTTTTGTGCTGTGACAGCAAGGACACAGTGCACAGAAACCATCAAGTACAGCTTCTGGGGCCGCTGTGCTGTGACACCACTTGTGTCAAAAGTAAAGAAAGAGAAGTGTATAGGAATTGCTTTCCAAGTAATACGTTCCCTAATTTGAACAGGTGCGTGCTCTGCCGCTAGTTTTCTGAAGCTTGGAGCCAATTCCCCTCTACGCTCATTATCGCTGTGTATAAAGCTAGGGTGTACGTTTCTACAAGGTTCTTATGGGAGAGGTACAGCCAAGATTGCTTGGACTCAAGAACTTTTGTTCCACCCACTAGAGTGCAGTAAAGCACAGAACCTAGCGACAATAAAAGAATACGCTTTCCCAGCTCAACCTTTCTTTAATGCAGTGTCACCATCTTGCTGCACGTTAATGCTAATACATTTGGAAACACAAATTAATGCTTAAATCGAATGCAAAAATAATACAATAAAATATCCTTATAAATACAAATGTATGGTTTTGAATATAATCATGTCATTAGGTTTTGAAACTAAGAGAAATTACTTTAATATTTGTATATTTCACAGCAGCAGGGTTATCGGTAATGTTTGAATACATGCTATCTTATTTACCACAGAACAAAAAACTAATGTATTCACGTGTTGAGCATCTGTTTTCAAAACTATAGTCAAGTATTTCGTTTCATCTTCATGTAAACTTTTTTCACTGTAAGCTGAAAGGAGAAGTAAACAAAACCACGTGACAAGACAGCACCTCATTGGCTGGTGGGCAAACTACAACTTTTCCTGCTTAGCATGTCGTCTCTTCCTCTACAAAAAACAGTTCAGCTCATATTGTAACATTTTGTGGTTATTCTCGTGCAGAGAAATTTAAAGCACTCATTATTGTATTGAAACTATATGTGTTTGTTCAGATTCACCTAAAATTAAATGAACCGTTATAGAAGAGGGTTTAAGAGGCTATATGCAGGTGTTGCAGTTTGTCTCTGGCTTTCGGCTGAGAATCTTCTGCCACTGTGGAAAACAAAGTGGGAAATGGAAAGAAGACAATTCTGTTAAATGCTTTTAACAAATTCTGTGAAAAGTACCCACCTTTAATTGACCATGAATATACTTGCCCATTGTTTAGCAATAATTGAACTTCTTTGTTAGTGAGGAAGAATTGTTGCTCAAATAGCTTGGGTCGCATTCGTTTTCTGTTGTGTTTTAACCTATAATGCTAATCGTTATTTAGCTTGTTGACTCATAAAAGGTTAAAGCAAAGGAGATATACTGATATTAGTCACTAAATGAATGATTTCTAAAGCCCGAAGTTAAGAACAGTTTAATCCAGTACTTTTAATCACGGATGCAAAACTCTTCAGGTACAACTTTTATTTGTCTACTCTTAGTATTATGTGTTATAAGTTTAGGATGTAAGGCAAAATATAGGAACAAGACATGCAGTGTTTATACTGTATTCGCATTCGCAATTTCCTCTCACAGGTACTTAGTTCCTGTCATCCTCCACATGGTGCTGCCATGTGCTCGGCGGAGTGATACATGTAAGTTCTGTTTACTTCTACTTGCAGCTTATAGTGAAAAAGGTATAATAACAGTTAAGTCCAAAGATGTCGTATCTCACCACAAAGTCAGGCAATTAAAACAATGTACATGTGTGTGGAATGTTTTCTTTAAGTGAATATCCAATTGTATGTGAAAGTTACAAACATGAACAAAGTAAGGAATCATTAAAATCTCCATTTAGCAACAGGGCTCTCAGTGAAAAAATTCAACTGAAAACATTGGGTAGGCTACTCACAAATCTAAATCTGCAGTAGCAAACAAAAATCGATATTGTTAGTTCAATTTGGAAATTTACCAAAAGAATAAAAGGATTTGTAGCTGTGAGGAAAATAGTGCCCTTTTTTGTTTTCCTTACTTGGAGATGTCCATTGGTATAAGACTGGAATAACTGATATTGGGAATATATGGTCTAAAATGAAGGTACATTCAATTCTTGTCAAATGTCTAATACATTCGATGCCACTGCATGGAGTTGATAAACATATATTTGAGGACTTTGTTTTCACTTTTTTTTTTTGGGGCCGTGCCAATAGAATACCTCAGCAGCTGCCACTGGAAACTATCATAATATATCTTAACAATTGCATAACATAACGTATAAATGAGTAAGTAAATGAATATATTTCATACATGGGGACTAGAAAAATGCGACATACGAATGAAGAAACATAAAACTGAACTAAGCATTAATGGATAAAGTTTAATGTTAATTTGCAAAATACATAAGTGAAGTTCAACTGTAATATAATTTGACCCAGACCTTGCAATGTACACACATGGACAGAGTCCCCCATTGATCCATGTAATGTCCCATAAAATGAATGCTTACACTCCAAGTACAATATTTTTAGATGCATACGGAACCTGAGTGTGGTTAACTGGTCCATAACCTGCTGAGCTGCTATGAAGCTCATATTAATGGGGTTAGGTTCAGTTTGAAAAATTCAGCCTGAACAGTATTGCATATAAAGTTCCATTTTGATGACCTTGCTGCTCATGATAAATCTGTTCCCACATCTGTGTGTAGCTTCAACTCACCAGATGGCATGATAGTTGCACTTCGGCTTAGTCACCACTTCGCTGACTGAACTAATACTAATAAATAAATAAATAAATAAATAATAATAATAATAATAGTCAACAGATGTTTACAAATTTCTTGCATTATCAAAATTACAGTTAAAAAAGTAGAAAAGAAACAAAATAATATAGACAAAATTGAAACATTCAAAATAATACCACTGAAGAATTATTTACAACTCATCTAAATTATATAAACATCTAGTATTAAGGAATGTTTTTAATTTTGTTACCCTCTAATGCATAGTGTTGCCATTTGGCAACTAAGATGTTAAGTCAAAGTTTTAGAATATCTTAGCAGTGTTTTTTGTTATTTTCATATTATGCTGGCATTTAACAATAAAATAAAAGTATTTGTAGCTATTTTATATTATAAGTATATTAATTTATTTAATGCACAACAAAAAGCAAAATCTATGCAACTGCAGTAAAATAAAACCCAGTCATCATCCAAGCGTGCCATCACACCAGTTATTTTGCATGGGCCCTCCCCATCCTATGCCACAGGCACGTTTGACTGCAGTCGCTGGGATTTGAACCAACAACATTTGGCTTTGAATGGATGGCCTGTCTATTTCGTCTCACCTTAATGGTCATGGCTACTCAAATCTTTTACATTAAGCGCCTGTGACAGGGATATCTAAGCTAGTTTACGAATTAGAGAAAGAGTGGCACATGTAGCAACATAATTCATGCATTAGAGGATTAAATTTGGATCCAGCTAGTTGTTTAATGTCATTTGGCTGTTCATTGTACAAAATTAAACCTTGAACATTTACATTTTTTCTGATATTTTCTTGCTAAAGCCTCTTTTAAAATAATCTGTATTATGTCTGATGTGGATATTACTATTTTTTTCACTTCCATTTTCTACTGCAAGTATAATTGCAGTATAAATTGATACAAGGAATAATGCTAACATAACTATTTAAACTTTACAGCATCTTTTATCACAAATATGTGTCTAAATAGCAAAATAGTGTGTTAAACATCCACAAGTCTTGGAACATGCATTTTGCTGGAATTTACAAAATATGCTTTGAAAAAAATTGTGTCCCTAATTTGAAAAGAGAGCACAACATCCACACACAACTACACAGGTATTCTTTGTGCTTTTTGTTGAAAACAATTTTTCTGAATTGTTATACATTTTCGTCTTCAAATATATTTTGGAATTCTTGCTCAACTATTGTAATCCGGGCCTGGATTCCGATGTCGTGTCACGGTTTAATTGTTACATCTTAGGCATTGCTAACTTATAAATCAAACCTTATCATGCATCCCAGATTATGAAAATACATATTTATTAGGTGATTTTATGACATATTCTTGCATTTACATAAGAGTAACCTTCAAAACATTAGAAATTTCACTATTCAACTAAGAAATGACAGTTAACTTTGTACATTCTTTACTTACCTTCTTGGTGAGGGGGATCACATTCCTATTTAATGGTTAGGCTGGAAAGGATTGCTTGCATAAGGAGGGGTGGCTGTTGTCAGACAAGCAGGAATAATTAGTTATGAATTCATGCCCCAAAATAGGGATGAGGCAGGTTAGCTTTCCAACTTCTGTGTTTATGAGTGTTTAGAGTCAGGATTCCTACTGTCCTTGTCTCTGTCATACACTGAGACGTCCTCTTCATTTGCAATTTTGTACAATCTGAGAACTCAAGAGAGTTATTGCAATATCAAAAAACAATTTTCTTTTCAGATTCTTCAAGCTTATAACAATGAAAAAAAAAATTCTTTTTTAATTAATCCCATCATTATTCTTACACCTACTTTTTCTGCTTGTATAGCAGTTATACCTATATGTAAATTAATTCATAACTTTCTGTACACAAATTTTAATAAAGTAAATAAATCACACGTTTAAGCCATTTTCTGTAATTCTTCATTTTTTAAAATTTTAGTTAGTTTATAAGGTCAGTATTTTTACATTCTTAGGTCATCAAAATCCGGCCCCTGATCATAACACATCTTGTCGAGTCAGTCCATTGGTATGTAATAAATAGATTTTGTAATTTAAGGAGGGTATGACATTTGATAAATAGTGTCTAGGTAGCACAAGGGTAAAAAATGGGGTTGGTGTTACCATAATGCCATCATTATGATAATAATCAACGTTTAATTCCTTGCATGCAAGAGCGAGGTTACCCTAATGTTCTACAAGGGCAGTCCCAGAGGTACCTGACCTGACGTATATATATGTTGTGTCAAACAAATGATTATGGTAAAAAGTACACCCTTATAAAGCTTAAGTTTGATGTTTGACGATGCTACATTGTTTAGTAATTGTTTGACAGCCATTAATAGTCAACTCGCTCACCGAATTTGAAAACATGGATAAAACTGGCCATCGTTACATGATACAATACTTTCATTTGAAAGGTCTTAATCCAACTAATATTAAAGCTGAGCTAGATTCTACTCTGGGGGAGTCTGCTCCTTCGTTTACAGCAGTAAAATATTGGGTGGCAGAGTTTAAGCGAGGCCATACGAGCTGCCAAGACGAACATCGCAGTGGTTGACCAAATGAGGTGACCATGCTAGAAATTGTGAAGAAAATCCAGAAAATGGTATTGGATGACCATCGACTGAAACTGCACGAGCTAGTAGACATCATAGGCATTTCAAAAAGTGATGTACATCCCACACTAACTGAAAATTTAGACATGAGAAAGCTGTGCGCAAGATGGATGCCGTGTTTACTCACAATAGAACGAAAGCAGCATCGTGAGGATGTTTCAGTCGAGTGTTTGGCGATGTTTTGCTGCAATAAAGCAGAGTTTTTGCATTGATTCATAACCATGGATGAAACATGGGTCCATCACTTCACACCTGAGACGAAGGAACAGTCAAAACAGTGGATTGAAAGGGGAGAATCGGCTCCAAAGAAGGCGAAAGCAGTTCCATCTGCAGGGAAGATCATAGTGTCAGTGTTTTGGGATGTGTGTGGGATAATTTTCATTGATTATATTCAAAAAGGAAAAGGAATCAATGGTGAGTACTATAAAAACTTATTGCAGCATTTGAATGATGAAATCAAACAAAAACAGCCGCATTTAGCGAAAAAGAAAGTTCTGTTTCATCAAGACAATGCACCAGTTCACACATCCATTATCGCCATGGCCAAAATCAATGAGTTAAAGTTCGAATTGCTTCCTCATGCACCCTATTTGCCAGACTTAGCCCCCTCTGATTATTTTCTGTTTCCAAAGTTGAAGAAATGACTTGGTGATAAAAGATTTGCCAACAATGAAGAGGTGGAGTCTGTAGTTGATGGCTATTTTGCAGAAGTCAACGGTCCTCACTATAAAAAGGGCATCGAAGCTATTGAACATCGTTGGGAAAACTGTATCGAGCTGAAAGGAGACTATGTAGAGAAATAAAGATATTTTTTCCCAAAATTTTTGTTTTCTTTGTTAGGTCGGGTACTTCTGGGACAGCCCTCTTAGCTCAAATGACTTGTTGGAGTAATCTGCACTTACCAGAGCCTGGAGTATGAGCAATGGACTTGGTAGTTAATGTGACTCCCGCATGGCTTAGGACTCCACCATTAGGAATTGTCAAACCTGAAATTTAACATTTCAATAATGCTTGTTAAATGTTGCATTTATGGAATCCATTTTTGGTAGACAGAAAGCTCAGAGAAATTTTGTCACAGAATAACCCATTTACATACAGCACTTATGAAGCCTTTGCCAAGTAAATGTAGTCAATAAACTTGCAGAATCACAGTAGATTCAGAAGAAAACAATTGTGTTTACTTTCACTGTTCCAATGTATGATTTTGTTACACTTATAATAATAATAATAATAATAATAATAATAATAATAATAATAATAATAATAATAATAATAATAATAATGACAATTTCTCAATACTCACAATTACTTACATTTTAGACTATAACAACATTTGAAACTATTAGGCTATTTATGCTATAAATTCACTTCTTGGTTGCTTGCCTATGCTAATCTACGATCTCAATAAACACAACTCCTGGTTTTCTGTGTATTGATGACCCACTGTCTCCTTGCTTACATTATTTGTCTATTTCATCTGACTTTAGCCCCATCTTCTTCGTAGCCATTCTTAAACCATCTGTCTATGACCTCAACCATAGTTTCCCATAGCTTTTATATTTTTATTCCCTTTTACAGTCAAAATCTTTCTTATTGATACTTCCCCAACCAAGTTTTTCCATTTCTGTTGCCAAACTTGTTCTCCCCATGTCTTTGATTACAATACAACATACAGTGGAAATCTGTGTTCACTTCACCGCACATTGGACATTTTCCTATATCCTCACTAAGCCTTATGCCTTTTAAGTTTCTAGCTCCTATTCTTGCCCATGCAAATCTTTCTCGCCCTAATTTATTGAATATCTCTATGTACTTTTCCCTCTTCCATATTGTTTTTATTTCCCTATATATCAAGGAACTTTTCTCTCTTGTACTGCCAAAAATATCTTGTCTGTCAGTATCTTTAGCCTTAATTCTATTTCTTTCCGAAAGCCTCTAATGTGATATTGTGCATTTATCCACACATCTCCCATGCCTATCTGTTCCATAACTTTCTGGATTTTTAATAACCATGACCCTTTCCACTTACTTTTCTCTTGCATATAAAAACATTCTTTGATAATATTAATATTCATGTGGATGTTACTTCAATTCTAGCATTACATATTTCATAGCTCAATATTTTAAGTTATGGTACACAGGATGCTTTGTAAAGCAGTTCTGGGTTTACCAAAATGTTCACCAAGACAAGTGAGTTTGTGGAACTAGAAAGGGCAAGAAGGAAAGGTACAACAGTGAAGAGAATTTTGAAGTATTGGTTCAGATGTTAAAAATTAGAGGACAGCAATATAATAAAAGAATGTCTGAGGTATCAAAGAGATGGATTGGGAGGAGGGAGTTAGTATGGGGAGGTGGGAGAACTTACAGAGGAGATTGGAATGGGGGATGTTCGATGACAAGGCGAAATCAATGTCAGTGGATTTTGGAAAGAAGTTAGATGTAGAGTAGAAGAGAAGCAGGCAAATTGGGGGGCAAGCTTTGAGAACACAAGTTCCTTAAAGCTATATAAGAAAGTAATCTCTGTTAATAAATATGAACTCCATTAATTTAAAAATATACAATCTGTAAGTAGTCAATATATTAAAACTAATAAAATATTACTTACAGGACCGTCTGCTCACAACCAATATAATAAATTGTATAACACATTTTTGGGCAATAAACAATTCCTGAATCATGGATCCTGACCCCCAGAAACAAACACCATAGATAGATAGTGTCTAGGATGGAAAGTGGATAAATTACAAGAAGCAGAGGCAATAAAAATGTTGGCAGACAAAACATGAGAGTAGGGAACATCAATGAGATGAGGGATTTTGCAGGAAAAGTAAGGAATAAGTGGATGAGAAAAGTAGCATGAGAGCATACATTGTTGTGATAATGATGGTGTATTGTAGAGGCTCTTCTTAGGCGTTATAATAGATAATAAATTAACCTGGGCACCGCATATAGAGTTTATAACAACTAAACTCTCTAGAGTAATACATTTGATTAGGAAATTGAAAATGCATGTTCCAGAAGTATACATTAGATCTGCATATTTCGCCTTCTTCCACAGTGTTATTTCATATGGCATTTTACTTTGGGGCAACAGTACTCACATTCATGATATTCTTGTATTACAGAAAAAAGCTATTCGCATAATGTCTTATGAATCAAAATTAGCCATTGTAAACCATTATTTAAGAAATTAAAAATTTTGACAGTAATTAATTTGTACATCTTCACAGTGGTATTGTTTATAAAACAACACATATCAGAATTACAAAACAGACAAGACATTCAATCTTATAATACTAGATCATGTCAACTGATTGATACACCATATTGTAGATTGACAACACAGAAGAGTTTTGAAATACTTGTCTCTAAATTGTATAATAAGCTACCAGTAAAGTTAAAACAAAGTCCCATACCTAGTTTTAAGAATAAATTGTATGACTGGCTTGTCACTAATCCTTTTTATTCACTACAAGTATTTTTTGATGTGTAGGTACATCTTAGTACCAATAATAATGTAAATATAATTTTGTAAATAGCCTATACTAGCATTATATTATCTGACGTCTATTACTGTAATAGTTCAATGATAATAAAATTGTTCTTATTCATACATACAATCTGGGGTTTAAGTCATGGGAGACCCTTGGTACAGTAGCACTAGATTTTGTTTAAATATATGGTTTGTTGGAGTTATAAATATAATATTCATCATTCAATATTCACAGGATTGCAAGATTATGTAGATAGACAATTGTGAAGACAATTTATTTACCTCCAGTGAGTGTGATTGGATGGTTTTTGTTTCCTCTCAGACCATTAGCTGGGAGGATATTTAACTCTGCCCCGCCAGGAAGACGAGCTGCTTCTGCTGTAAGTGCAACACTTCCTGCCACCATTTTGTTGGTCAGGTGTAAGGTAGGTAGAGTGATAGCTGCAGTTGTTCTGGTATCAGAGTTTTCATTACTACTACCATTGCCACCACGTAGTCGAGGATGCGAGCTAACAGCTGCAAACAAATTTCAGCAATTACAACAGGTATAATTAAGTGCTTGAGGGAAGATTCATTTTCATTTTGTTACATATCTCGGGGTGTCTACTGCCTTGAAGGTTTAAAATACCAGTAAGTTTTCACAAAATTCCAGTATTGCATTGAGTCATATTGCAGTAAAAATGCTGCTGTTTTCAAATGCATATTGTGGCTAGGTTAAAATCTTTACTGTTTCAGCCATAATAAGAAGCTGTGTTTATTACTACTGCCACACCCAATGTTACATGGGTAGTTATTTAAATCTTGAATAGTGATTTAATTAAACTTACTCTCTGTGCTCTTTATGAAATTTTTACACAATGATTGCATTTCTAACCTTAGCCTCTCCCCAACCCCTCCCTTGCAACAACCTTCATAATTCTGGATGTGTTGGTAGCTTGTAAAAAATTTTGGGGGTAAAGATTATTGAAATGTTTGTCATTATTATGCAAGATAAAAAATTATGGAAAACCAGATATTATGCAAAGCAATAACTTATTAAAAAGCCCACTTATTTGGTTAATAAGATCTTCCAAGAACCAACCACCTGAAAATTTAATCTAAAGTAAGTCAATGCTATGTGGATATTTCATCCAATTTTTCCAGTATGTAATCACTAATTCCAGTAGGTATATTCAACATTTTGAGTATCAGTAAACACCCTCATATATGCTTTAAACAAGTTAAGTCAGCTCATTTAAAGGTTCAAAGTGTGATTTTAAATAACATGTTTTAAAAGGGTTGCAATACTTAGGTTCTCTGAAACTATATATCCCACATTAATCTAGCTTTTACAACCACTTTTTACATACAGATAAAATGATCTGAATGTTTACAGCTTTCATTTTGATTACTGAAGTCGCTAATGGTGCTCTTGTATTACAAAAAAATAGCAAAAAGAAAATATATATATATATATATATATATATATATATATATATAATTTATTTCAAGAGAGAGATAGAGATTTGTTGGCCAAAAACTGAAAAAGTTGGTTTGTTGTATTGTTATTTGCCCCATGTATGGAAAGCCAATTTGAGAAAGGAGTATTTTAAAAGGAGTTGTGTCGTATTTCAACTGTTGGGGAGCCGAACTTATTAGTTGCAACCGCACGTATAATAAACAGTTTCCGGTAGCCTTCGCCCCAAATGTATTTTTACTGTTTCTTTAAATATTATATTTATGTTTGCCTCAGCTGCGTCAGTATTTATTTTAGAAACATGGATGTCTTGGCAAGGTTGTGGTGCGACTTAAGAATGTAGGCTTACACAGATTATAATTTTACTTCACTTCTTTTATTACTACTTGATATGATTTAAATAACTCTTCACTGATATAGAGAGTTGTGAGATTCTTTTTATTAATTAATTGCACTTTTTAACACGTAAACTATTTTCGTCTCACACGAATACGTATTATACTTCTCGAGGACGCATCTCGCATCCGGTTACAAACACTGTCTGCAGGCAACTGAATTGATTTCAACCGCCTAAACTTGTAAATTTCTGTATTTTAAGTCTCTGATTGGCTATTCGTAATCCAATAGAATACTTTTATATAACTTAAGCTTTTTTCTGGTTGTTGATTGGCTATTTTTATGAACTGTCACAAAAATTACATCATTGCTTCCAAGAATCACAAGTAGTATTGTTAAACTCTCAAACTCATTGCCTCAAGGTTACCTCATTGTTAGCATCTTTTAACTTATTATTCTCACAGCTCCTACATTACTAAATTATGTAATACATTCACATAACATTATTACACATGGATACAATAATATAAACATATACAATGATTGTAATATACACTCAAGGGAGGGGTTGGGGAGAGGCTAAGGTTAGAAATGCAATCATTGTGTAAAAATTTCATAAAGAGCACAGAGAGTAAGGCGGGCTGTTATTGAATTTATATATTATATAATTAGAATGAAATTATTTAAGTGTTAAAAATACTGCCTCAAAGCTAACTATAATTCACTAGCATAATTGTGAAGTTTATTTTGCAATGGCTGACTGAATTTAGACATTGTATCTATAAATGATGGTTTGCTTTCCCATGATAGTAACTGACCATCACAATTTGTCAAAATGATTTCCCTACAATACTTCCTAATACCGGAGAACCCACTTTCAAACAGAAATGCTTAACTTTTAGCAGATAGCAAACATTACAACACAATATTCCAACGTAAATGATGTCCAAGTGGTGTACATCATCTCGAGTTCCCTGAATGTAATAGAAAATTGAAAATAAATAAAAAATGTTTAAGTTAATTTAAAAAAAAGGCAAAAACTGGAATTTATAATTCAAATAGGCAGATTATATCACTCCCAAATACTTCAAAAACACCATTATACTTCTGATTTATTACCACCCAGTACAAGACTGTATTTTGCCAAAATCATGGCTCTAGTTATATACAAGGGCAGTCCAGAAAGTCCAGATATTTGGCCTATCATGGCAATGAGTAGGGCTAGAGCCGCCATCTTGGTGTCAGAACATTCCTACATTCAGTACGCATCCAGCTGTGGTAGCGTGAGGACTGTGCCTTCCTTACTGTGCTCTCTGTGAGTTGATAAAATGTGCACTGCAATAGAAAATCCCGCCACTTGTGAAGTGCGGTTGGCTAAAAAGAACAAACCAATTGAAATTCATCGTCAACTTTGTGATGTTTACGGGCAGGGAATAATGAGTGAAAGCCGAGTCAGGCAATGGTGCATTGATTTTAAAAATGGCCGTACCAATGTTCACGACGAGTATCGCAGTGATAGGCCTAGCCTTATGACTGATGAACTGTCAATACAAATCAATGACAAAATTCGTGAAAATCGTCGTTTCACGATTACAGAACTTTCGGAACATTTTCCCCAAATTTCACGGAGTTTGGTGCATCAAGTTGATGCTTTGATACTGACGCTGAACTGCATGCCGGCGTAAACCAGTGGTTGAAGTCACAGGCAGCAGATTTCTACAGAGAGAGTATTGAAAAACTTGTGCCACGGTATGATAAATGTCTCAATTTCAATGGCGATTATGTAGAAAAATAGCTTAAGAGTGTACCTTTCAAATGTAGATAATAAACGTTGATATTTGCATTTTGTTAATTGTTTATTTCAAAACGTCTGGGACTTTCTGGATTACCCTCATAATTTTATTTTCAATTTTTACACCATGACCTTTAAATCAACATATAAAGCTTTACTGAATCAAAATGTTATGAGGGTACATGGCAGAAACTTTAGAAATCTAACGTGCTGAGATGTAAAGTTAATTAAACTTACTTGTTGAAGGTAGATGCGGTTGATGTACTGTTAATGCCAGAGGCTGCGCATCTCCAGTAGGCAACATACGGATACTTGAAGGCGTCAACAACTGAATTGTGGGGCTTACTAGTGTCGCAGCAAGTCCTGGAGTACCCACCATCTGCTAAAATACAAACATGTTACTGGAGTTATTAAAAACCCATGCTACAGAGCCATCTGATACAAAACTGAAACTTCATTAACTTTATTCATCCTTCTTTCTTTTCTTTTTTAAATAGGTGCAAATTATTTATTAGGATTATCAACATAATTTATTTACATTTCCCATTACGAATTAAAATGTTACAACACAAAAGTGAGGTGCAAAAGTCACAGTTACCTAAAAGTAATTCCAGGTGCTACATATATGCTTTTCATTAAAAAGGAAAGAAAATCCATTCTTTTGCCCATTTTACATGTATCTTCCCAGAGTTTCAATATGTAATACGCACTTAGTTATAAAGCACAATCTAGGAAAATAAAATATATGAATTTCTGGATTTAAAAAGCATACACCCTTCCGTCCACTGATGCACAAACATAAATTAACTAGGTTAACTTTAACCTACAAAATTTAAACAGCAGATATGTTGACAATAGCTTGAGTTAGCAAAAATGTTATTGACAGAAGTCCTACTGTCCATTCCAAACCAGAGTTGCCTCTGATGTAAACAGAAGCACGAGCTTCGGCTTGTCACGAACCCAAGAATATACTCTTACGCCAACGTAAATAGTTCCTTAATACATGTATTGTATATGAAATATTAGAGCAGGAAAGGTATAGAACTGCACATTTTATTGCGGTTAGGTTATCATAAGAACTCATCGTTAAAGGTAATGTTAAGAGATTACAAAATACTATTTTTGTCTGCTTTGCACTAACGCCGAGTGCATCTTGCTTGTTAATACCAACCATAACGCATGACTGCCACTCTCTTACATATACAAGAAATGCAGCAATGAACTCCCAGAGGTGCTATCTAGCACCGAATAAACACTTTGCGTAACACAAGAAATATGATAAGTGAACAGTCATTCATAATACACTTCACAGATATGCTCAGCTCAGGTCAAATCTTGTGATTTAGTCAGTTGGTATTTGAGCTCACATGGCAGAGGAAGGTGCGTGTAGTGCGAATAAACTGTTCAAACACAAAAGCGGGAAACAGTTAAGAAGTGGCTAAAAACAAACAATACTTCATATATTCAACTCACTATTACAAAAATACCCAACACTCATTATTGCATATTACGAAACATATTGGATTTTACAGACATTTCAGTGAGAAGTGTAACGAAAGTGAGCACGGAATATAAACAGACATAATACAACATAGAAGAGGATAAAATGTGAGAACTTGTTTTGTGTGCGACAGTGCTGTGGAATTGTGGATAAGCCTGTCATTATTTTGGAGAGTAGTTCTGATTCTGATATGGCAGCTGAGTTATCTTCGGAGGATTCGGATTTGGGTGTTGCACTTTTGCCTGAGGATTGTGATTAACCTAAGTAAAATGTTCATTGCCGCATACTTATAAAATCGATTGTTACCTCAGGTTGCATTATTGATTCTCACATAGGGCACCTTTTTATAGATTAAATAGTGTTCAACAAGCAAGTGGGAGGGGAACAAGTAGCCATTATGGGCGGGGATTGCGAACTACTTTCGCGCGGATAATACAAAGAGTTTGTTTTCAGTGAAAGGCACTCTGATTTGGAATGGACAGTAGTAGTAAAACATTTACCAAGAATGAAGAGAACTTCTTCACCTGTTTACAGAAAATTCAAAGTATACATTTTATTCATCATCAGGTCAATATTTTAGGATGTTTTAATCAAAATCACCAGAACCATTTTCCAGCAAAAGGTTGTTTGGGATGGAGGAATTCTGCAAAAACATTTTCCAACATGCCTGACTTAAATATGTTTGGTAATAAAGCCTTGTGACTGAAAAAAACTGCAGTGAAGTATTTAGATTTAGATGAGACAAACCCACAATAGTCCACATTCCTGGGAAGAAAATCTTAAGATAGAAAACATCGTAAAGCTGTTAAAATTGGCAAATGGTCAACTAGGAGTATAGGTCTTCATGAGGAAATACAAAGTTAGGGTAATGAATTTTGAAGTGTGAATAGAGGATAGGGTAATACAGCAATTCCCCCAACATCCATACAAGTCATAAGATCTGTCAACAAGTGGCTGAAGATGCAGGTAATAGCACAGAAAACTAGTAAATTAGATGTGTCTCTCTCTCCTGGGCTTTCATTTGGTCACATGGCCATATTAGGAAATTGCTTGCCCTGCACTGCACTATTTCTAACCAATTCTGTTCCTCTCTGCTTTTCCTCCTCTCTGTGTGACGAATAATCAGTTGACACAAAGTCTGTGCTGTAGAGAGGTTGATATACTAAGACCTCATGTTATAGTGCTGTTATAATGCCAGAAGGTCTGTATAATTTAGCACACAGATCTTCATGTATGATTTTGTGACAAACTCTTGCAGATTAATGAAACAGTGATTTATACACACATTCCTCGATAATTGTGCACCTAACAGAGAAACAGTTTGTAATCTTGTGAATAGATTTAATGAAATAGGACTTACTCTTGATAGAAATCGAAAGAAAATTGCCATGTTCTTATACAGGAAAAACTCGGTGACATTAGAGAGAAGTTGGAGCAAACCCCAAAGAAACCTCTGCCAAAGCTTGCTCGGGAATCAGGAATTTCACAAACTTCAGCTTGGAATGCCACTAAACTTTTAAAATTAAAACCCAACAAGATAACTGCAGTTCAGAAGTTGCAACTAATGTAATAGTGTGAGTAGAATTAATTTTCTACAACTGGGTGTTGGATAATATTAATGATTAGCTCTATTGACCCATGTTTAATTTTTACTTTCTCTGCTATGTATAGTAAGTAGGGGAAGTATTGCATTCCACCCAAAAGTTCGATACCGAGATTTTGCAGGAAATATATGTTATGAGGTGCACTGAATGCATATAAAGCATTTTTGGAAACATGTCCGTGTGTGTATCTGTCTGTGAACAGCATAACTCAGAAACGAACAGTCAGATAAACACCAAACTTGGTATTTAGGTTCAGTATCTTCCAGAGATGTGACACAAAGATTTTCAAGAAAATCCCCCACCCAGATTACCCTTTACATGGAACATTTTTCAAAAATTTTAATTTTCTTAAAAATGGCTCTAACAATTTTGATTAAAATATGTATTTAAAATACTTTCATGACGAATAAAATGTATATCTTGAATTTTCTGGGAATGTCTCCAAAAGTATTCTTCATTGTGAACGACTTTTGCATAACTGATAAACCATAAGAGATAGACAAAATTTTACTACATAAAAAATGTACTTCGCGTTAAAATACACAATTTATGTCATATACATTTTTTTTTGTTGAGTGAACCATTTTCGAGATATTGCTTGTTATTCCCTTAAATTTTCCAATACTTACACTTTTTCTCAAATTCGTTATTCATTTTTTTTGTCTGGTAATGCAAAGAGAATGGAATACTCCACATAGCAACCAGCTCTTAAAATATTTGACTATCGCTTAAAGCCTACCAATTCCCCTTGCATCTACAAGAAAATTAGCAATAAGATTAACATCTCAATTAACATGAAGCATATGGAGAATAAGCATTTGTAAAAATAGTTTGTACAAGAGTAGAGAAAGTCATGTGAGTGTAACACATCAATTTTTTTACAGACAAAGCATGATTTTATTTACATTGCCATGTAGAATTAACAAGTGTTAATGACAATTTACATGACTAATATTTACAAATACTATCATGGAATTAATAAATAAATGTATTAGTTCCTTAGACTCACATGTGCTGAAACAGGAAGTTGAACATGATGCTGTGCTAGTGTGGCAGTGGGTGTTGGAGCAGAGACCGACGTTGCTGCTGCTGACGATGAAGTGGTCACTGTAATCTTAGGGCCCTCTCCTCCATGACCGTGGACTTCAGCAGGAGCTGGGGGAGGTGGTGGAGGAGGTGGGGGAGGAGGTGGTGGCGGTGGAAGTTGTGGAGGGGAACATGCAGTAGCAGCACTAGATAGCGAGGATGAGCTACTGTATATCACTCCACATTTGGTGAGAGGTTCCTCTGCCCCATCACTCATTGGCTCTTCTCGTTCTGCTAAAAAGAGAATGTTAATACAGTTAGACCATCACTCTTTTTAAGAACTGAACATTTTATGGGAAGCACTCAGCATTTCACTACACTGGATGACTCATCTAAAACTTGCACTGCAAATACATCTGAAACTAAAATATGAATGGAAAAAGACTTTCACATGCATGAATGCAGGGAAGAATCTCGTTGAAGCAGATGATATAAGGTCATTCAAAAATGTAAGCTAATATGATTTCAACAAACTTGTGACTTTTTAAATATAAATACAACTGATAACACAGAAAATAACATTAAGAATGCTGGCATTGTTGCACTGCAATACGTCAGTTACATCCTGAAAAATTCTAATGTGAAGTTGTCGCTTAACATACAATGAAATACACATCAGCTGCACATTCTGAGGTTCATTCGTGTCATTGGGTCTCAAGCGCAAACTTTACGTTGCAATTAATCTCAAGGTGACTGATGTACGAGGTGTGGCAATGAAGAAACCAGACTGATTGTTGTGCGCATTTCCGGCTTCATCAATGACAAAGAGAAGAGTGGGAATTGGCCTTGGGACTCTCCCTGACACATGTACAAAATTTCACGCTGCTATGATGGTAAGTCTGGTTGTGAGCCTTCTTAGAAACAGGTCGTATATCTGAGCTCCGTTGGAATTATGCTATGCTCCAAAGTAGAACATGTTAATATCAAATTCCTCATAAAACTTGGAAAACCCGCCACAGAAACTTACGATTTGTTGAAACAAGTTTATGGTGATCAGTGTCTATCTCGTACGCACGCTTTTGAGGGGGTTAAGAGGTTCATGAATGGTAGGGAAGACGACGAAGACGATCCGAAATCGGGCCGTCCTTCCAACTGAAGAGAACATGGAGAAGGTCAGTAGAATTGTTTGAGAAGACCGCCTGAAGGCCAGACTGTCAATCAAGTTTATTATAGAACTGTTCTGAAGACCCTTCGTGAACGTGTGAGACGAAGGAGACCAGATCTGTGGAAGAATCGCTCTTGGATTCATCAGGATAATGCGCCAACCCATAACGTGATGTCTGTGGAGAGGTTTTTGGCAAAAAACAATATTCCTAGCCTATGCGACTTTTTTTTTCTCTTCCCAAAAGTAAAGTCTCCGCTCAAAGGAATCAGGTTCGAGTCCGTGGTTGCAGTGAAGGAAAAAGTGATGAGACTCCTTAGCAGCATAACAGAAAAAGACTTGCAGCACTGCTACCAACAGTAGAAAATTTGCAGGGAGTGGTGCAGGGATCGCGGAGGGGGCTACATTGAAGGGGACAACATTTCAGTTGTTTAAGTTTTTTCAATAAAGAGTTACAGCATCAGTCCGGTTTCCTCATTGCCACACCTTGTATTACAATGCGAAAAAGCTGTTCTTAACGTTATTTTTGCTGTTATCAATTGCGCTGGAAATAACACAAGCTTTCCAGTTGCAAAAAAAGGGAAATAAATAAAATTAATCTCTTTCAGTAAATGAGCAGCCCTTGCTACCCTTAATCACCTATGATCCATCCTCTCCTTCCTCCGTTTGCCCTTCTGCCTTTCTTATCTTTCTTATTTCCTTTCAGGTACATTGATCATGCCCTCATCCATGCAAATGCTTCTTTTTCCGCTGTATTACAATAATCCACATCTCCTTCTCTTTCCATTTCCTTTAGTGGGAATATAAATGCAGTGTGTTCATTATATTGCCAGACCATGGACAGTGCATATGCATGCTCTGCTCACTGTCTATTACACTGTGGGGTTTTCTGTTCTAAAACTCCAATGTTACTTACTCAAAATGATAGTAACATGCACTATAAGAACTATTAACCTTGTTATAAGTTATGTTAAAAGCTGTGTTCATCTGCATTGGGACCTTCCTGGAATTCCTTGTTGTCTCAAGGTTGTAAATCATGAACTATAGCCACTCTATAGGGTTTCAATTTTAAAATGTTAGCAACTCTATGAACAAAGGTTTTTTAAAACACCCACTTGCTGTGCAACATGTCCACCACACTTCTTAGGAAAGCATTCAAACGATGCGCCAGTTTTTCATCAAATTTTACCTCTGTTAGAACATATTTTCTTCCTGAAAATGTCTACATACCTATTTACATGATTTGGTTTCTACATATGTATTGTACATAAAAATGCTTGATTCAAGTGTGAATTTTTGGTAGGCATTTCAGTGGAATTATAAGAGTAATCTAATGTACGAGGGCTGATCAATAAAGACTGAGACTAATTTTTTTTCACAGATATTTATTACTCCATTTCAATGTTGACATCTTTTTCAAATTAGCCCCCTCCTAACTGAATGCACTTTTTATAGCATCTCTACCAGTCCTCGAGCACATGGTGCAGGCATTCTTTGTCAGGTCTTTGAGAATCGCCTCACTTTTCTTTAGCACTGCTTCAGTGTTCTCAAATCGAATGCCCCGGAGCTTTGCCTTTAGTAATGGGAATAAAAAGAAATCACAGGGGGTAAGACCGGGGCTTTAAGGCAGATGCGGCACATAGGTAATGTTGAATTTAGCCAAAAATTCCTGGACTTGATTTGCGACGTGAGGCCGCGCGTTGTCGTGATGAAGTCGCCACCCATCCCGATGATGTTCTGGACGTTTCCTTGTAATGTGCTTCCTCAGTGTAGCCAATACTGATGTGTAGTAGCTGATGTAACAGTAGTGTGAAGGGGGGGGGACTGCATGCTGGTAAATCATTCCATTCCAAAACACCAGGCCCACCTTGCTTAGCACAGAGGGCTCGCCCTTCTTTGAAGTCCTTGAACCACCTAAACACAGTTGCACGAGGTAGTGCATCTTCACCGTATGCTTGCTTCAGCTTTTCGAAAATTTCAAGGCTGTATGATTTAAACGAAAATAAAATTTTATTGCGCTGTATTGCTCCTCTCGTGTCACCTCCATTTTATGGTATGCGAAATTCAAGTAGAGTCAACAATATACAGCATTACTACCAACCTACTGTTATGAGAGTGCCGTCGCTTATGGACATTATACATGAAACCCTGCTCTTTTCAAGTATTCGTGGTAGAGACATAAAACTATCAAGGAAACTACAGAAAAAAATCAGTCTGTCTTTATTGATCAGCCCTCATAATTCATAAACAACATAGATGCCTTGAATAAACTTTCACTTTTGAGATGCACAATCAACAAACTCTAGTCTTTACAGCTCAAACTGAAGGCAGCAGTTGACACAGTATAACACAGGTGATAAATGTAACCTTGAACAGGTCATTCACTGTTAGTGTGCTAGTGGAACATACCAAGGTCACTGTAGTGCTAGCAAGCTTTGCATATACGATCTATGGCCTACTTATAAATCAAACACATGGTATACTATAAATGTGATTGGTTGGTTGCTCTTGCTCAGCAACTGGTGTTCTCCAATTTGTTTTCTTGCTTCTCAGTAACTGTTAAAATTTCGACTCTTCTGGAGATCAGTCACATTCATTACAGAATTTGCTTCTCTACTAAGTACACAATTTGGAGTAAGAAGGATGTTTAATTTATGTAGATAGGTGGCCAAACAATCATGTCCTGTAGGTAATCAGAAGAGTGCAACAGCTTTTAATCGTGTACATTCTGGAATTAATGTCCTTCTGGCTAGGTCAAGGTGACCCACTGACCAGCAATGGGTGTGGTCCTCCATCACAATGGGGGGTTGTAAATGAGTGATGTAGCTGCCAAAACATAAAAGTGGTATTCATTCCAAAACAGCTATATTAAGACTCAATAATAAACATGCTGTAATTCCTAAATTACTGGCGGTGGAGAAGGGCATAGTAACTGATGCATTTTTGCTCTTACAACTTCACTAATTTAGATTATTACCCAGAACATGTTTCTACATCCTGAGAAACATAAAATAAAAGTCATAAAACATGAACTAAAGGATCTTTTACTTGTGCACATTTGTGTATTTCTCTTCTTATAAGTGTCATCAGATGTAATTGCTTGTTGACTTGCTTCAAACATTGTGAATGTAAATTATGTTAAGGTGGAGAAGATAAACAGATCTCAACATTTTCTAGAGATTTCTCTAACATAAGGCCCAATCCTGTTAAAACCCTCTTTCTGGTTCCAGTTTTAAAATCACTGTTTACTTCATTAAAATAAATGTTTTAAAATACTAGTTGTTATAGTCAGCATGTATGATATCTTATTTATAGTAGGTTTATATGTATATGTATCCAAGTAAAATTAAAAAGAAAGAAAAAAAAATTATCATATGCTCTGTGGTCAACACTGTCTAACTATTAGGAAAATGACACGCTTCAAAACTAGTAGTAGTAATAGCTGTTTGAGTGGCGTAAAACTTCTGTGGTCATTAGCGCCACCCTCTGGCTATAGATTTATTCATGTTGAATATATACACAATACATACAAAGCAATTACAGGGTTAAGCAACCGAGATTATAAAAGTAGAAAAAACAAACAATAAATACATAAGTTATACAACAAATAAAAACAAACCTCACAAATCAGTAGTACCAGAAGTAATCTTCAGCAAACACAAGCAGTTAAGTCAGTACTGACACAATTTGGAAGTCGTTAACATATCAGAAATTACACAATTACATCTTTGTAAGGAAACCACTGAATTTAACAAACCAAAAAAGTTTGGTGATATAGGCAGAGTCATCCCTTAAAACCCTAATTACATTTCAAAACTATTGGTTTGAAGCAGTGCTGTCATGGTAATTTCTCTCTTGGCCATACTTCATTTTCAAAGATGTCTTCAAGGTAAGTGAAATTTTATGGAAAATTTAAACTTTAACAAAACATCTTATAAATTTATCTTATATGACTTCAAGTTCACTAAATTATCTTAAAACATGATCATTGTTATCAATCAATCTCATAAAACAACATTTTGTAACTTACAATATAGTTTGTGCTAAAGTTGCAATTGATGGATATAAAAATGGTAATAATTTACTAGCCTTCCATTTATTTAATAGAAGATCATTAAACAATGTCCCAAGTGGACATTGGATTTGTCATACATAGGTATACTTTTGTCCTGATAAATCCTGGAGCGCCATGGTACTTCAATTACTTCATAACCATTCTTTAAAACATGGTTCTGGCTTTCAGAGTTGCAATTGTGGACCATTTGTGTGTATGGACATTAGTTGTGATATATAGTATGAATTCTCTCAATTTTAACCAAACACACACAGAGAAAGCAGCACCAAAGAAGAACACTGTATTACGGTTTAGTGATGAGGTAGAGTTTCGAAAATTGGAGTCATGAAGTGCTTAAAAAATAAAAAAATAAGATGCTAAACTCCTACGATAGCAATATAGAATAAAGATATATTATCACAGAAGAGATCAGCTCTGGCAAAGGGGAGAACAGCAATGACAGCTGTTAGACAATGTTTATTTAAAATGCCAGAGTTGGAGATGAAATGGTTGGAAAGATTATATAGTACATGGTCCACAGAATATTTTGTAAGGAAGTACTAGGGTTGACAACAGCTGCAGCAAATGAAGTGGCTCAAATTGAAATGGGACGAGTAACAAGAAAAGGAATGGTTATGGAGAGAGCCTTGAAATATTGGCACAGGATCTTGAATTCTGATGACAATAATTTATTACAACAATGTCTAAAATACCAAGAAACTAGTTTCAAAAATATGGGATGGGTAAATGAACTAAGAAATAACCTTGAGAATAATGGCATGGGAGATGTTTGGAGGAAAAGAGATGCAAATTACAAAGGTTTTTGGAAGAGTATTAGAAGAAGATTTGAGGACATCGAGATACAATGATTTAGTCAGATAACTGAGAAGAGATCTTTGATTTTTTATGTTAACATAAAAGAAAAAAACACTGGGAAAGAGAGAAATATGTAGACAACACAAATAAAGAAGAAAGAGCAGGTATAGCATGGTTAAGGGCAGGAATATGGAGGCTAAAAGGGAAGTGAAATGGCTATGCACAAGGTGAATGTCCATTATGCGGGGAAAGTGAAGATATACAACATATTATATTTGAATGCAAAGAAACACAGATTTGGAGAAAAGAAAGTTTATGGTATGGATGAATAGGAATAAAGATATACATACAATTCTACATAAAAACTGTAAAAATATGGGTAAATACTCAATGAAAGTAAAAAATAAATGGATATGGACGGTTAAAAGAGGAAAAATAATGTAAATAAATAAATATATATAACTACTAAATGTATCAACATATAACTGTAATTCACAATGACTGCTCATCTTAGTGGCCGGGCCAAATAGAGAAGGCAGTCTAAATATGTAATAACTTAGTGCTCAAATAAAATTATTCATATTCATAATATTATCGCCATATGGGCTCAATGTTTTCTTTCCCATACACCATATGCCTTCACACAGCCTCCATGACAGCACTGATCTGAAGTAGAATTTTTGTTTTCTGTAGGACTCTCTTTAAACAAACTGAAAATGCAGCTAATGTCTAACAGACCAGCAACCGCAACATTAATAGACGGAATACCCCTCACATATGTAAGCAAGTATACATACCTGGGGCAAAAAAATCCCCTTTCAAGATAAAATGAAGAAGCAAACACAAAGAAGCCTGGAAGCCTGTTAGTGATCATGTCTGGCACCCATACCCTAGTACAGGGTAAACAAACAGCAAAACAAAGAAACAAAATCTAAATATGCCAATGGAAGATGCAATGTAAAATCCACTGTGTCTGAAAGGCAGATTCTCTGCTGTAACAATAAACCAGCTATCACAAAACAGACATGGCACAGCTAACCATCAAAATTAAATAGAAATGGGGAGACCACATTGAGAGACTACAAAGCATTAGATGGACATACAAGGCTATCATGTGGGACCCCATAGAGACAAGTGACTTGAGCCAATTATGGCTCCTCTTTCAAGAAGTAGCTGTTTTCGCAGAGATGGCCGCAGCTACTTAACGTATCTGGAATGATGAACTACAATTTTCAGCTCCTGCTTGTCACCACATCGGCAGCCCGATTAACAGTCAGTAGCCGGCTGCACCAGGTACCTACAGAGCTCACCAGGTTGCGAGCATAGATAGCACTTATGCAGTCTCCACGTCATCACCTGATCCTCCAGTGCCCCTCAAGCGATACTCTCTGATGAAGAAGAGTGTGTAACAGACTTAGTTCTCAACGACCAGCGAAGGACTTTTCTTGAGCTTCGTGTCTGGGAGCGGCCGTCCCCACACTTTTCTGCCTTGTCTAAATTATACACATACCTTTCGGCATAAGTAAATTTCTAAATTCTTTTTAGTGTGTGGAGCGGCACTTAAATCTTATCGAAGCGAGTTTATATTGGAGGATCACCATGTGTTAAATTCTGTATAAAATGGCAAATATTGTGTGAGAAGGACAAAGCAGAATGCTATGTGTTTCAACTGTAATTTATTACTGTTTCTACATTTGGATGTGAATATATTCAGTGCTTTTGGAGCTGTACGAATTATTAGTTTTATTTAGAACTGCTTTAAATTCTTATTTCATTTCCTTTAACCTTTGCTAGTACAAAGATTATTACTCCGAGGGAATGCTTTATTTCCAATGCATTCTGCAATGGGCCCGGCATTTTACATTTTTAGTTAATTTTTTTTTTTTAAGAAATTGTTGCATTCTACGCATTGACTATATGGCAGACTAAGACATAGATGGGCAGACCCCTTCATGGAGCACGCAGGTTGGCAATGGTCACAAGTAGTGAGAGGACGAAGAGACTAGAAATCCCTGGAGAGACATTTGTGTAGCGACTAAATAGTGAAAATGAATAAGTAGTGCTGTTATTACCCTTAAATGCGCTGCTTTGCAGTTATGCAAAGTGCATGTTAACGATTTATTTTAAAATGTTATATATTTATTAACTTCAATACTATTGTAGTGCTTTTTTTTTTTTGGTGCAAAAAGAAAAATCCATGCAACTGCAGTCAAATATAATCCCGTCATCATCCACGTGTGCCACCACACCGATTATTTTACATGGGCTCTCCCCATTCTTTACTACAGGTACATTTAAGGGTTACACAGTGATTGAATAGTGAATCACACAAACAATCAGACAAATGTGAGTAAATAAACACGTGCAATTGCAGAGTAGCTCACCACATTAGCTTTCGCTATTTGATAGGAGGCCCTTGCCCTTCAAGGGACACTTTAAAACATTTTACCTATCATTTGGTGTTATTGCTCTACTGCTTGACTAAGGCATTTAATTGAAAGATACATTAATTTGACACTATTATAACCATGTAATTTGTTCTCAAGTTTACATTACCATATGTGGCACAGAAAAATCTTAATCTAAATAAAATACACTTGTAGCTTTATTTGAGCACTTACCTGTGGCTGTAGAAGTCGTGTGTGAGATGTGATCCCTGTTCCGAGGGTCATCCAACACCTGCGCACTGTCGGGAAGCAGAGTGTTGAAATCTATATGGTCCCACTGTGCAGACAACTCCTTTTTCAGCACTGCCAATCTCTGCTGTGCTGCTATCTTCTCCCGAGCCAATCGTTCCATTTCATGTTCAAACTCTCGCTCCTTCCGGCGCAAAGACTGAAAACCCATTTATGGCATCATAATATTAACTTATTTATTATATATATATATACATATGTAGACATTAATACAGCATTGATGCAACAATATAACTTCATTACAGTCAATGAGTATCTTATTTTAGTATTACCTGGGGTTAAGTGTCTTAACATATTACTGAATCTCAGAATTTTGCAACCAATAGGAGAAGTAACTTTTTATATTTTACTAATATGGCAATTTATAGTAAAGTGATAGCAGTATTAAGAAGCAAATTACTATTGATGTTTTCAGAATGGAATTATTCTCATTAACACTGAGAATAATTATTTTATTCATGGTATAGAATAGCAATTCATTGTATAAGAGATTGGAATAATATTTTAATATTGAATGAAAAATTTTAAAAAAGCTTTAATCTCTTGTGGCATACAAAATTTCTCCGCTACTAAAACGTAAATCAGAGTAATTATTTTAATTGATTATGTAGATTTATCACTACTAGATGGGAATGTGGTGGCACCAATGCTGGTTGTCTTGAGATAATGGATACATAAACTGAAATTAATGACAGATAGTATAAGTGCAAATTGAAATGTGTACAGAATAAGGGAAATGTTTATTCCTGAAGACATTCTGATGGATGCTCAGAGAGCGAAAATTCATTGGTTCCTAAAAAGTCTGCTTTTCTAATTGATAAAGAGTACAAGTCATTTTGTGAGCTAGAAAAACAAAGGAATGTGATGGTGGTAACTAAGATATCGTTCTAGCATATCTTTCAGAAAAGATAAGAAAATGCAAACGATCATCCTTCTGGTTATATCATTCCATGTTAAAGAAGACATTATGGAACATGAATCTAATATGTAATGTTGAGAATTTATTTTTGTTGATTAGGGTTAGGTGACGGGACACCTAGCAAGGAATCTTCCGGGAGGAATAGAAGAGATGATGGAACGGCAGGAGATGTATAGGCTGGAGGAACGGCCGACCAGGCGACAGAGTTCCCTTTCAGGTTTATCATCGGCCGGAGAACGCTCAACGGCGGCCCTCCCAAGCCACCGGAGGGTGGCTCACAGGCTCCCACCCAGCGGAGACCGGGAAAAGCTCGACCCCGCAGCGGAGGCTCGAACGGCCTCCATCTGACGGGTCCAAGAAGGAGTTCCAACGTTACCGTGATCTATCCCGCTCGGTTATTTCTGTTAATTACTACGGAATATTACTTGAAGTCTAGTTTCAGGAATGAAACAAAAGCATTGTGGCAATGGATTAAAACAGGTTAACTCAATACAGAGATTAAAACCAGTATTTAGGTTCCTAGGAATGACGAAACAAACTGTAGCTGATACGGAGGTAACAAATTATGATACAAGTGTTAAAAGTAGGGTTTTATTTTGTAAGTAGGAATGTTTGCGAAACGAAAGCCGTTAACCCGAGTTTCGCAATCCTAGGAGCAAACTAAAACCACTTTTAACACGTATGGCGTAAACTAATTTTTAGACAGCGCTCGAATTTGTAAAATAGCAATAATATTATATTGATTCCCCAAACTAACAGAGATCACGTTTAGAACACGTTCTTGAAACAAGAGAAATGACGTTAAAAAGCGAGATCTCAAATGTTTTGCCGATTCATTTTTCAGTGGAATTATTTTCACCGTATTTTGCCTTACACCAGGCAATGAAGCGATTAAATGCTATATCATATTGCTTTCTGGATTTTTTGGGCCATACTTATTCTTTCTGCTGCTTCTGCAGTTTCATTTCCATTTGTTTCTTCTGAATTCATAATTTCCGCAATTTAATCTTTATGTAGGTTAGACAAATGAGTAACGTTTTAGATCAAAGAAAGGTGGCAGTATAACGTATAGGTTAACTCAAGGGTGGTAAAAATGCCTCTCTCTTTCGAGTCATCAAATAAGCAACACGCACTACACCTCTCAGCAGCACATGGAAAACAAATGAATAGACGGCTAGAAAAGGAGTTGCGCCTGCGAGTCACAGTGCCTCGCGAGTCGCGCTTTCGCCACCACTGCGTTAACTCTACAACGAATTGCGATAAATTTAAGTATGACTATTTGTATTGTGAACAGATAATGCGAGCGCAATGAGAAATTAATAATGTAAAAAGACATGTGCAAATACAAAGAGTAATTGCCATGAGAATGGATTTGAAACCAAAGTTGGTCACGCTGAACATTATTGCACTAGTGATAATCTAATGCTTTTAGCTTGTGTGCTCTGTGTTAGAACTTCTACTTTTAGGCCACACTGTCTAAAATATTTTAATTCCCATTGTATACACTAAATTTAAGAAAATGTTACTGTTATTCACTGACACATTCTGTCAATATTTGGTTTGAAATATAAAATTACTGAATTATATAAATTGGAAGTTGGAGTGCTGCTTTTCTGTACAAATACTACGTTTTGTTAAAATTTGCCAACTGGAAAAATAAAGGTGTTTGTGCCAATTACATCATAAAGCATATTTACTTTTAAAGGATGTAATATTGGTTGTATTTGGTTAGTAAAGTACGTTTCAATAAGAAAGCATTTTCTCATTTCCACAATCTGTGTGAAATATGAACCAACAGACCATTGCACAAAAAAGGAAATAGAAATGTACTGCAGAATTATAGACCTATACCTATTACGTAAAATTTTAAAAACAATCTAGAGAAACTTATTTGTAGTAGATTTATATCCTTTTTAGACAAACATATCATATCATCAAGTGAGCAACATGGTTTTAGAAAAGAAGAAAAAAACAGCAATCCACAGAATCCACAATTCTTGATTTTTTGACAAGCGTACATGAATCTGTAGACAATAAAGAAAATGCACTAGGGTTATTTTTGGTTCTAACCAAAGCTTATGATCTTATAGACCATGATATTCTGCTAAATAAATTAGATATATATGGCATTAAGAGAGTCATAAATGGTTTAAATCATATTTAACTCAAAGGAAGCAAATTGTAGAGATAAGTTATTTTCATAAATACAAGCTAAAACAGAAAAAAAAAATTCTGTCACTAAAGAAATAATACAAGGCGAGCCGCAGGGTTCCGTTCTAGGTCCAATTCTCTTTTTACCTTACATTAATGACTTACCGCTGAACATTACTAAATCTGACACTACATTGACCTAATCCACCAATAAAAATAAAACGTGAGAATGAACTTCAACTAATATCTTTAAATGGGAACCCACAATTAGGGTCAATTTAAATGTACCCTAAAATGACCATCACAACTCCTCTAAATAGAACACGACTAATGTCATTTATTTTCTCTCATAATATCAAGCAACCTTTATTCAAGGCATTTCTTTCTACAACGCTTAGTTTTGGAGATATTGTTCCGTCTGAACTTGAATGGTCCACCCTGTATATTCAAGCAAATCTATTTTATTTTATCACCTTTGAAATAATTACCGTATTGATATACTATTATCATCTTTGTATTCACTTGTAAATATTGTAAACATGTCTTTCTGCTATTTATCGAAGAAGCCACAATTTCTGTAATTAAATTTTACTGTGAATAAGCAATACAATACACGGGCTACTGATGTTTCAAACTATTTTAAGCAATTCAATCCCAACTGTTCATTTTCTTGCAGTAGAAGCTTCGTTTCCTTTTAGCTCCAAAAAAGTTAAGGGTTCCGATTAAAAAAGTCAAACGCAATTTAGAAATATATTAATGTCAAGGCTTACTACTGCCTCACATTCTAAAGGTCCCAAATTCGAATCTGGTTAGGATAAGGTTTTCTTCGAGATTTTCCCCTTATCTTGAGATACCGAATGTCGGGCAACTCTCAACTCTAGGAACTCCGGGCCCATTTGAGCATCATTTCAACTATTTCGTTCATTCATAGTCCAATATGACCTACTTTTAAAAAAAAATGTTACATGTTCAATTCGTAAAATCGTATTGAACTGTGGACGCTTAGGTTCCGTTGAACCGCGAGGGATAGTGGGTTTGTCCTTAGGCTGATTTCGCACCGCTGCGCTGGAACATTCCCTGTCCCCTCCGCCTATACTATCCACTATCTCACTCTCTCAAGCACCTTCTCTTTGGAGGTCAATATAATGCTACTCGCCTCTCCCGCCCCACGAACTTCGCATCGAATAATGACAGCCGCAATAACCGGCAACGTCGCGCCACCTGAGAGCCACGTGCTCCCTTTGGCACGTGGCATCACATGCTTGGCTCGCGACGTTGCCACATATAAGACACGGCCTGCAGTGTGCTGCACTTCATTCAACCTTAAACACACGTGTAAGTCTAAGTGTATGTGAGGCTAGGCGACCTTCACGACAAGCTAAAAACAAAAGCAGGCGTTTGCGCTAGACACAAATATATCTGCTTCTGGGCGCACACACACACACACACACACACACACTCTGGTGCTGCATTTCTTCCCAATGCTAGCCTACGCTTATCTCTCTACACGTAACCAGAGGGGAATCAGTGGACAACTTTACTGTCCAACTTTACTATAAACAGCTTGCTTTCGTGGCAAACTGAAATCACATTTCAATAGTTGAAAATAATTACCATAGCAAATGTATACCTGGCATCAGCATTTTTCAATTCTAGTCAGTGGATAAATGCCTAACTGGATTTATGATTGCTTTATTTCCTCCTGTTTGCTTTTAAAATTGTGTTTAACGTTAGCTCTTGGGTTTAGAAAGTGTGGAGTATCGAAGCCCTAAGCACTCGACCATTATTGTATAACAAAGGAGGCTTCTTTCTTACTAGACCTCATTAACTTCATGCAATCCTTGATTAAAGCGTTGATCCTTTGACCTCTAAGTGGCTCACAGTCACACAACAGATCTCGCCGTTTCATCTGCCTTCTTACATCTCATACAGGTTGGATCAACTTCTTTACCCGTATAGTGTCCCTTAAACGCTCACTCTTACTTCACACGGCACCACAGGCGGTGACAATGGTAATACATGAAATGAAATTATAATTGGGAAAGGAAATCTGAGAAGGAAACGTTCCAGGCCCACATTTTATTTTAAACAAGATGTGACTTGTGACAGTTACTAGAGAAGCACGTTTCCGTGTGGTTTCCATGGCAACTTCTCCGCTGTTGCTCTAGCCAGTTAAGGTTCCATCATCCCCTCCCTTCCTTTCGCCCACAAGCTGAATTTTTGAGAGGTAACAATAGCATACTACTTCGTATGAAGGTTACAATATACAAGAGGTTACCAGGTGCAACTTTGACGTTTTCCCACCATTATGGGATAGTCACTAGAATCTGGTGATATTCGGGTTGTTCTGTTCCATTCATAACCGGCAACTCCCCCGCAAATACATGTATTGGGAAGGTTAGTTATATTGCATGTTACTTTGGCGCCCTGTTTTTATATTCGCAGGTGTAAAAACTTTGCACGCCGACAATTTAGTCATCAACTACGCACCGATTATAATAATTATATCACTATTTGTATGTCACATTATATTAATTAGGCTAATTATAAGAGTATTATTTAACATATTTTTAGGTTAAGTTGTTACTATTAATTAGGTCTTACCTTTGCAGTTAACTAAAAATCTGAATTATTTTTAAACTTTTTGGTGTTAGCGTTGTCTGTATGGAGTTTTATTTTTAAAGGAAGAGGATCTGTATACAAGAAAAACAAGAAATTTAATTGTTTGGTTTAGGTTAAGTACGCCGAAATCATTAAAACTAACTATAATTTGTTCTTCATATTATTACAGTGCAGTAGTTTTCAGCGTTTAATAACATACGCATGTTATATATTCAGTGCTTAATTTAACACTTAAAGGTGCATCCCGGTTATAGGTTATCAGCGATTATCGAGAAGGAAGACGATGGCCAAACCTTTGCGCCGAATAAAGAATATTGCAGAACAGAATCTAACAATGGCTCATAATATCGAAAGTGACCGAAATAGTGCGTCTTTTGCAAATAAGTTAGCTGATGATTTCTCCGGTTATATATCTAGTGACTCAAATTAGAACGTTGGCCGCCCTGACATACGGCATTAGATATTTTTTATAACTTGGGTTAAGCTGCGCCCCCTATACCACGTAGTTCCATACTGCTTACTAGCGTTCTAACTCAACCTAGCAACGTTGTTCTCCACTTCCCTGTTATGAGTGAACCGTCAAAAGTCGCCTCTTGCTTAAATGCTACTGTAAGTTTAGGGTACCTCCCCGGTATTTGCCAGTTATAAGAAATGAGGAAAACTTGAAACAAAAAAAATTTCTGATGTGTTACACTCACATGACTTTCTCTACTCTTGTACAAACTATTTTTACGAACGCTTATTCTCCATCTACTTCATGTTAATCAAGATAAACATTTACAGAGTCTATCTTATTGCTAATTTTCTTGTAGATGTAAGGGGAATATATATTTACAAGGGCAATATAGAAATACAGTAGCCTTTAAGCACATACATATCTCTTAATAGCTGGTTGCTAGGTGCAGCACCATTCCCTTTCCCACAGATTAATACTCTTTGCATATCCAAGACAAAAAAATGAATAACGAATTCCCATTTGAGAAAATAAGTATTGAAAAATTTAAGGGAATAACAAGCAATATCTCGAAAATGGTTCACTCAACAAAAAAAATGTATATGACATAAATTGTGTATTTTAACGCGATCTACATTTTTTGTGTAGTAAAATTTTGTCTATCTCTTATGGTTTACCAGTTATGCAAAAGTCGTTCACAATGAAGAATACTTTTGGAGACATTCCCAGAAAATTCAAGATATACATTTTATTTGTCATAAAAATATCTTAAACATATGATATTTTAATCAAAATCGTTAGAGCCATTTTTGAGAAAATTAAAATTTTCGAAAAATCTTCCATGTAAAGGGTACTATGGAGTGGAGGGATTTTCTTGAAAACCTTAGTGTCGTATCCTTGGAAGATACTGAACCTAAATACCAAGTTTGGTGTTTATCCGACTGTTCGTTTCTGAGTTATGCTGTTCACAGACACACAGAGACAGACACACACACACACACAGACAGACACACGGACATGTTTCCAAAAATGCTTTTTTTTTGGATTCAGGGGGTCTCAAAACATGTATTTCCGGTGAAATCTCGGTATCGAATTTTTGGGTGGAATACAATACTTCCCCTACTTACTGTACGTAGTAGAAAAGTAAAAACTGTCAAGGAGAACGGTCCTGGCGGGATTTGTACCCTAGACCTCCCGTTCACGAGCCCATGTCTTAACGACCTCTGCTACCCGTGTTGGCATTTTCTCTTGTACCTTTCAACATCAAACATATTGGAAATAAAATTAGGCCTGATTTATTTGCCGTTCAATGCAAACTTCCGGGTGTTCTTGGCTACTGAAGCTTCTTGAATCCGTATAACGGCGAACCGTAAACTTACATAAATGGCAATCTTTCGGGCATATACAGGAAAGTGTTTATTCTAAAAACAAGTGTTACTCAGCTAAGATCTCTTGCAAATCTTTAGGTAAGTATAACAGTTTGCCACTGGATGTTAAGAAAAGTATCTATTTAGTTTGAATGCAAAAGCTTAAAATGTTACGTGCAAGATTCATGAAGAAGGCAGCACTAGGGTTTATTGCAAGATATTCTCAATGGTATTTATTATCTTCTTCCGCCGAAATTTACAACAAATAGCTCTGAAAGCATCAAATGTCTCCATTCAGTTATCAGTTTAATTGCTTGAGAATAACGAACGAGCTCCACAAATTTGGGTGATCCAAGGTTCCAATTTAGAGGTGTACTTATATGATTTACTGAAACATCTATAATGCAAGTTATAAAACAGTGACTTAGTTTGTTTCTCGGACGGGTTAAATAGTCCATGCAGAATTTTTTTTTATGCTGCTGACAATTACTAGGGCCAGCGAACAGAAAAATTAAATTAAATTGAGTTTTATTTGTGGACGCTCTTTAACTGCTATGGTCCTTAGCGTCCCATTCTATATTGGGCGTGAAAGACCAGTAATTTTGCTCAGAGGCATCTTTATCAGGCTTGAGGTTCTTTTACGTGCCGTAAATCTACGACACGGGACCACCAGCTTTACTTCCCTTCCGAAGGAAGTCATGCAAAGGATTTTAACGCCCGAAAAAATCCATCGCCCTCCGCCGGATTTGAACCCGCAACCTCGGGAACTAGAGGCTAGCATGGTAACCACTACACCAAGGAGGGCGACCTAGCGAACGGAAGGGACACCTCGCACCCCAAGACGGAGGAACCGATGAGGTGAAGGAACCGCAGGCAGACCGCCGACAAAGACGCGCAGAAGTCACTAAATTATTCCAAGCTTGATAACTCGGTCACAAGCGGGCTGTTCAAAGAAGACTTCCCTCCGGCGGAAACGGGGAAACTCGGTCCACCTGAGGCGGCTCAGTTAAGGGGGAGAAGAACGCCATCTGTCCAACACCAACCGACACCTCACACATCCTAGGCCTGACTAAAAAAAATAAAATGAGAAGCGAAATGAGGGAAAGGAAATTCGTTGTAGAACAGAAAGGAATCGAAGAAAAACCACGAAAACCCCATGGTCAAGAGTGGCCGGCCCAGGACCTCCAAATGCAGGTCTCGCACGCCACCGCGAAGCCATCTCGCTTGGTTTAAGCTGTTTATTTTATTGCTACCAATTACAAACAGAGAAACCGGTATGCTACAAGAACGCCAGATGACTAGGATGAGAGGTCATCATGATATAATCTGGATGATTCCGCAAGAGCGTACAAAAACGATTACCCTGTGCTAACCACGCCATTGTGTGTCACGGGTTGCTCTAAGAGGTTAAGAGGTCACCATTTTCGCAAGAGGCAGGCAAAATATTACTGGAAGTTTCCTTGCGCTTCAAATCGGGTTCATTAACTTCACTTGTTCAAAACATCGCCAACGTTTGAACAGTACAAATGCATGAAATGAATACAGTACGTATTAATGGTGTTATAGTGACTAGTCCATGTATAGCCGCGTATTTGGTATTGAGCAGCAACATTTAGCAATGCTTCGGGGATATCGACCAATCGCGGTCGTTTATCTTATAATAAACTTGCAAGGATGCGATTTTATCGAATAAAACATCAGCCCATTAGTGGACTATAATTGTACCATTATGCAGTGTTTAACAGCTGTAATCCAATTATAATTTAATAAATGCACATTTAAACTGTCAATTTCCAAATAGATTTTATGCTCTTGAAAAAATCTGATGCATTACGTTCACATGACTTTCACTACCCTCTATCGCTTATTACTAGCTATACAAATTATTCTTACAAAAGTTTATTTTCCTACCTACTATTTCAATCGAGCTAAACCTTTCCGGAAAGGTATATTACACTTTCGTTGTAGATACAAAGGGAATAGCAATAGTGAAATGTTTTAGAATTGGACGCTATACATCTCGAGAAACAACTGAAAATCGACAGGACTTAAAATGGCTAAGTACTGAAAAATTCGAAACATTAATAACGAAATCTCGGAAATAGTCGATGCCATAAAAAGTTATTTGAAACAAATCGTGTGTTTTAAAGAAATATACATTTTTTGTGTATTACGTTTTCGTCTATCGGTTAAGGTTTACAAGTTAAACGAGATCATACAAAATTCCTTCTGGATGAAGAGGACTTCACAGGCTATTCACAGAAAATTCAAAGATACACATTTTATTTGTCCTGTAAATATCTTTAATATACCTATGGTATTTTTACTTTCTCTACTACGTATAGTAAATAGGGGAAGTATTGTATTCCACCCAAAAATTCGATACCGAGATTTCACCGGAAATACATGTTTTGAGACCCCCTTAATCCAAAAATAAAGCATTTTTGGAAACATGTCCGTGTGTGTGTCTGTGAACAGCATAACTCAGAAACGAACAGTCGGATAAACACCAAACTTGGTATTTAGGTTCAGTATCTTCCAAGGATGCGACACGAAAGTTTTCAAGAAAATCCCCCCACCCCAGAGTACCCTTTACATGGAACATTTTTCGAAAAGTTTAATTTTCTCAAAAATGGCTCTAACGGTTTTGATTAAAATATCATATGTTTAAGATATTTTTATGACAAATAAAACGTATATCTTGAATTTCCTGGGAATGTCTCCAAAAGTAATCTTTATTGTGAACGACTTTTGCATAACTCGTAAACCATAAGAGATGGACAAAATTTTACTACACAAAAAATGTAGATCGCGTTAAAATACACAATTTATGTCATATACATTTTTTTTTTGAGTGAACCATTTTCGAGATATTACTTGTTATTCCCTTAAATTTTTCAATACTTTTCTCAAATGGGAAAGCGTTATTCATTACTTTCTCTACTAGTATAGTAAGTAGGGGAAGTATTGTATTCCACCCAAAAATTCGATACCGAGATTTCACCGGAAATACACGTTTTGAGACCCCCTGAATCCAAAAAAAGCTTTTTTGGAAACATGTCCGTGTGTGTGTGTGTGTGTGTGTGTGTGTGTGTGTGTGTGTGTGTGTGTGTGTGTGTGTGTGTGTGTGTGAGAACAGCATAACTCAGAAAGGAACAGTCGGATAAACACCAAACTTGGTATTTAGTTTCATTATCTTCCAAGGATGCGACACGAAGGTTTTCAAGAAAATCCCCATCCCAGACTACCCTTTACATGGAACATTTTTCGAAAATTTTAATTTTCTCAAAAATGGCTCTAACGATTTTGATTGAAATATCATATGTTTAAGATATTTTCATGACAAATGAAATGTATATCTCGAATTTTCTGGGAATGTCTCCAAAAGTGTTCTTCATTGTGAACGACTTTTGCATAACTGGTAAACCATAAGAGATAGACAAAATTTTACTACACAAAAAATGTAGATCGCGTTAAAATACACAATTTATGTCATACATTTTTTTTGTTGAGTGAACCATTTTCGAGATATTGCTTGTTATTCTCTTAACTTTTTCAATAATTTCTCAAATGGGAATTCGTTATTCATTTTTTTTGTCTTGGATAAGCAAAGAGTATTAATTTGTGGCAAAGGGAATGGTGCTGCACCTAGCAACCAGCTATTAAGAGATGTGTATGTGCTTAAAGGCTACTGTATTTCTATATTGCCCTTGTAAATATATATTCCCCTTACATCTACAAGAAAATTAACAATAAGATAGAGTCTGCAAATTTTATCTCGATTAACATGAAGTAGATGGAGAATAAGGGTTTGTAAAAATAGTTTGTACAAGAGTAGAGAAAGTCATGTGAGTGTAACACATCAGATTTTTATCCAAATCGTTAGCCATCTTTTAGAAAATTAAAATTTTCGAAAAATGTTCCATGTAAAGCGTAGTTTGAAGTGGAATATTCTTGAAAATCCTTGTGTTCGCATCTTCGGAAGCTAGTACTTAAATACCAAGTTTGGTTTCGTTTTGAGTTGTTGGCGCGCTTTTTTTTATTCAGGGGGCCTTTAAAACATGTATTTCCGGTGAAATCCTGGTATTGAATTTTTGGGTGGAATGCAATACCTTCTCTACCCACTAGGCACATGGTAGAGAAAGTAAGAAATGTGTTTGTTGTATTATGATTTTGAGGTTAACCATATTCCCATTCCCGTTGTCGCTAGCATTTAGTTAGTATTCTCCAGCACTTTCGATTATTGACTCATTTAGTATGCCGTGACCTGACAACTGACACAGCGAATTGATTTTAAACGCAGGTATTTATTATTTATATAATTTTATATTTTATTCATGGAATAATCTTAAAAACTCCAATTCGATGTCACAAGCTTCATCAGACAAATCGATATCCTCTAGTGGGATTACCTATAAAAATTGAATTGAGTTTTTATTTATGGATGCTCTTTAACTACTAGGGTCCTTAGCGTTCCATTCTATATTGGGTGTGAAAGACCGGTAATTTTGCTCAGAGGCCTCTTTATCAGGCTTCAGGTTCTTTTACGTGCCGTAAATCTACGACATGGGACCACCAGCTTTACTTCCCTTCCGGAGGAAGCCATGCTAAGGATTTTTACGCCCGAAAAAAAGCCATCGACCTCCGCAGGGTTTGAACCTGCGACCTCGGAAACTAGAGGTTAGCATGGTAGCCACTACACCACGAAAGACGACAGGAATTACCTATAAAATATTATGTATGTGTAATGGGAGTTCGAGTCGAGCGAGGTGGCGCCACGTAACGTGTTCGACTCGCATTCGGGAGGTACCGGGTTCGATCCCCGGCGACCGTCCATTCTGACCAATGGGTTTTCGTGGTTTCCCCGGGTCGGCAGACGAATGATGGGGTAGTTCATCTTCTACCACGACTCTCCTGACCTTCATTTCCTGTCCCCATTATCTTCTTTGTCATCTGTTTCAGGGTTGTTGGATTAGGCGCTCCTTTGGGGACGCTCCCTCCGGAGGCGTTCAATCTGGAAACATTAGGGACCCCGCCCGTGCTTGCGCCGTCGTCATCCGGATGTGGTCGCCCTTCGGAAATCTCATCTCACCTCACAAGGGCCAGTCGTCCTCCGTGGTGTAGTGGTTACCATGCTAGCCTCTAGTTCTCGTGGTCGCGGGTTCAAACCCGCCGGAGAGCGATGGATTTTTTTCGGGTGTAAAAATCATTAGCATGGCTTCCTTCGGAAGGGAAGTAAAGTCGGTGGTCCCGTGTCGTAGATTTACGCCACGTAAAAAAACTCAAGCCTGATAAAGAGGCCTCTGAGCAAAATTACCGATCTTTCACGCCCAATATAGAATGGGACGCTGTGGGGACCCTCCGTTCGTCAGTGCCTACGCTTACCTTTAATCAGAGTTTGTTTTAACGCCCACTCTTATTACATACGTCACCACAGGCGGCGACACTGGTGATACACGAAATGATATTTCGGAAGGAAACGTTTCTGGCCAGTTATGAGGATCTCCGTTCACGAGTCCGTGACTTAACGACCCCGGCTATCCGTGTGATTGTCATGGGAGTTGATCACACCACTCGCGGAAGCTAACATCGCCATAATGCTGTCGTTGCAGTACGGTATGCACTTTGTCAAAGAAGTGTGTCAACGATTTACTTCTTGGACAGATGTCGCATGCGATAGCAAATACGCCACATTTAGAGCAACTTTCAGTGACAGCATCTGAATGAAGCGTGCTTCACACTCTAGTCTTGAAATTACATCATTATTTTACGTACAGTGCCAGCGATTAAAAGGTCAAAATAGACACAAGCTGTTCTCTCTCACCCACACAGCCAAAATACTCTACTGCACAACCTCTGTGCAATTTTAAGTTTGTTTGAAGGATAGATGAGCCAAAAGTTGTCTCTCTTTTTATCTGAACGGATATATATTAAAAGAACTAAAAAATCAAGGTGGCTCATGGGAAATACATTTTCAGTTGGTTATTAAGGGGTTTAGCGTATATTTACACCAGTATAACTTATAGACAACTGTTCTACAAATACTGCCATTATTGAAAAACAAACACAAGTTTATTTCTTAAAAAGTACATCATGCAAATGGCTTCCATCATTGATGATGCCTTGCCGAAGACGTTCGCGGAAGCTCCTCATTACGTTCTCAATCATTTCTTGAGGAATGGCCTCGATCCCTTCCCAGATTGCGGCTTTCAGCCCATCGGTTGTGGAGTCGCCGTGAAAAACTTTGTTCTTGATGTGTATTGATTTGTTTGCAGGTAACGTGAAAGCAGCACATATTGAAGCAATGGAAATGAACTCAATGTATTAAAATGTTAAAATTCAATGAAAAGAATTAAATTTTGTTTTAAATGCACATATTGTTTATCCGGGGAATGAATCCCAATGCACTGCAGCTTTGAAGGTGTTAAAACGTATGGACTGCGCGCGCCGCCAATAAGATCATAATGAGTCGCTGAAGTATTATGGTTTCCATAACAGTTGTTACGTCACATTTAATCAGCGTTTTATAGTGTGGTTGACCAAAAAGAGTATTTATGACATCAAGAATTTAAAGAAAATAGAATGAGGCGCGTAATGCATTACTGTCCACCAGCTCATGGTCCTTGGCAGGAAAACAGTCATTCGGTTGTTCAGAAACAATTGCAATTACACCACGATATCTGACGCTAGATTAAAGCGAAGAAGTCGCTAAATTATCGCGAAACGGGTTCAGTTTTGCGTACTAGATAACTTATAAACAAAATGCACTCCGTTCGACAAGTGTGGCAAGGACTGGAAGAGAAAAATGAATAGCTGCTGTCATCTACCTGAGAAACTGCAATACTCGGATTAAATTTTCTACTAACCATCCTTCTCTACACGTATGCCAACCTACCTCGGTCATAAGCGATATGTAGGAGGCGATTTCAGCAGCGATAAGTCACCTGTTGCTTTGCTTCCCTAGCCGTTCGTTTCATCTTGAACCAAGTTCTATAGGATGTATGGGGTTAATCGACCGAGTGAGATGGTAACGCGGGAAGCTCGAATTCGGGAGATCCCGGGTTCGATTCCCACTGGGCGGACCACTGTAACCTTGGCTTCTTTCCCTCTTTGGTAGGCGAATCCTGGGGTGGATTATACCACGATTTTTCTTGTCCCTATTTCCTTATTCAGTTTCAGAGTCGAAGGATCAGGCGAAAGGACGGCGGATGAGGCGTATGGCGATGGTGTGCCAAAGAAAGCAAAAGTGAGTCCACTTTAATCAACTAATTTGAGTTTATAACAATCAGTTTGTACAGTTATTGTTATATGTATAGAACTATCGCACTGTTTTGCAACCACGATATCACAGCAGATTTTAATCGGATAAGATTACCGAGGAGTACCTCACCTTGTCACTTCATTCCCCCAATTGGTGGACAAACTAAGTTACACTGGTCAAGCATCTGGCCATATAATCAGACATCAACCGGTTACCTATGTCTTGCCAAATGTGTGGTATAGGCGCGGCGAAAGTGCCTTCCTTCCCCGAGCGCTAGGGAAATCAAGGGGTCTGCCACTCTTGAGGCTAAGCACCGGAGTCGTTACATAATTAATGGATAACAATTTAATGGTTAAACAATTGCCCAAGAAAGTAATATATTATGCGTACAATAAAATATGTGATGGTAAAGTAAATACCTCATAATTATCTCCAAAAGCTTACCGAAACGAGGTTCCGCTCAGGAAATGCGTTTGTGCAGCGGGAGGGGAGCGGTCTGCCGCGAAAACTGATTTATTCTAGGTCTCGCAACGCAGTTTGTAACGAGTTTCAGTTGGAGCAACACGTGAAGTGAGAGCTATGGCAAATAATATGCCTAATTATTCTATTCCACATCGAGTGTATGTGACTCTTATGTCCGTACAGAATCCGCTCATGCTGTCACGAGATTATTTGAAGCCTGCGATTATTATCTCTGGGAATCGTTAAAAGATAAATTGTATAAAACGAATCCATACACGTTAGACAAATTTAAGGATAACATTCGTCAAGAAATCAATTCAATTTCTCAAAGAGAACTTAAGAATAGTAATGGGTAATTTCATAATATGCCAGAAATGTAGATATTAAAAACGAATATAAATTTATTAGGCAGTCTACGTTGCTTGGGCGCTCGTATTAACCGGTGGGCGGTAACGATAGCTTATCGGCCGAGCAGGACCTCGCCTCAGCTGCGGAGACACGAGATATGGATGACCCTTATTAACCTATCAGTTTGCTGCCTGTGCAAATTATTATGGTATATGATAAACTTTTACAACCGGTTAGCTCATACTCAGATATGCACCAACAGGTATAAGAGAAAACAGCCATTTAATAAGTGCCATATTGGTTGCAAAATCTAAAACACAGATTATTTATTAAATACTCATGCGTTTCTCATTGTATCAATTTACCACCACCAAGAGTTGAAGTCATATGCATTCATTTACACGCAGCAATGTTTAACCATGCATTCAAATGATTTTCATAAAACAAAAGAAATAATATCACGCCCTCTGTAATGCAAGCGGTCTAATTGTGTTGTTTTATATTCTATGTTTAAAGTTTGGGACATTCCAATTTTTTTTAAATTGCTTTCTGGTTGCAGAATAGTAAACAACACAACAACATTTAATATCAGAAAAGGTGTAAATGCAAATTATGTAACATATGCATACGTACACTAATATTCAAAGAAAATTACGAAGTAAATTAAACAAATATAAAGGAAGAATTCTAAAGATAAAAGTGCTTTCACTTATTGCTCGATTCATTCCGATGATAGAACTAAACTTGGATTCGTATGTTCTTTCATTGTTTTTGCATACTTGCCAACTTCCTGAAACTGAAGCCCGTAAAACCTTCCCACTCCAGCAAAGCGTAATACTTTTACGCTGACACGAAATTTAGAATGTTCAGTGCAGTAAATGTACAATATTACAGGTAAAGTAAATGGGAATTCCGTTTTAGAAGAATCCTTGAAAACTTGGTAGTTGCTGTTTTTTCTGTCAGACAAGCTGAAATTTTTCCTCGTACCACAATACGTATTAAAGAATAAGAAAACTACCACTTCCTAGACTATACACAGATTTCTACTATATATTTTACACTATAAATAAAAACTGTCACAAAAATTGGAAACATATCCCGCAGCCATAGAATGCAAATTAAGATAAAGAGTTGAGTTGATTTTAGTCGCCCATTACTGAATGTTCGCGCCCATTTATTGCTTATCGGTTACAGCTGTGCGGTCCAAATCTCTTTACGTTTCGTGACAACCAATGCGGAGTGACCGCGCGGGTGCCAAATTTCACTTCGTCAGAACATTACACGCCATCGCGATGTTCACTTAAAAACCACAAGAAAACAAGAAGAGACACAATAATGGAAATGCAATATACAAATAGAGAAATAAAAACCATACCTTTCTATGTGTCCTTTGTTATTCAAGTGGCACAACTAACGGGTATTCTTTTTCGCTTCCCAACACACACGTGAAACAGTTGGTGCACTTTATTCACGCCTCATCCAAGTTCTTGACATTTCGTAAAGTTAAGATTTTTGCAGTTTTCTTCGTTGACACACTTTTTAAAGAAATTGTACACACTGGAGACAACAGCCCTAACCCTACTGCTATATCCACTGATACTACTGGACTTACTAAGCGACCTTTTCATGAAAGAGTTAATTTTATAAACGCTAGGACAAAGCCTATCACGTTAAGAATTGAGCGCATTGAATTCACAACTGAGTAGCTTTGCCTTCCAGCATACGTGCTGTAAAAAGTACACCAGCAGTATTTTTGGGTTGTCAATGTTTTAACAATGCTTTAACCTTGAGTTATCGCGTCAATAGTGCAATTAATTCATTGTTGATGCTTCCCCGAGAATGTGATGACAGTTGCTGATTTTTTGCTTAAAGTTCTTAGTTGCCTTATTCTTTATATGCTTTTTTACTTTCTCTACTACGTATAGTAAGTAGGGGAAGTATTGTATTCCACCCAAAAATTCGATACCGAGATTTCACCGGAAATACATGTTTTGAGACTCCCTGAATCCAAAAAAAGCATTTTTGGAAACATGTCCGTGTGTGTGTCTGTGTGTGTGTGTGTGTGTGTGTGTGTGTGTGTGTGTGTGTGTCTGTGAACAGCATAACGCAGAAACGAACAGTCGGATAAACACCAAACTTGGTATTTAGGTTCAGTATCTTCCAGGGATGCGACACGAAGGTTTTCAAGAAAATCCCCCCACCCCAGGGTACCCTTTACATGGAACATTTTTTGAAAATTTTAATTTTCTCAAAAATGGCTCTAACGATTTTGATTAAAATATCATATGTTTAAGATGTTTTCATAACAAATGAAATGTATATCTCGAATTTTCTGGGAATGTCTCCAAAAGTGTTCTTCATTCTGAACGACTTTTGCATAACTGGTAAACTATAAGAGATAGACAAAATATTACTACACAAAAAATGTAGATCGCGTTAAAATACACAATTTATGTTATATGCATATTTTTTGTTGAGTGAACCGTTTTCGAGATATTGCTTGTTATTCCCTTAAATTTTCCAATACTTATACTTTTTCTCAAATTCGTTATTCATTTTTTTATGTCCTGGACATGCAAAGAGAATGGAATGCGCCACATAGCAACCAGCGTTAAAATATTTGACTATCGCTTAAAACCTACCATATTCCCCTTGCATCTACAAGATAATTAGCAATAAGATTGACATCCCGATAGCCGATTAACATGAAGCATAAGGAGAATAAGCGTTTATAAAAATAGTTTGTACAAGAGTAGAGAAAGTCATGTGAGTGTAACACATCAGATTTTTTTTATTATTTAAGTGTATAACAAGTAACGAGGTGTTGAATGTTGTAAAAAGCACAACACGCCCTTCTCATGTAACGGATACGTGCTTGTTCTACAACTATTAAAACGTACTTAATCACTGGTTTATTAAAAACGTCGTGTATGGTTTTGTAGAGCTGCTCAGAGGGCTTTAAAAGGGTTTTCATGACGAGTTTGTAGCTGTATTAGAAAACCTCGTGCGATAACCATTTTTCAATTTATTTAGATATGGAGAATTGCACATTAAGTGACAATTATGTCTATGACATAACAATATATAAAATAGCTACGACAGCAATGGATTTATTACTATTACAAGCATAATTATAACTAATTAATGGGTGTAAAAATGTAATTCTTTTTTGTACTTGTTCAAAAAAAAAAGTTGCCTTTTATGCTAGCTATTTGATGCTTTTCTGAAATTTGAAATCCGCATGCGCGCATGATAATGCAATTAGTTTTACCAACGGCGAGGAGTATTGTATGTATGAGCCAACGCCGCACTGCCCCCATTCGCTAGTGCTGTATTAGTGGAAACGCCTCAAACGTCAACACATTTGAACCGCATAATAGAGGTCACTAGTGGTGCAATAACATTTTAAATCAGTACGCTATATACACAATGAGCCAAAAGACTCCGAACCGCCTGCGTGGTGTTTTCCTGTCCGCGTCCTAGGCGCTCGTTGCCGTCTGCCGCTATCATAGAAAGGTGCGGATGAAACCATACAACGTTTTTAAAACCACGTTTAAAGGCTTTACTTACCAACTTTACGAAAGGAGATGCTGAAACTGGCCACCGTCGTTGTCCATACATTTTGGGCATCTCTTTAGAAAACTATCCATCATTCAACGTAGTTCACGTTGAGAAATTTCCTGGCGGATATTTTGTTTTAATTCTTCCAAGGTGTGTGGGTTTGTCTTGTACACTTTATGTTTTATGTTATCCCGGAGGGGTATTTTATGAACAGTATTACTGGCTGCGCGGTGTTTTTTGTTTCCATTGGGCGTGTGGAAATATAATAAAAACATGATAACGCACTGCTGCTATAAACAAAGTCACGCTGTTGTGGTTTTGCTGTGCACTGTGAAGTGCAGTTTTGAGTTGACGGTGATGTGATGTAGTTCAGTTATTACGAGTTATTTATTATTTCGCCAAGTGGTACGATTTGCAGAAAGATTTCCAGGTGTAGAAGTTCCAGACCATACAACAATCCATGAACGTTACAGTAAATTTCAGGCCACAGGAAGTGTTCAGGCTAAGAAATCTAAAAGACGGCGTTCGGTTCTTAGCGAAGAAACATTAGACGACATCGGTCATTGATTGGAAAATCCCCTCCCCAAATTCTATGATGGATAGTTTCCTAAAGAGGTGCCAAAAATGTATGGACAACGACGGTGGCCAGTTTCAGCATCTTTCATAAAGTTGGTAAGTAAAGCCTTTAAAAGTAGTTTCGGCAACGAGCGCCGAAGACACGGACAGGAAAAACACCGCGCAGGCGGTTCGTAGCTTTTGGCTCATCTTGTATTTTTCTACATTCCAGTGAAGGGAAACTATAATCGTGATGAAGGATAGACACACAGATTAACTCTTTCCTTCCAAGCACTGTATACCCATTAGCGCGGTGCATTCAGTCTGTAAACTTTAGTTACAATATAATGCAATACAATTTAACGTTTTTTCATGTCCATGGTGAAAAGCTTTAACACTTTGAATCTGCCCACAACGCCGTAAAAACTCCTCTTTTACCGTAAAGCCGTGAAAGACCCACAGCTTCCGCACATTTTACGGGTAAATCGTAAAAGTTGGCAAGTATGTTTTTAAATTCAGTTCTGAGCACATTCCCGATAACACAGATATTGTACTGAATTACGACAGAGGGATAACTAACAGGCCGTGTACAAGTCATCAGAAAGGACTAAGGAAAAGTTAGTGCGGAATGTGAAACCCAACGTTCAAATGCAAATTACTTGAAGGATTTGAAATGTGGATATGAAGAACAATGGTGCGTGTGGAGTGGATGAAGGAAGAATACGGAAACTGATCAGGGTATACACCGTCTTGGGCACTGGGTGAGAAGACATTGCTTGTTAATAGGTGCACCTAACTGGAGAAAAGGCATATGACTAAAAGGTTGAGGGGAGAAGATGCGAGATGGTAAACAATATCCAGATAAATCATTCATGTGAAGAGGGAAGACTAAACAGGAAGAATGGAGTAGGTTGGGTTGAACTACCCTAGGGTAGAAATCTATCGTTGGAACGGTCTTTGCAAAATATTCCTATGTTTCAGCATCAGCCTGATTATTTTTTTAATACAATACGAGGTGTGGCAATAAAGAAACCAAGCATAAAGTTTTACTCATTTCCCGCCACTTCGAGGACTAAGAGGGGTAGGGCATTGGCCTGTGGACTCCCCACTACCGTTACACAGTTTCACTTACGCGCAGCGGTTAGTCTGGCCGTGACCAGTGTTAGAAGCGGATCGTGTCTAAACTCCTACTGAATAATGGCGAGTGCTAAAGTATGTTGACATTAAATTCCTCACAAAACTCGGAAAATGTGTCGTAGAAACTTATAAATTGTTGACAGAAGTTTATGTCGATCAGTGCCTATCTCGTACGTAACTTTTCAAGTGGTTTAAAACATTTAATGACGGTAGGGAAGACGTCGAGAACGATACAAAATCAGGCCGTTCTTCCACTACAAAACTGAAGAGCATGTGTATAAAGTCGCTAAAATTATTAGAGAAGACCGCCGATTGAGCATTCGAGCAGTTGCTCAACTTGCCAACATCAATGAGGAAATTGTTAAGACAGATTTTGCATGACAATTTGGACACGAAAAGGATGTGCGCTAAAATGGTGCCAAAATCATCACACCCGTGCAAAAGGAACATAGAGTGATTGAAAACATCGAAAATAATCCCGATTACCTCAAAAGCGTAATTAGTGCGAGGAAACTTGGATTTTCCAATATGATGCAGAGACTAAAAGAGAATCCATGCGCTGGAAGAACCCCCAAACGCCCTGGGAGAAGAAAGAGCGCATGAGCAAATTAAAATTCAAAGCAATTATGATTTTTTTTTCGATATCCCGGGGGGGGGGAGGATTTACATTGATTGGAAGTCTGCTACAGGTCAGACTGTCAATCAGGGTTATTATAAAAATCTGATGTGTTACACTCACATGACTTTCTCTACTCTTGTACAAACTATTTTTACAAACGCTTATTCTCCATATGCTTCATGTTAATCTTATTGCTAATTTTCTTGTAGATGCAAGGGGAATTGCTAGGCTTTAAGCGATAGTCAAATGTTTTAAGAGCTGGTTGCTATGTGGAGGACAAAAAAAATGAATAACGAATTTGAGAAAAAGTATAAGTATTGGAAAATTTAAGGGAATAACAAGCAATATCTCGAAAATGGTTCACTCAACAACAAAAAAAATGTATATGATATAAATTGTGTATTTTAAAGCGATCTACATTTTTTGTGTAGCAAAATTTTGTCTATCTCTTATGGTTTACCAGTTACGCAAAAATCGTTCATAATGAAGAATACTTTTGGAGACATTCCCAGAAAATTCGAGATATACATTTTATTTGTCATGAATATATCTTAAACATATGATATTTTAATCAAAATCGTTAGAGGCATTTTTGAGAAAATTAAAATTTTCGAAAAGTGTTCCATGTAAAGGGTAATCTGGGATGGGGGGATGTTCTTGAAAACCTTCGTGTCGCATCTCTGGAAGATACTGAACCTAAATACCAAGTTTGGTGTTTATCCCATTGTTCGTTTCTGAGTTATGCTGTTCACAGACAGACACAGACACTTTCCAAAAATACTTTTTTTGGATTCAGGGGGTCTCAAAACATGTATTTCCGGTGAAATCTCGGTATCGAATTTTTGGGTGGAATACAATACTTCCCCTACTTACTATACGTAGTAGAGAAAGTAAAAAATGTTTTGAACACTCTCAGTAAACGTGTGCGAGGAAGGAGAACAGACTTGTGGAAAGATTTCTCATGAATCCTCCACCAGCCCACAATGTACTTTCTGGCGATAAACAACGTTCCAGTGATGGAACATGCACTGCATTCGCCGGGCCTAGCACTGTGCGACTCTCTTCTTTTCCCGAAAATCACGTCCTCGCTCAAAGGAAACACATTCGAGTCCGTGGATGCACTGGAAGTAAGAGCGATGCAACTGTTGATCAGCATAATACAAAACGAGGTGCAGCACTGCTTCCAAAAATGGAATAATCGAATGGGGCGGTGTAGAGACCGTGGAGAGCACTACATTGAAGAAGATGTTGCCTTTGACTTACTTTTTTTAAAAAATGAAGTGTTAATGCATAAATCCGGTTTCTTTATTGCCACATCTCATACATTCTTTTCACTTTAGACCATTTACTTGCTTTGTGTGAACATGACCAACATCTGTTTGGGACAACAACACTAAACGTATTTATAGAATGCGGTGACTTCAATGCCCAATAAGCAGAGAGAATAATTTCCTATTATTGTAACTGTTAACCGATTGGCATTACAGAGAGAGCCAAAAAACTACGAACCAACTGCGCGGTGTTTTTCCTGCCCGCTTCCTCAGCGCTGGTTGCCGTCTGCCGCTATCATAGAAAGGCGCGGATGAAACCATACATTTTTAAAACTACTTTTAAAGGCTTTACTTACCAACTTTATGAAAGGAGATGCTGAAACTGGCCACCGTCGTTGTCCATACATTTTTGGCACCTCTTTAGGAAACTATCCACCACTCGCCGTAGTTCACGTTGAGAAATGCTGGCAATTTCCTGGTGGATATTTTGTTTTAATTCTTCCAGGTTGTGTGGGTTTGTCGTGTACAGTTTATTTTAAGTTACCCCAGAGATAGGAACAGGGAATTAAGTCGGGGACCACAAATCTCTACTAATAATTTTGTCCTCAAACACACTTCCAATTGTTCTCATCGAAATATCGGCCTATGAGCTGTTGTAGAGAGTTGTTGAAAAAAGGCAAAATCACGCTCCCTGTCTGTTAATTCTCTAAAAACAGGGGGCAAAATTGTATTCACGTATGCACAGGCTTCAACTATTGACTCGAAAAACGTGATTTTGCCTTTTCTCAACAACACTCTTCAAAGCTCCTACGGCCAATATTTCGATGAGAACAATTGAAAGTGTTTTTGAAGTCAGAATTATTAGTAGAGATTTGTGGCCCACTCGGTCCCGCGACCTAACCCCGATTTCCATCTCTGAGGTAACTCCTTTGGAAGAATTAAAACAAAATATCCGCCAGGAAATTGCCAGCATTTCTCAACGTGAACTACGGCGAGTGATGGATAGTTTCCTAAAGAGGTGCCAAAAATGTATGGACGACAGTGGCCAGTTTCAGCATACCCTTACATAAACTTGGTAAGTATAGCCTTTAAAAGTAGTTAATGTTGTATGGTTTCACCAAGGACGCGGACAGGAAAAACACCGCGCAGCCGGTTCGTAGTTTTTTGGCTCTCCCTGTAGTAATTATAATGGCTACTGTACGAAAAACAATACCTGTATATATCGCAAGGCGCTGTGAAGAATGCTCAGGTTGGAAGACTTTTTCTCGTCCTGCGAGGCCGGAAGCTGTTTCTTCAACAGCTCAAAACATTCCTTGAGATGCGCTCTCCTATTCTTCTCCAGTTTGTTGTGTACTTCCCTGGTGCCAGCCCTGCGAACAATGCTAACAATTCACCTAAGGGGACTATCAGCCAGAAATCAATTCTATCTACATACATTAGATATTTCTAAAGTCACCTTCACCAAATTCGCATCGATGCAGGCATGAACGAGATGTTGGCCAAAGCCTATCTTTATCATATCTATCCTCCATCATTTAATAATGGCTACATATCTATCGTCATATCATCATGGTAACTGCATTGTAATTCATCACCACACTCATTGTGGTAATTAATTAATACATGTACGCGCATAGAATAGTATGCCCACAGAGGATCAGCACTCATATACCACTTCATACTTTACCTCGATTTACTTGGCAAAAATTGTCGAAACTGCTACTTCAATATCTGAAGGTGTTACTTTCTTCAGAATCACTCATTATTCAGAACCATTTAGCCGATATTTCTTCATTCCAGATAATCGATGTCATTCTACTGTTAAGGCAACAAATTAATATCGTTATATTACTTTATGATCAACGGAATAATAAGGAATCTTCAGATTATTTAGCCGTTGCCGCTTGTCGGTTGTCTGCGCATGACGTCAATACTATGAAGCGAGTTTATCACCATGATGATTTGTGTTTAAGGCCGCTCAACTGCTTGGTCATTAGCGCCCTTGTAAAACGGATCATGGCGAAGACCAGAGATAAACATGAATATATAAAACTAAACCAAGAAGCATGAAACATCTACTACTGACATGACCAAATCCGCATTTGGAAATTTACCTCCGACACAAAATTAAAAATCCTATGAATTGCTTGCTTATCATCCGCTAAGAACTCTGCAAGACTGGCCGGCAGTTGCAGTGAGTCCCGAAGATGTGCTAGTGCAATACACTCTATACCCCCGCCGCTGTAACGTTGCACTTGACAGCGTTTAAGTTGGTACACTCGCAAAAAAACACATGAAAAGCTTCAACCGTTTGACTTCCCAAGCCAATCACAAGGCAGCATTCCGAATGGTCGATGACAAAGCGGAACCGGAACTAGAATTGGCTCTGTTGCCAGATGTAACTATACCCAACCACGTGCTTCAGTTGAATCTCTAGCACGAACGTCGAGCTGTTCTTTGCAAGCTACGTATTGTTCATTGTTATTTATATTTGTGGTTATTGTTTGATCGTTTTATTATTGTTTGTTTATACATATATATTTATTTATATTTATCCATTTTATATATATTTCATTCATATTATTTATTTAAACAAAACTTAAGTGCGACAATGTCTGAAAAAACAACGCCGATCGCCGAGTGATGATTCACGAAGTGAAAATCCTTTGCGGCGAGGTGTATCACTTAATAGTCAGGCATTGGAACTATTAAGGAGAACCCGAGAATTCTTTGAACAGGAAAAGGAGTACGTGAACCTTCATGGCAATCCCTCTATTCCTGCTGATAAAACCGTACAACGAACTGTAGCAGTTCTTGGACTAAGTACGAGAACTGTTATTTACAAGGGAGTGAAACTCCTAGAGAAAGAGGACAAAATTCCTGAACCATCTGGAACGCAACAGGTATTTCTATCAACTCCAGGGAAGAAAAGAAAGCAGCCTCGTCCAGTCACAAATCTTGATGCTTTCCAATTAGACGTCATACGTAGACACATTTATGCCTATTATCATAGAAAGGAGTATCCGACCATACCAAAGCTGCTTATATCGCTTATTTTCAATTAACAATAATAATACGAAATAGTTATTATTCATTGACGTTTGATACGTACACTTTTTGTATGCGACTTAGACACGATAGAAACAACAATCAGCTGTTGTTGTTTACTAGCCACTCTGGCAACGTAGCAATCACAATGTAGCCAACCTTACGCGAAGCCACATGAACTGTCAAGTGCAAAGATACAGCGGCGGGGGTATAGCAACACTGACGGACCGACAGACCTTCGCCACAAAGCGGACAAATAGGAGCAGGGATCACCCTTAAAAAGATAACCGTGCGTAAAATTGCAGTGGCCAATACGCAACTGAGCCAAAATCACCTCCTCACGACGAGATACGCGAGAGGAAGTTGCCCAGTTTATCGAAATGTCCTTCACTACTCTGAGCTTATTTCCAAGGAGAGCTAACCACTCCTCGCGCCAGCACAGTACCTACTGCTCTCGCACAATAAGCCTAAAGTCTTCCGACGTTACCTAAGGTATTGAAACACTGGGTTCTGTGGTTGCCGCCTTAGCTGCAAATCCGCAAGTTCATTCCACCGGCAAGCTAACGTGACCAGGTATCCAAGCATACTCCACATTAACGCCAGAAGCGTATAAAACACGGAGGGCATCCTGTATTCGCTGAACAATTGGGTGGTAGTAGTACAGTTCACAAGCTCTGTAGTGCACTAAGGGAATCACTCAAAATGAGACAGTCTCCCAATTTTCGACGACGCACATACAAAATGGTTCGGTATATGGCATACAGCTCTGCACTATAAATGGATGTATTGTCATGAAAACCGAGTTTATCACCAGTGCCTCTGATAGAGGACTAGCAAAAATTGAAGGGAAGGGGTCGATATCAACAGTTTCGAGGTCACCTTAGTGAAGTGGGACTTGTATCGTTTCCAGGTTCTTACATTTGGAACTTCTTTCACATGCGTTTCGTAAACTCGCAACCTCAGCATGTATGCTGACAGGTAACTCAAATAACTGGACGGTTTTTGTAGCGTAGAGTGTCTCGGTTTTAATGGCACAAGTTTTAACTTTTTAATACAAAAACAACTGAAGTAACCTTTATAAATATTTTAGTTGTTTCTCCTTTTTTGTTGTTAATAAAACAATTTTGCTTGTTTATTTTTTATCGTGTTTTGTCTTGGGACTTGATAAAATTCAATTCTGTGATCGTTGGTCACTTACACCTCGCGTGCAAAGAACGCACAAAATGTCCTAGTGAAAAGCAGTTCTGCACCGCTGAGTACGTCAACCTGTTTATGAAGTCGGAAACACATGCATTCCGAGGTTCAATTCCGCACCTCCCCTTTCAGACAAGGGGCTCGCTAACAATGACGTCATTCATTTAAGCCGACGGGCGGTAAAGGCCGAATAAATCTGAAGACATGTTATTAACTAGGCTTAGGATTACATGAATCACAAAGTATCACAATGCTTATTGAATGATAATGCTGTTATTTATAGGTCAACGATCATATGAACGCAGATAAGGTAGGTAGCCGTTATTAAATGATAGCGAATAAAATACTGTAATCCAACTAGTGGGATGCGCATAATGACCGCTCTCGTGTAATTACAGAACTCTGCTTACGCCTCGTTCTTGCAAAACACATCCGAGCGGTAATGAAGCTCTTACCCCACTAGTTACACAAATAACTATAAAACACCCATGGTGAGTTTCTACGATTACTATTGTTCAGAAATCTCTACGCACTTGCACAACTACCAGTTAATTTATGTATTTTTGCCACTTTCCCACCCGTACACAAATACTGATGTAACGAATACACCATTTTGGTCACACTTGTTTTTAATGTCCTATTATTTCGCTAATGCTACTTAATACACAATTTTAGAACCAAGTATACGCCAGTTTATTGATTTATTTAAAAAAAATCTATTAAAAGCATAAACATACTTTACCCAATAAAGATATCAAAATTCTCACATTTCAATAAATTATCTTCCCCAAGTTACTCAAGTTTTAAGAGTAATTTTACCTCCTATATGGGAAGCCAACAAATAAAATACACATTGCCATTTTCTTGGATGAAGCATTTAAACAGGAAGAGGCGCGTCAAGGTTTGCCATGACCCACTTCACTCTAAATGACTGCCTTTCTAGCAGTCCTTCACAGCAATTCAACATGTGATCTATTAGCTTATAGAGTTATCTAGGGTATTAGTGCTAATTTTTATTATTACTCTTAAAAATGGACCATTAAAACTCAATAATTTCTACACCATGTTATTCTTGTTTAGTTTAGAAGTAAAACACAGAATGTACTTTGACAAATGGCCTCAAATGCTGTCCGTTGCAACCTCTGAGGTCGAATAGTTAGTGTACTGATTTATCAAAGATCTCAGGTCGCAGTTTCGATTCTCGGCTGGGGCGCGATTTTTTTCTTTGACTAGAATCAAAGACTTCGTTGGCTCGGGAGGTGAAAGTGACTGCAATGCGTTTCATTGGGATAATGTAACCCCGTCTAAGTAAAAACCCAAATCTAAGCAAGTTAACACTAAGTGCCTGTTCACACAATTAAACAGCTAATATGGCTAGAGTTGTTAAACATGATTATTTGAGAAATACATTAAAAAAAAATCTGGGACTTGGCTGCAATCAGGGCACATTTCCAAGTTATAGCTGAAGCCACAAAGACACTTGAAAAATCCGGTTTGTCTTTACGTGAATCTTTTATCAATTATACATGAGGTTCAAATTAAAACTTCAGTGTGTTCCTTTATAGTTCGTAGTAACATTAACGGTAAACTGTGCAGTGTTTTAGAAACAGAGAGAGAGAGAGAGAGAGAGAGAGAGAGAGAGAGAGAGAGAGAGAGCCTAACATTCAGGTTTTGTGTTTCAAGGTGAAAACGTACTGTTTAAGAAACTTCCCCAGATTAGTAAGTGCTTTCAAATGTTGCCCAATAACATCTGTAGACGTGGACGACACTCAGCATACAAACTTGTGTTAACTGGTAAACGTCATGAGTTTACACCTGAGCATTTGGAGAAAATGATCATTTTATGCTGCAAATCGAATTAACACGACCGCAATGATCTCTAAGGAAGAATGTAGGTACATTATAAGGGTCCCGGATTTGAATCTCGGTTAAGGTGAGTTACCCGGATAAGGCGTCTTCTGGAGCTTTCCGTTATTCCTGAAAAGATGAATGTCGGGTAACTACAGAGAGAGCCAAGAAACTACGAACCGACTAGGCCGTGTTTTTCCTGTTAGTGTCCTCGGCGCTCGTTGCCGTCTGCCGCTATCATAGAAAGGCGCGGATGAAACCATACAACATTTTTAAAACTACTTTTAAAGGCTTTACTTACCAACTTTATGAAAGAAGACGCTGAAACTGGCCACCGTCATTGTCCATACATTTTTGGCACCTCTTTAGGAAACTAACCATCACTCGCCGTAGTTCACGTTGAGAAATTTCCTGGCGAATATTTTAATTCTTCCAGGGTGTGAGGGTTTGTCGTGTACACTTTGTTTTTTTTCGAGTCAATAGTTGACGCCCGTGCATACGTGAATACAATTTTGCCTCCTGTTTTTAGAGAATTAACAGACAGGGAGCGTGATTTTGCCTTTTTTCAACAAGATTCTGCAAGAGCTCATACGGCCAATATTTCGATGAGAACAATTGAAAGTATGTTTGAGGACAGAATTATTAGTAGAGATTTGTGGCCCTCTCGGCCCCCCTGACCTAACCTCTTGTGATTTCTATCTCTGGGGTAACTTAAAACAAAGTGTACAAGCCAAACCCAAATATCCTGGAAGAATTAAAACAAAATATCCGCCAGGAAATTGCCAGCATTTCTCAACGTGAACTACGGCGAGTAATGGTTACTTTCCTAAGGAGGAAACTGGACAACGACGGTGGCCAGTTTCAGCATCTCCTTTCATAAAGTTGGTAAGAAAAGCATTTAGAAGTAGTTTAAAAAATGTTGTTTGTTTCGTCCACGCCTTTCTATGATAGCGGCAGACGGCAACGAGCGCCGAGGACGCGAACAGGAGAAACACCGCACAGCCAGTTCGTAGTTTTCTGGCTCTCTCTGTATAAGCTCCAAGGACATCGGCTGATTTCAGCATCATTTTACTCATTTCATTCATCGCCCGATGTAACCTATCCGGTTGATGGACGTTAAAACTTAAAAAGGGGTGGGGAAAGAAAAAAGTGCATGTGCTTACTGCATATTTTCTCACTCGAGGTTACGAGTTTCATCAAGTACATAATTTGCAACCGCTTGTGGGTTACATGCGAGCGCCTTTCAGTCAATGTAGGGTCTCATTGATCCCTTATTCAAACAGAATTGAACTTGGTTGAGTTTTAAAGCAAGGTGCTCAAAAACTAAAAAATGATAAGTTTTATTTCTCATACATTGTTTTTTTTTCTATAATCTCTGCTTCGTTTCGACTAGGGATCTAGGAACCATTTTCTTGCAGTTTTCTGTTCATTATTGACGGATGGTACAAAGTAAAAAATGGCGAGATCTGGTGATCTGCGAATTTGAAATATAAAAGAAGCGGTACAAGGTCTAACACCACATAATACGAGATGAAACAGATAAGCAATTTCAGTGATTTGACTCCCCGGAGTTGTTCGGATTGGGTTGGACTCGGCGGGGCAGTGGTTCTCGAAACACATGGGAGATTCCGTACGTCTGGGCGGTGATGCCCGGGTAGAGTTGTGAGAAACCTTAATGACGTCCAGTATCAGCCTGGAGAGCCTCAGAGGCAGCGAACTAGGGCGCTGTCGACCCTAACGAGCTTAGGTATTCGGTAGTCTTCTCTTATGGGGTTGACTTGCGTAAGTGGCGTATCCACTTCCGTTCCTTATGTAAGCGTGGAGGGGAGGGCGCTTTTTAGAAATAAGGTATTGGCCCAATGGAAATCCTCTGGTAAGGAAAGGCCGATGGGCTTCCTTGGACCTCTAAGGCGAGCCTGGGCTCTGGGTAGACCTTCCTTTCCTTACTTCAGAGATTATACTTAAGGAAAGAAAGGGGAAAAATCTGATGTGATAAATTCACATGACTTTCTCTACCCTCTACATTTATTAGTGGGTATACAAACTATTCTTATTAAAGCTTTTTCCTCTACCTACCACATTTAATCCAAATAAACCTTTGCAAAAATAGGTACATTACACATTTGGTTATAGTTACAAAGAGAACAGCGATAGTCAACTGTTTAAGAACTGCACGCTATATGCTCATCTTAAAATTCCATACTCTTTCCATGATATCGCGAGAAACAGTTGAAAATCGACAGCACATGAAAAGAATTAGTTAAGTATTGAACAATTCGAACCGTTATTAACGGAATATCCCGGAAATGGCTTATGCCACAAAAAAGTTAAGTCAATTGTGTGTTTTAAGGATATATTTGATGTGCATTACATTTACATCTATCGCTTAACATTTACACAAAATTCCTTCCGAATGAAGAGGATTTGAAGAATGTAAAATTCAAGATCTGAGATTATCAAGTTTGAAGAATTTAGATTCAATTTATATTATCGCACTAGTGCGATAATCTAAAACTTTTAGCTCATGTGCACTTCTACTTTTAGGCCATGCTATCTAAAAAACATTATTTTCTCTGTACAATTACTGACCTTCACAATTTAATAGCACTAACGATGATCACCACCAAACCACCAACACGATGATTTCTCAGGGGACATTTAACTGCTTTCATCATGTGACGGGGCCTCTTATCTTGCTGATCGGTGCCAAAAAATCTGATGTGTTACACTCACATGACTTTCTCTACTCCTGTACAAACTATTTTTACAAACGCTTATTCTCCATATGCTTCATGTTAATCTTATTGCTAATTTTCTTGTAGATGTAAGGGGAATATGGTAGGTTTTAAGCGATAGTCAAATATTTTAACGCTGGTTGCTATGTGGCGCATTCCATTCTCTTTGCATTACCAGGACAAAAAAAAGTGAATAACGAATTTGAGAAAAAGTATAAGTATTGGAAAATTTAAGGGAATAACAAGCAATATCTCGAAAATGGTTCACTGAACAAAAACAAAAACAAAAAAAATATGTATATGACATAAATTGTGTATTTTAACACGATTTTGTGTAGTAAAATTTTGTCTGTCTCTTATGGTTTACCAGTTATGCCAAAGTCGTTCACAATGAAGAACACTTTTGGAGAACATTCCCAGAAAATTCAAGATAAACATTTCAGTTGTCATGAAAGTATCTGAAATATACGACATTTTAATCAAAATCGTTAGAGCCATTTTTGAGAAAATTAAATTTTTCGAAAAATGTTCCATGTAAAGGGTAAGCTGGGATGGGGGGATTTTCTTGAAAACCTTCGTGTCGCCTCTCTGGAAGATACTGAACCTAAATACCAAGTTTGGTGTTTATCCGACTGTTCGTTTCTGAGTTATGCTGTTCACAGACAGACACACCCACGGACATGTTTCCAAAAATATCTCTTTTTTGTATTCAGGAGGTCTTAAAACATATATTTGCGGTGAAATCTCGGTATCGAATTTTTGAGTGGAATACAATACTTTCCCTACTTACTATACGTAGTAGAGAAAGTAAAAATTAAATTGAGCTTTATCTATGGACGTTTTCTTAGCGTCCCATTGTACATTGGGCGTGAAAGATGGGAGATTTTACTCAAGAGGTCTCTTTATCAGGCTTGAGATTCTTTTAAGTGCCACCAGCTTTACTTCCCTTCCGAATGAAGCCATGCTAAGGATTTTTACGCCCGAAAAAAACACATCGTCCTCCGCCGGGTTTGAACACGCGGCCTTGGGAACTAGATAACGTATAGCCATTTGTTAGCATAATGATTACCAAAGTATTCGAGACCTTGGAGATTTTGAACCACAAGGTTTTAAAAAATTAGCTTCGAAATTCCTGCCAATGCCCTTTCAACCGAGAAATCACTCCGTTGCTGTATTTATCAATAATAAACCATGTCCCTGCTTTGACCTTCAAATTACCCAGTTACATTTCTATCGAAAACGCTTACGTAAAACTAACGTTGCATGGGTACGTTTTCAACTCCAATAGCGATTTCATTAATGTTAATTTACCTCCGCCCATTCTTTTTTTACTTTCTCTACCACATACACGTGAATTCTGAATTTAATTTCCATAATTCGTACCTTACGTTTTACGATTTTTCCTTATACATTATTTTGAGTTGCTATTTTTATCCCTTCGTCCCTCATACATTTCAACTCCGTGGTTATTTATGTATAGTGAACCCTAACTTAGATCATGTTCTCTACCATACATAGTAGGTAAAGAATTCGCTACCAAGACTTACCGGTAATACAGAGAGAGCCAAAAAACTACGAGCCGCCTGCGCGGTGTTTTTCCTGTCCGCGTCCTCGGCGCTCGTTGCCACCTGCCACTATCATAGAAAGGCGCGGATGAAACCATACAACATTTTTAAAACTACTTTTAAAGGCCAACTTTATGAAAGCAGATGAAACTGGTCACCGTCGTTGTCCATACATTTTTGGCACCTCTTTAGGAAACTATCCATCACTCACCGTAGTTCACGTTGGGAAATGCTGGCCATTTCCTGGCGGATATTTTGTTTTAACTCTTCCAGCGTGTGTAGGTTTGTCTTGCAGACTTTGTTTTAAGTTACCGCAGAGATAGAAATCGCAGGGGGGAGGTCGGGGAACCGAGGGGGCCACAAATCTCTACTAATAATGGTGTCCTGAAACACACTATCATAAAGCTGTTAAGTAAAGCCTTTAAAAGTAGTTTTAAAACTGCTGTATGGTTTCATCCGCGCCTTTCTATGATAGCGGCAGACGGCAACGAGCGCCGAGGACGCGGACAGAAAAAACACCGCGCAGCCGGTTCGTAGTCTTTTAGCTCACTCTCTATATGTTTTGAGGCCCCCATGAATTCAAATAAAGCATTTTTAGAAAAAGGTCCGTTAAAGTATCGGTCATGAACGAAAAGTGGTTCAGTACCTTCTAAAGATGCAACACGAAGATTTTCAAGAACATTCCCTACACCAAACTACCCTTTAAATGGAATATGACATTCTAGAAAAAAATGGCTCTAAATTTTAGTTAAAATACCATATATTAAAGACATTTACGTGACAAATAAAATATATATCTTAACTTTTGGGGGAACAGCCTGTGAAGTCCCCTTCATTCGGAAGGAATTTTGTATAATCTTGTGTAACTGGTAAACGTTAAGCGATAGACGAAAACGTACTACACAAACAATGTAGTCCTCTTTAAAACACACAATTTATTTCAAATAACTCTTTTTACTTTCTCTACTACGTATAGTAAGTAGGGAAAGTATTGTATTCCACCCAAAAAATCAATACCGAGATTTCACCGGAAATACATGTTTTGAGACCACCTGATTAAAAAAAAACATTTTTGGAAACATGCTGTATGTGTCTGTGAACAGCATAACTCAGAAACGAACAGTCGGATAAACACCAAACTTGGTATTTAGGTTTAGTATCTTCCAGAGTTGCAACACGAAGGTTTTCAAGAAAATCCCCCACCCCAGATTACCCTTTAATGGAACATTTTCGAAAATTTTAATTTTCTCAAAAATGCCTCTAACGATTTTGATTAAAATATCATGTTTAAGATATTTTCATGACAAATAAAATGTATATCTCGAATTTTCTAGGAATGTCTCCAAAAGTGAACGACTTTTGCATAACTGGTAAACCATAAGAGACAGACAAAATGTTACTACACACAAAATGTAGATCGCGTTAAAATACACAATTTATGTCATACACATTTTTTTTCTTGGGTGAACCTTTTCTCGAGATATTGCTTGTTATTCCCTTTAATTTTCCAATACTTATACTTTTCTTAAATTCGTTATTCATTTTTTTTTGTCCTGGTAACGCAAAGAGAATGGAATACTCCACTTAGCAACCAGCTCTTAAAATATTTGACTATCGCTTAAAGCTACCAATTCCCCTTGCATCTACAAGAAAATTAGCAATAAGATTAACATCTCGATATCTCGATTAACATGAAGCATATGGAGAATAAGCGTTTGTAAAAATAGTTTGTACAAGAGTAGAGAAAGTCATGTGAGTGTAACACATCAGATTTTTGTGACATCAGCCGTTTCTGAGATATCGGTTGTTAATGGTTCGAATTATTCAATTCTTTTAAAGTCTTGTCGATTTTCAGCGGCTTTTCACGATGTCATGGAAACAGTATGGAATTTTAAGTCCAGCATATAGCGTCCAGTTCTTAAACATCTGACTATCGTGTTCCCTGTGTATCTATAATGAAATGTGTAATGTAACAGCTTCCAGAAAGGTTTATGTCGATTAAAATGAAGTAGATAGGAAAATAAAGCTTCCTCTCGTAAGAATAATTTATATACCCACCAGTACACGCTAGAGGGTAAAGGTAAATATCACAAGGGGTCCCCGGAACAGGGGCAGAGCACCGCACGCAGGCCATAGAACATTGTGCTTCCATCGTGACCCCTGGGAGGAAGGAATGAGCGGAGAGACTCGGACGACCAGATCCGCACGCTGACGAGGACGGGGTCCCTAACGTTTTCAGATAGAGCGCATCTGACAAGGCACGGTCCCTGCCCACAAGCCACCAACCTCCAGGGTCCCCGGGAGTGGAGCCCCACGACGCCAGGAAAAGAAACCTTTACAGAGCGCAAGCCGCCGTCGCCCTACAACCCTGAAACAGATGACAAGGAAAATGATGGGTACAGGAAATGAGAGGAAGGAGAGCTGTGGTAGAAGATGAACCACCCCAGCATTCGCCTGTCGACCCGGGGAAACCACGAAAAACCCATGGTCACAGTGGGCGATCGCCGGGACCTCCCGAATTCGGGCCACAGACGTAACCGCCTGAGCCATCCCACCTGGTACGATAGAGTAGAAAAGTCATGTGAATTTAACTCATCAGAATTTTTAAATTACTGTACAACGATCTAGAAGATGTTTAAGGTTAATCATCCCCTTTATCGGTTATAATTGTAACGAATGAAAAATCCCCTGATATTGAAGCAAAAGGATGAACGTCTGACTTCCTTACCCCCAAGCCGACAGGCTCTGGAAATGTTGCATATCTTATAACTACTCTTTGGCTGTGAAAGTATCATCGGTCGGAATGGTCGAGTCATTTTACAGATAAATTACAGCAACTGAAATTTTAAAGCCTTATACCTTCTCTTTGATCCTAGTTATTTAATGACATAAAAGCTACATAATTTTCACATACAAAAATTATTTAATATACACAACGAAATAGAAGTGAAGCTGGTGAATATCAAGATCCCCCACTTCCAGCCCACCAAGTTAACCTCTTTGGAAGGGAGAGACAGTCTGCGAACATCGAGAAAGATTATATTCCGAGTTGCTAATTATAAAATAGCCGAGCAAGGTGGCGCAGGCAGTAGCTCGTGTGACTCGCATCGGGAGGTGGTGAGTTCGATTACCGGGGATGACCTCCGTGACACATGGGTTTTTTTTTCGGATCGCTAGCGACTGCTGGGAAGGTAAACTACATCCCCGGGATTTCCTGTCCTCCTTTCTCATTACACTTCACCTTTTATCTGTTTGTTTCAGAGTTGCAAGTGTAGTGTATCGGCGTTGCATGGCAGGGGAAAAGGATGCTTTCTGTAAACTTTCATCCCCTGAAATGGGGGAGGTCTCCGAGTCTCGGGCCCCGCAAGCCTGCAGGGAAGGAAGGGAGCCGGTTGTATCACCTGCCAGTTTCAACTGGAAAATGTAGGGACCTTGCCATCTGCTCTGTCGTGCCTTCTGATCCGGCTGCCCTCTGTCTCCTCAACCTTCCCACCCAGGGGCGCTACCTTAGCGGCCTAGGCACAAAAGATTTTGTGAAAGTCGAGGTGGAGATCCCCATCCGCTCCTGGCCATACGTCATAATTATAGAATATCGGTTGAGTGATTTCTAATGTTAGCTTGGCACATTTTTCTCTAAAAAGTTATTTAACATACCCTGCTAACAATTTTGATTATAACATACAAAGGAAGTAAACACAACTTTCTTACTTGAAGGTTATTAAAACATGTTGCCAGTATACGTTTCCAAAAGTTAAAGCCATATGAAGGCGGGAACGAATCATATGCTCGCCTCTCCTACCAGCGCTGCCGAATGTAGTACACGCATCTTACGCACCTGAACTGAGAACATTATCCTCATTAATTGCGTTCGGATAAATATTTGAAAATAGTAGATGCCAATCTTATAATTAGAGAGAATTTTATTTTCCTGTCATGCCTGTAAAAAAAAATCCTGTCTCTACGATACTTAGAACGCGAACTATGCACCTTTTTATCTCCACTCAACGTAGATAATTCTGAAAATCACCACCATTCCTTCCTCACAACACTTATCTGAAATATAAACATAAAGTGCACTATGAAAATACAAACAATGCAGTTTGAAATAGAATCAGTTAATCTTCAGTTCGTTTTCAGAGTAGTGGTGTGTTATTTCATTATTAAAGTAAACCGGCATTGTTACTGGAGTTGAAGTGTTGTTAATATACAGGATGTAACAAAAATGTACGGCACAAATTGCAGGACACATTCCTCACATGTAGACGAAGAAATTATGTTATATGAACAAGGGTCTGGAAACGTTTTGTTTCCATGTTATAACTCATTTTCTCCAACTCATTAATCATGGGAAACACACACAAACAGAACATTAGAATCATGGGGAACATGCACTCTTGGTTACGTTGTCATTACCGTAGGTGCACCGCCAGTGTTTTGTTTTACATGTCCCTGTTGCCATGCGACTTACTCATTGCTTGTTTACAGGTAACATCAACTGTTCCAGTGAGCAGTACGACCTTGGCAAGCACTCGAGTTACTACGTACTAGTAGAATTGATCACAGACTTCGCTCGTGCAATGGCAGTGTACACAAATGCAGAGATGGCAGATGCCCATTTGATGTATGGATTAGCAGACGGCAATGGAGCTTGCGCTCAACGTTTGTACCGGGAGAGATTTCCAGGACGAAGGTGCCCGACAGGAAAACGTTTGAAGTCATTGATCGTCGTCTTAGGGAACATGGAGGATTTCAGCCTGATACTCACGACCGGGAGAGGCCTAGAAGGACGAGAACACCGCAATGGGAGGCGGCAGTTCTTCAGGCAGTTGACCACCCTACTGTCAGTACAAGACAAGTAGCTGCAACAATGAATATTGACCAGCTGATTGTCTGGCGAGTGTTACACGAGGTGCGGCTGTATCCATACCATTTACAGCGTGTGCAGGCACTATCAGCAGCTGATATTCTTGCACGGGTACGCTTCTGCGAATGGTTTATGCAACAAAGTGTCAACCCTAATTTTAGTGCAACGGTGCTGTTCACAAATGAGGCGTCGTTTCAATGAGATCAGATTGTAAATTATCACAATCGTCATGTATGGGCTGAGGTCAAGCCTCACGCAACTGTTGAAGCAAGTCATCAACAAAGATTTTCTGTTAATGTTTGGGCCGGTATTGTTGGTGACTGTTTGGTAGGTCCTCACATTCTTTCACCCAGGCTCAACGGACAAAGTTACCATAATTTCGAAGAGAATGTTCTACCTGATCTGTTAGCAGATGTACTTTTAGCTGTGCGACAAAACATGTACTTCATGCACGATGGAACACCTCCTCATTTTAGTGTTAATCTCCATCGGCTTCTAGATAACAGATTCGGTGGCAGATGGATAGGTAAAGGTGGACCAATTGCCTAGCCTCCACGCTCCCCGGACCTAAACCCACTGTACTTCTATTTGTGGGGGCATTTGAAAGCTCTTGTGTATCGAACCGCAGTATCAGTGTTCAGAGTCTCCGAGCCCGTATTATGGAAGGCTGCAAAACGATACGCAATACTCCAGAGATACATCAGCGCATCCGGGATTCACTACGACGGCGGGTTGATGCATGTATCTGCTCACGGAGGGCATATTGAACAGTTCCTGTGAGAAAGAGTTGCATGTGGTATGCTGGTACGTTCTGTTCTTGTGTGTTTCCCGTGATTAATGAGTTGTAACATGGAAACAAACTGTTTCCAGACCCATGTTCATATTGCGGCAGTATTCATGTTTGTAATTGAAAATGCTACTGTTTATTTGTCGCACGTATAAAAGACAATTTATCGCGGTCACTTCGTGTTATCTTTTGCTGAGCGCCTGTTATTGTATTTAATTTTGGGTTCACTGTCCTCCGGCTAGCTATGATTTCTCGGTCAAGCACTTATCTTATACAGGATGTGTAAACGGAAAGAAGTTTTTATCCTAAGATAACACTGATAAAAGAATTTGTTTTACACTTTTATTGTCGTAACAAATTATTCACTTTCATCTATTAATCTTGACACTCGCCAAACTGAAACTGTTATAAGAACTTCTTTACTGCCCATTATTAATTCGCGTACTTCAACTTTTTGTGTAATTAACTTTACGACACGAGAGAATTTTTATAAATTTGCTACGCGTAACCTGCAAATCGATAAACTGTGCGATGTATTTACCATGACTGCTTCTGTTGAATTCATCGATGTCTTATACGCGAATGCTTCTGTTGGACTACGTGAAACTTGACCCTGACACTGGATTTATACTTCCTCGCCCCAATATGCCTAAAGATTATAACCGAGCTGCTATTGGTTAATAAAACGCGCCAACATTAGCGTCTATATTTATATCCAATGAAAATTACGAAAACATATGCTCTAGGAAAAATGTTCCCGCAAATTCTAAGAAAAACACGCCACTCTGACGTCATTTGCTCGTCTCTAATAATGATAAACAGCTCACCCCTCGCTACATTATTGCACGCTATTATTGTCAGTTTCGGCCGTATAAACCCACTTCTCAACAATGCTTACAATCAACAAACATCTCAAATCAATGTCACACTACAATCACTTTGACATTTACATTTTTGTGATACAAATTACTGCTTCAATATAACACAATTTCTTCGTCTACATGTGAAGAATGTGTCCTGCAATTTGTGCCGTACATTTTTGCTACACCCAGCATAAATGAAATTCTTATAAATCTCTTTTCCCCAGTGGATGTGATATGAGTGCGTAAACATGTCCATCCAAGCCGGGGCAAGTGATTTTTCGAATAACAAACGTGAAGTGATTCATTCTCAGGGCAGAAAAATTGTGTTTAATGTATATAACTCCGTAAAATAAATCTCTCCAATCCAGAATATAAGGCAGCTGTAGATTTTTAAAAAACCCAGGAATTAACTGTAGACTCTATGCTGTCAATTATCATTAACCCTCAGGATGAAAGTGACGACTCCGAATTAATCTTTCGAAGAAGACGAAGAGAACAACGAGCTTGCTAATGCATTGCTGCAGCGTGTGTCACGGTAAGATTTTAATGTTTTAAGGATATTTAATGTGTTGTTTAATTACGGAGACAATGGGCGGCACCTTTGCTGGGCGTGTAAAACTTGCTCTGATGTGCAGAGTTACTGCCGGTATACGCCTACTACGCTTGGCAACAGCGCGAGCATTGGTCAGCGTTCGTAGGCCTTTTAACTTTTGCGACTATTATAGTATCGCATGCGTATGGTATCGTTATAAGCACTTCGATTCTCTCTTGTTTTGCTGAGTCTTAGGTGCTAAATAGCGATCATTTAGATATATATTGCTTGGAATGAAATACCAGCGGCATTTGTTTTACTTTACATGCATTTTCTGTGGAGTAACAACTATTTTCTACTCTATGGCATTCGCAACTGAGGTCAAAGCGTTCATTGTAGGCATGTACGTTCCATAATACGAGAGCGGATTGATAAGTCCATGACTTTGACGAAAGATAGCGTTCCAATCACAGGTTTCCTGTTTGCACCCAAGTCTTACATCTATTCTGGGTATAATCGCAGAAATTCATCGTCATTTGTTTCTTAGAACATTGTTGAGAGCGTCTAAAATAAGCAGATGTGTGTTGCTCGTAGAAAATAGAGAAAAGTGAATTTCGGGTTCTGATAAAGCATTACTTTTTGCGTGGTAAGACGGTGAAGGAAACGGAAGAAAAGCTGAACAAGTATTATGGGGACTCTGCTCCATCACATGGCATGGTTCACAGAACTTCGATGTGGCCGTTCGAGCACAAGAGATGCCGTGCGTACAAGACGGCCGGTTGAGGTCACAACGGAAGAAATGGTGAACAAAGTTCACGATATTGTGTTGGAAGACCGCTGAATGAAAATACGTGAGATAGCCAAGACCGTAAACATCTCGAATGAACGGATGTATAACATTCTGCACGAATTTTTTGGGATGAGAAAGCTGTCAGCCTGTTCACAGTTGAGAACAAGCGGAATCCTGTGACAATTTCACAGGTATGTTTTTGCGGCGTTATATCACGGTTGATGAAACCTGGATCCATTACTATCAACCTGAAACCAAATAACAATCACAGCAATGGTTCGGCGAACCTGCTCCAAACCATTCTGTCGGTAGGAAAAACCATGACAGCCGTCTTTTGGGATTCATAAGGGGTGATAGATATCCACTACTTGGAAAAGGGTAAAACGATCAAAGTTTCATATTATACCGCAATACTAGATCGTTTCACAAGGAATTGTTAAAGAAACGACTCCATTTGGTGAAGCAAAAGGCTCTCTTTCACTAGGATAATGCACCCGCAAACAAGTCAGCCATTGCCATCGCAAAATTTGTGGAATTGGGCTACGAACTGCTACCACACCTACCATATTCTCCAGATTTGGCTCCGAACGACTTCTTCCTCTTCGCAAACCTGTAAAATTAGCTTCTGGGAAGAAATTCACGTCCAATGAACACATCATGGCATAAACAGCCCCATATTTTGCAGAATTGAAAAGATCAATTTTTGGAAGGGTTAAAAAAAATGGAGAAACGTTGGACAACGTGTATTGAATTGAAAGGAGACTACGTTGAGAAACAAAATACAGTTTTTGGGAAAAAATGTGATTTTCTTTAAAAAAAAGTCTGCCTTATCAATCCGCCCTCGTGTTAGTATAGTTAATATAGATTTCATTTTCCCCTAAATTTGTTGTTTCGAGTGATACTTAACACTACTAAGATTGTCGACTATGTCGCATGCTATGAATAGAAACACGGACGCAATACATGTTCGTATTTTAAGCAAATCTTTGTAACATGCTTAGGTAGTGACACAACAGGTGAAGCCATAGGAACGCGCAAACAGGAAGAACGGGAAATTTACAGTTATCGTTTGTGTTGTCGGAGTAAAGTGTGAACGTTGCCGTGCAGTTCTTGATGCCCCACCAAATAGCAAGAGTAAGCCACGAATCCTTTTCAATAAGCACGTTTTAATTTTACGAGATAAGCTCGTAGGGAAACAAAAAAGTTCTGCTTTAGATTCACACCTTCTCTCCTCTCTATCGTTTTAAAACTATTCTTAGAAATTTTATTTTTCTACCTACCTCATTTTAACCCAAATAAACCAGAAATAGCTACATTACGTATTTCGTTATAGATACAAAGAGAACAGCGATAGTCAAATGTTTAAGAACTGCATGCTAAACGTTGCCCTAAAATTCCATATTTTCCATGCAATTGCGAGAAACAACTGAAAATCGACAGGACTTATAACAAGTATTGAATAATTCGAACCATTATTAACGAGTATCTCGGGAATGGTTTATGACAGCAAAAACGCTATTTGAAATAACTGTGTTTTAAACGCATCTACATTTTTACTTTCTGTACTACGTATAGTAAGTAGGGGAAGTATTGTATTCCACCCAAAAATTCGATACCGAGATTTCACCGGAAATACATGTTTTGAAGCCCCCTGAATCCAAAAAAGGCATTATTGGAAACTGTGTGTGTGTGTGTGTGTGTGTGAACAACATAACTCAGAAACGAAGTCGGATAAACACCAAACTTGGTATTTAGGTTCAGTATCTTCCAGAGATGCGACACGAAGCTTTTCAAGAAATTCCCCCCACCCCAGATTACCCTTTACATGGAACATTTTTCGAAAATTTTAATTTTCTCAAAAACGGCTCCAACAATTTTGATTAAAATATCACATGTTTAAGATATTTTCATGACAAATAAAATGTATATCTTGAATTTTCTGGGAATGTCTCCAAAAGTATTCTTCATTGTGAACGACTTTTGCATAACTGGTAAACCATAAGAGATCGACAAAATTTTACTACACAAAAAATGTAGATCGCGTTAAAATACACAATTTATGTCATATACGTTGTTGAGTGAACCATTTTCGAGATATTGCTTGTTATTCCCTTAAATTTTTCAATTTTCTCAAATGGGAATTCGTTATTCATTTTTTTATCTTGTATATGCAAAGAGTATTAATCTGTGGCAAAGGGAATGGTGCTGCACCTAGCAACCAGCTATTAAGAGATATGTATGTGCTTAAAGGCTGCTGTATTTCTATATTGCCCTTGTAAATATATATTCCCCTTACATCTACAAGAAACTTAGCAATAAGATAGAGTCTGCAAATGTTTATCTCGATTAACACGAAGTAGATGGAGAATAAGCGTTCGTAAAAATAGTTTGTACAAGAGTAGAGAAAGTCATATGAGTGTAACACAGATTTTGTTTTGTCCTGGTAATGCAAAGAGAATGGAATACTCCATTGCGAATGAAGGCTACTCCCAAAACATTCAAGGTATGAATTTTATTTGTCATATAAATATCTTTAATATATGGTATTTTAACCACAATCGTTTGTGCATTTTTAGAAAATAAAAAAAAATTACGAAAAATGTTCCATATGAAAGATAGTTGGGTGGGGGGATTTTGTCGAAAATGAACTATAAGCATAACCTAAACTTAACATAACCTCCTTTGTCGTGTAATGCCGCAGACCGCCATATTAGCTGAGCTGTTGCACTTGCGATTGGCTGCTGTTTCTGTTTCGTTTGTCGTTGTGTATGACGACATATCATGTTAAGTTTATGCTTAAGCACAGTTCACGCAGAAAATTTTATATAGATTTCCCTGATTCAGTTAAAAAAATGAAATTGAAACAAAGTTTGAATAGTCATTAGTGTAACACGAAAAACTAAAATGTTGCCTTATAAGGTAGTTTTTCCTAGCCACTAAGTACTTACCAAAGTACAATACACTATACCACCCATTGCCGACTCTGGGCAACTATTAAAACATTGATTGACATTATTCAGTTGCATAATTACCTACTTTCTCTAGCATGTTCCTAGAGGTATTGCATTCCACCCAAAAATTCGATATCGAAGTTTTACAGCAATCTCTAGGGCCCCTGAATCCAAACAAAGCATTAAAAAAATTGTGTGTGCGAGTGTGAACCGCTTAACTCAAAAACGAAATATTGGATAACTACCAAACTTGGTATTCAGGTTTAGTATCTTTCAAAGTTGTGACACGAAGATTTTCAAGAAAATCCCCCACCCCCTACTACCCTTTACATGGAACATTTTTCGAAATTTTTTATTTTCTAAAAAAAAAGGCTCTAAATTAATTTTAATTAAAATACCTTATATGAGAGATATTTACATCACAAATAACATACATCTTGAATTTTCTGGGAGTAACCTATGAAGTCATCATTCGTAAGGAAATTTGTATAATCTTGTATGACTGGTGAACGTTAACGAAAACGTACTAGACAAAAAATATAGATCTGTTAAAAACACACAATTTATTTAAAGTAATTTTTTGTGGCATTAGCCGTTTCTCAGATATCCGTTATTAAAGGTTCGAATTGTTCAATTCTTCTCATTCTTTTAAAGCCCATCGATTTCCAGCTGTTTCTCTCGATGTCATGGAAACAGTATGGAATTTTAAGGACAGCATATAGCGTCCAGTTCTTAAACATTGGACTATCGCTGTTCTCTTTGTACCTATAACGAAATGTGTAATGTAGTTATTTCTGCAAACGTTTATTTGGATTAAAATGTAATAGAACAATAAGCTTTAATAAGAAGTCTGTAGCTATACGCACTAATAAAGATAGAGGGTAGAGAAAGTCATGTAAATGTATTACATCAGATTTTTTCGAGCACTACAGGTCAAAATCTCTGACTTTTGTGCCAACCGCAATCGATTTCTCTGACTTTTACCATACTATAAATGATTTCCTCGACTATCCCTGAGAAATTTTCATTTCCCTGATTTTCCGTGCCCTTGCCCGGCTTTCCAAGTCTATGTCAACATCGTTTTTTACGCCTTTATGGTAATACTTAATTTTCATTGTGAATGGTTATCTACGATGGCCTTACGTTCAAGATTTCTTTGGCGGTTTTGCAGAGAGAGCGGACAAGCGGATGGAGTTCCTTGAATAAGTTGACCAACAAGTGGAACGAGTCGAGGGTTAGAGTAAAGTGCATCTACGATAGCCAGGCTGCACTTAAGGCTCTAAGAAGTCATAAGCTAACGTCAAGACTACTTTTAAACTGCATAAACACGTTCACAAGCAGAACAGAATGAAGTTCAACTCATTTGGGTGCCGGGTCATAGTGACATAGAGGGAAATGAAAAAGCTGACAAGAGGCAGCTTCACAATTTATTGGGCCACAGCAGGCTCTGGGAACATCCCGATGTGTAGTAAGAGAGGCTATTAAGAAATGATCCAACGTAGGACATCATAAAACCTGGCTTAAAACTCAAGGAAACAAACACGATTAACTATTTATTAGAAAACCATGTAAGAAAAGAGCTGAAAGCTTACTTCAGCTGAGAACAATTACTGAAGGACATGCTCCTGTGAAAAAGCATCTTAACAAGATGGAAGTGTTTCAGAGTAACTTAGATTGCAGATTGTGCAAGAAAGAAACTAAAACAGCCCAGCATATTACATGCTCCTGTGGGGCATTGGCTTACAGGAGATATACTGCTTTTGGGAAAATTTTTCTAGAACCAGAAGAATTTGAAACCATATCTGTTATGAGACTGTATTCAGCGACGTCTAGCTGAAGTTTTTTTTTTTTTTTATTAAAAGAACAGGGAGAGAACAAAACTAGCAGTTGACTTTCTCATAATGTTCTAATAACTCATAGAATTAATAATTTTGGAAGAACAAAGCAACTCCCTTAAACCTAACTGCTATTTTACTGGAACGATGAAGTAGTTAGTCACCTTTGTCTTCTCAACGCAATACCTATAGCATGGTCTTTATGAGAAATCACCTTGTTCTTTGTATTTGTTAATATTACTGATTACCAACGTCCGGTTTCTGATGACATGCAATCTTTTAATTGTTGTGTAATATGTATTGCTAACGTGTACATAAATCCTTACCATGGTTTTCAGATTATGAAAATGCATGTTTATTAGGTGATTTTATGCTATTTTCTGTTTTAGGTCATTATGTAGTCAGTTTCTTGCCCTTTGCGTCTTTATTTACTAATTTTCTTGCATTTACATTGAGTATAAACGATTTTTTACTTTCTCTACTACGTATAGTAAGAGGGGAAGTATTGTATTCCACCCAAAAATTCGATACCGAGATTTCACCGGAAATGCATGCTTTGAGACCCCCTGAATCCAAAAAAAAGCATTTTTGGAAACATGTCCGTGCGTGTGTCTGTGAACAGCATAACTCGGAAACGAACAGTCGGATAAACACCAAACTTGGTATTTAGGTTTAGTATCTTTCAGAGATGCATCACGAAGGTTTTCAAAAAAATCCCCCCAGCCCAGATTACCCTTTACATGGAACACTTTTCGAAAATTTTAATTTTCTCAAAAATGGCTCTAACGATTTTGATTAAAATAACATATGTTTAAGATATTTTATGACAAATAAAATGTATATCTTGAATTTTCTGGGAATGTCTCCAAAAGTATTCTTCATTGTGAACGACTTTTGCATAACTGGTAAACCATAAGAGATAGATAACATTTTACATCACAAAAAATGTAGATCGCGTTAAAATACACAATTTATGTCATATACATTTTTGTTGTTGAGTGAACCATTTTCGAGATATTGCTTGTTATTCCCTTAAATTTTTCAATACTTATTTTCTCAAATGGGAATTCGTTATTCATTTTTTTGTCTTGGATATGCAAAGAGTATTAATCTGTGGCAAAGAGAATGGTGCTGCACCTAGCGACCAGCTATCAAGAGATATGTCTTTGCTTAAAGGCTACTGTATTTCTATATTGCCCTTGCAAATACAAAACAAGGGGAACGTAGTACGCCTTAAGCGATAGTTAAGTATTTTTAGAACTGGTCGCTATGTGTAAAATGTAATTCTCTTTGCATGTCAAAAGATCGTTTCTGCAAATGTTTATCTCGATTAATATGAAATAGATGGAGAATAAGAGTTTGTAAAAATAGTTTGTACAAGACTAGAGAAAGTCATGTGAGTGTAACACATCAGATTTTTTTTAATTACTGAAGCTTTGCATAAACATAACTTTTCAAGTATCGAAAATTTTACTATTCAACTTTGAGAGTAACTCTTTGCAACCTTTAACCGCATTCTTGGGGGGTAAAATCGCGTTACTATTTCATATTCAACGTGGAACGGGTTGCTTGCGGGTGGAGAGGAGGTTATTGTCAGGGGAGCAGGTAACAGTTATCAATTCGTGTCCCTAACTAGGGATGAGACAAGTCTGTTTTCCCTTTTTCGTGTTAATGACTGCGCACAATCAGGTTGATATTGTTTTGTGTCGTGCCATAGGCTGTGAAATCTCTCATTCGGTATGGAATTTGTAGAATCTGAGAACTCAATGCTACAGTTTTGCAACACCTACTTCAAAAATAATTTTCTTAATTTGTTTTTAGATTCTTCAAACCAGAACACAGAACAAATTTATTTTAATTACTTTCTAAATTATCTCATTCCTATATCTACGTTTTCTGCTGGTACAGCAGTTTTAGGTCATTTTTTGGAATTGCAGGGTTCACACAGAAATTTTTATAAGGATTTCCCCGACTCAGGTAGGAAATTCTCTATGGCTATTCATGCATACTATTGTGAGAATACTTTTTCAGTTTCACGTCAGTTTTCAACTGACATTACAGACTTTAAAAAAACATATTTAAGTGTAATTTTATTTGCTGGCCTCCACCACCCTCATAGCCCCCCAACGCTCTCCTTTAACCACTGGTTTCATTTTTATTCTTTTAAAAAGTATTATAGGTATACAAATAACGTATTCAAGCAATACAAAGAACGAAGTTATACAAATATCTTTAATAAAAGCTACCGACTTATAAAATACTGTTTTTGTTATTTAAGGTATATCAAGTTATATAAGGTAATTAAAAATTAACACATACAGAATGAACTATACAAGAGAATTTCAGTCCAAGAAGTTAATGCTTGTTGAATTTTTCTTTCTCCAGCATCTGAATGACTCTGGGCAACTTTAAATCATTAATTCACATTACTCATAGATGTATAATTTTAAGAGCATTGAATATCAAAAATCCCTGACTTTTGCACCTACCCAAATTTACTTCTCTGACTTTTATCATACTACAGAGTGATTTATTAAGAACTGATACATTACTTTCTTTAATTATTCTGTCGAAATTCACTCAGTGCTCCAATTTTAGCACCAAATTAAGCAGAATGCACTGGAGTTTCGATTGCCAGATGTTCATGTTTTATTCGTGATTGTTAGTTTTATTGTCAGCAACTGTTTTTGAGATTTTGTTCTAGTCAACGTGAAAATGGAGTACACACTAAATGAAAGACTCTTCCTTGTAAAGCAATACTGGATTACGAATTCAATTACAGCTACTCAAAGGGCATACCGGAGCGAATTTGGTGTTAGGAATCCTCCCCAAAGAAACACAATACTGGGACTGGTAAACAAATTGGAAACAACTGGATCTCTAGTGAGTGAAAAAGGCAAAACTCGTTCATCTAGGCTTCCCACGGTTGTTGACGTAAGAGCACGACTGGATCAGTCGCCCAAAAAATCATTAAGGAGTTTGTCGCAGGAGACAGGGTACAGCTACTCAATGTGTCAGAGCTGTGAAAAGTGCAGGCCTAACGCCGTATAGGATTACGGTTGTTCGTCAGTTACAGGATGGACGACTGAATTATTGTCGTTGGTTTCAGGCGTTCATTGTACAAAATCCTGCCATATTGTCCATCACATGGTTCACAGATGAAGAATGGTTTCATTTATCCGGCTATGTGAACTCAACTAACTCACGTTTTTGGGCCAGCAAAAATCCACATGTTATTCATGAAGCACCTATGCACCCGGTTAAAATCGGAGTTTGGTGTGCAATATCCGCACAGAGAATAGTGGGAACAATTTGTTTTTACAACAATGCGAACACTGCAGAGTACCGACTGATTTTCATGGAGTTTGCTAAGCAACTAGACGATGTAGAGCTGAGTCAAGGATATTTTCAGCAGGACGGCGCTACTTGCCATACATCAAATGAATCCATGGCACTAATTGCCAGTTTCTTTGTCGACCGGACAATTTCCAGGAACCTGTGGCCACCGAGATCTCCGGATTTGACATCGCCGGACTTCTTTCTATGGGGTTACTTAAAAGACAGGGTTTATGCCACACGTCCCCAGACATTGGACGATCTGAAGCACAACATTACACAGGAGATTCAAGCTATTGACAACAGAGTCCTCCAACAAGTGGCCAGTAACATGGAACGACGTGTTGAGTTGTGCCTTATGCAGGATGTAGGTAAATAATGTCCCAAAATTTCTCTGCATTTCAGGTATAATAAGTTGTCGCTAGCATAACTCGTTTTGAAACAATTAAAGAAATAAATGTGTCAGTTTTTTCAAACATTTTAGATCATCAAACCCCGAGCCCTGCCGATTAAATTGCAACACTGGAACTTGGAGCGTGTGTACGCCACGTAACTTGGAGCAGAAACTGCATGCGCGACCTTCAGTTTCTTCACTTCCTTGATTGAAGCACAAGCTCCTTGACAGGATTTTAGCAGTCGCTGGAATACCAAGGTTATGCTACTTTCTCCTGTTATTGCGCTCGATTCTGTTCTTAACGACTCAAGCGGATCAAAGTCGAGGCGATTACTGAATATTCCATTTGAAAGGAAACGCATTAAGCTCAGGGCTTAAAACTCTTGGAAATGGGCACAATCCTGCAGACACGTGCAGCACTTGCTCCCAATCACCCAGGGAGTGCGGCATAGCCAGTGTTGCCAAATGAGTTTATATTCCCACATACTGGATTATTTTTCTTTCTATATTATCCAAGGTAAAAAAGGAGTTGCGAAATACGAAAGTTTGAAAATCGCTGCCTTAGTCAATGTCATCAATGAATAATTTAAATATAGGAGGTGGAAAAATACAACACTTTTCTTTCACACTGTGGCCGGCTCTAGCTCAGATTCCCGCCGAAACAGTTATAATATCCGCTCCGGGGGGACCCTGGAGGTTGGTGTCTTGTGGGCAAGGGCCATGCGGGGTCGGACGCGTTCCATCTGGAAACGTTAAGGACCCCGTCCATGATTGTGTCCGTCGGCATCCGGATCTGCCCGCCCTTCGGGTCTCATCCCTCCCTCGCAGGGGTCACGTTGGAAGCAAAAAGGGCCGACTGGCCTGCGTGCGGTGCTCTGCCCCGGTTCCGGGGACCCCTCCGTGATACGTACTTTAACTTTTACGATCTCAATATGCGTCTCATCGCCAGCGCTAATTCTAGTTCCATCTTACTCTCTATATAGTTCCGATGAACTGCAACTCCAATTTAATCTGCGCAACCGACCACCTCAAATAAAACTGTTTAATTGCAATGAAGGTTGTTTTTTACGGCAGAAGAAAAGTTGGTCACATCGATTTACTATCAGAAGATCACTACTGAGATTTCGTTTGAACGTGTGGCCTGCGGATTCGGATATTCATAGCCCCTTAAATTCAAATGCACAGATTTCACATGCCAATTATAACTTAAATAACCACACCTTCGTCATAGAAGGTGTCGGAAATGATGTCCGCCACACATCTCTGACACCTTTAAAGAAAATTTGCATCAACACTCGCTATGGTTGCAAACCTGAATTACAGTTATCTTATAGGTTTTTAAATTTAAAAGTTTAATGGCATTCCAAGCCTGGTTTCAAAAAGTCCTGATAGCTGTGCAAGCTTTCTCGGAGATTTCTTTGGACTTCGTTCTAACTTTACTCCGACGACATTGAGTTCTTCCTCTGCAAGAACAGGGAGATTTAATTTCGATTTCTTATCAAGAACAGATCCCATTTCCCTAAATTTATTCACAAGATTACGAACCATTTCGCCGTGAGGCGCGCGAAGAGCAAGTCGCGTCTCTCAGTTCTTTACAATAGGTTGTCACATAGGATTCGTATATGAATATTCTACGAGGGTGGTCTGAAAAGTTTCCGACCTAATAAAGATACAAGACATTTTTCAGATTTTTTTTCTTTTCAATATAGTCTCCTTGTAACTCTACACACTTCTCCCAGCGATGCTCCCATCTCTGTAACCCGTCCAAATAGTACTCTGCGTTTTTCTCTGCAAAATAATTGTTCACGAAGGTGATTGCCTCTTCATTTGACGAAAATCTGTCCTCCGAGCGCAATTTTCAGATGAAGGAACAAAAAGAAGCCGCTTGGGGCTAGATCTGGTGAGTAAGGCTGATGGTCAAGCAGTTCAAACCGTAATTCGTGGATTTTCGCCATTGCAACCGCTGAGGTGTGAGAAACTTGGCTTGGTGAAACAGGATTTTCTTTTTCCTGCAAATGTGGCCGTTTTTCCGCAAGTTCTGCCTTCAGCTTGTCAAGTAATGATGCGTAGTATGCTCCTGTAATGGTTTTTCCTTTTTGAAGATAATCGATTAAAATAACTCCATGACTATCCCAAAAAACAGTCGCCATCACTTTCCCAGCCGAAAAAACAGCTTTGCTTTTTTTGGAGCCGGTTCCCCCTTTGCAGTCCACTGTTTGGACTGTATTTTTGTTTCGGGCGTATAATGGTGTATCTAAGTTTCATCTACAGTAATTAATCGGCGCCAAAACTTGGATTTATTGCGCCTAAACTGCGCCAACAGAGCGTTGGAAATGTTCATTCGAACACGTTTTTGGTCAAACGTGAGCAAACGCGGCACCCAACGCGCGGACAGCTTTCTCATGTCTAAATGTTGATTTAATATGTGACAAACACGTTCTTTTGACATGTTCATAGCCTCTGCTATCTCTCTCACATTAATTCGACGGTCGTCTAGCACCATTTGGTGAACTTTTGTGATATTTTCGTCGGTAGTTGCAGTTTTTGGACGTCCCGAACGTTCATCGTCTCCCAAGCTCTTACGCACACGTTATAAATTCAGCTGCCCAAAATTTCACTGTGGTAAATGATGGTGCAGAGTCCCCATACACAGAATCCAACTCATCTTTGATTTGCGTAGGTGTATTGCCTTTCAAAAACAAATATTTAATGACAGCTCGATACTCGATTTTGTCCATTTTCATAAAAACACTCACATCACCTCACTCAAACGACTGTTACATAACAACTGAGCGACCAAAATGGCTGAAACTTTGGTAACTGTCAACAGATGAACAACGAAATACACTAGTTTTTATTTACGAGTGCTGCCATCTTCATGTTGAGGTCGGAAACTTTTCAGACCACCCTCGTATGTGCCAAAGTATACGTACTTTTAGGTATTAACAGCGACACCACACTGAAACATATGGTATCACAATGGATCAACTTCTGTACAAAGACTTCGCGTCAGCTGATGTATAAGTATATTGTTAAAACTGGAGGTTTACTTAGGGTAGAGTCAGATACATGTTTCTCTTTGGTTCACCGGTTCCAAATACAGTTTTTCTTCATCCTGAATGTACCTATAGGTTTTCTGTACTACCTGTGTAATTCATTACGCGCATATCCTTTACCAAGGAATACAATGCTTCAGTCAATGACGAGGGCTGTGCCAGAAGTACCCGACCTAACAAAGAAAACACAAACATTTTGGGGGAAAAAACATATTTATTTCTCTACACAATCTCCTTTCAGTTCGATACGTTTTTCCCAGCGATATTCAATAGCTTCGATACCCTGTTTATAGTGAGAACCGTCGAGTTCTGCAAAATAGCCATCAACTGCAAACTCCAATTCATTCTTGGCAAATCTTTTACTACCAAGCCATTTCTTCAACTTTGGAAACAGAAAATAATCAAAGGGGGCTAAGTCTGGCGAATAGGGTACATCAGGAAGCAATTCGAACTTTAACTCATTGAATTTAGCCTTGGCAATAATGGATGTATGAACTAGTGCATTGTCTTGATGAAACAAGACTTTCTTTTCAACTAAATACGGCCGGTTTTTCTTGATTTCATCATTCAAACGCTGCAATAAGTTTGCATAATACTCGCCATTGATTGTTTTTCCTTTTTGAAGACAATCAATGAAAATTATCCCACGCGCATCCCAAAAACTGACGCCATCACCTTGCCTTCAGATGGAACTGTCTTCCCTTCTTTGGAGCCGATTCTCCCCTTTAAATCCACTGTTTTGAGTGTTCCTTTGTCTCAGGTGCGAAGTGAGGACCCATGTTTCATCCATGGTTATGAATCTACGCAAAAACTCGTCTTTATTCAATCAGTATGCGATGTACAGCACTTTTTGAAATGCCTATGCTATCTGCTAGCTCGCGCACTTTCAGTCAACAGTCATCCAATACCATTTTGTGGATTTTCCTCACAATTTCCGGAGTGGTCACCTCATTTGGTCGACCACTGCGAAGTTCGTCTTGGTAGCTCGTGCGGCCTCGGTTAAACTCTGCCACCCAATATTTTACTGTTGTAAACGAAGGAGTAGACACCCCCAGAGTAGAATCTAGCTCAGCTTTAATATTAGTTGGACTAAGACCTTTCAAATGAAAGTATTGTATCACATAACGATGGCCAGTTTTATCCATGTTTACAAATTCGCTGAGAGTTCACTATTAATGGCTGCCAAAGAATTACTAAGCAACGTAGCATCGTCAAACTTCAACTTTATAAGGTTGGTACTTTCTAACATAGTCATTTGTTTGAAACAACAACCGCTATATATACCTACAGGTCAAGTGGGGTACTTCTGGGACTGTCCTCGTACTGGGACTTGCAAGCTAAAGGTGTGATGCGCAGTTCTTGACTCCTGGACGCAAACCGTTAATCCTCATCTTGCTTTCGCATCTCTTGCACCAACATTTGTATGTGAAACGCTGCTATCTCCGCACGTCTGAACGTCCATCCTTGCTGGCAGCGTCCTAATGTGTTTCATTCCACCTCCAATGCAAGGAAACAGACAAGGTCGTTAAAATATATGTCTATAAGACACCATAATGTATTTGGAGTTGACAAGCAACGGTAAGTAAAATACAACTGGCTGATGATTACAATCTCATTGGAGGATACTATGACCTTCTCTCTTTAATTGCACTAACACAAGTTTACCCGAAGAAACAGAGAAAAAGGTAACGCCATTGATTTTTCAGACGAGTCACGGTTTATTAACAAGCCAGAATATTAACTATAAACCAGGCATTACCAACCCTTCTGACTCACGGAGTCAGAATCAATTACTCGAGAGAAGCTCTTTAGGCTTAGGCCTTATCGGGATGAAGAGAGGGAGGAAAAAGGTGAAGATTAACCTTTTTGGTGCACATAGACGTATGGTCTGGCGCAAAAAAGAATACGGAGATGGATCCAAAAATATAGTGCCCACCTCCGTGTGAGATATCCACTAGTTTTGCTGTTTTATTGCTTAGATGTATCATGTTACTTTATTAGGCTATATACAGAACGGTCGTTTTATGTCCCGGCCCGGATCGCGTGTATGTGTGTTCCGCGCACTGTACTACACCAGGGGAGGGTTCCATTCTAAAACTTCGCATTACATAATCATGAGTAATACAGGGTTATTCAAAAAGAAGGAACAGGCTTTAAATATTTCTTTCTAATGAACGACAATAGATGGCGATACGTGCGATACATCGCTGCATAGAGAAAGGTTCAACATTTTATTTTGTGTTCAAAATGAGCACCATTTGTTATGCGAGGACAACCAGTGCTTTTCCGTTTGCATATGCAACCATCTTCTACGAATTTATTGTATCAATTGTAAATTTTTATGACGAGGCGGCTCGTTGAACTTACAACGAAATGCACGCTGCAATGAAACAATGGATTCACTCTTTGCTTAATGCAGCACACAAAACGACTTTTCCTGTGGCGTTGCCATTTTCTCGTAAGCAAACACAACGCTACTGTAGGCACTGAATGGAACTAATTGGTGGGGCTTAAAACTTTGAACTTTCCTCTATTCAATGATGTGTCGTATGTGTCGAATATTTAAAATATATTCCTTCTTTTTGAATAATTTTGTATTACAGCATCACTATGGTTACCATGCTAGTTCCCAAGGTCGTAGGTTCAAACCCTGCGGAGGGCGATGGAGTTTTTTCGGGCGTAGAAATCCTTAGCCAGGCTTCCTTCGGAAGGGAAGTAAAGCCAGTGGTCCCGTGTCGTAGATTTACTGCACGTAAAACCAACGGTGTTCCAAAGACCTGAGCTGCGATTCGATTATTCTTAGAGGTACTTGAAGTGGCTCCTGTATAACAGAGATGGCGAAAACGAACTCTGAAGTGCCGCTCCCTCTCTGGGCGACTGCCCATTTGCTTTCAAACATGCTGCTGAGTTGTGTAACGCGTGTTGCAAATTTGGCGACTCGCGGAAGGCAGGCATTTGTTGTTTGAGCGTGTTAACGATTCGCTGGGTTTCGAGATTGCCGCTGAGCAAATGCCTGGATATATACTGTGTCGCGTCATGTATACGAGGGCGGATTGATAAATCCATGACTTGACGAGAGATAGCGTTCTAATCACAGGTTTCTTGTTTGCACCCAAGACTTACATCTATTCTGGGTATAATCGCAGAAATTTGTCATTTGTTTATTAGAACATTGTTGAGAGCGTCTAAAATAAACAGATGTGTGTTGCTTGGTAGAAAATGAAGGTGAACTTCGTGTTCACTAAAGCACTACTTTTTGCGTAGTAAGATGGTGAAGGAAATGGAAGAAAAGTTAAACAAGTATTATGGGGACTCTGCTCCATCACATAGCATGGTTCACAAACCATTCCAAAGCGAAACCATTCCGTCGGCAGGAAAAATCATGGCAGCTGTCTTTTGGGATTCCACAAGGGGTGATAGACATCCACTACCTGGAAAAGGGTATAACGATAACAGGTTCATATTATGCCGCAATGCTGGATCAGTTTTACAAGGAATTGTTAAAGAAACGACCCCATTTGGTGAAGAAAAAGGTTCTCTTTCACCAGGATAATCCACCCGCACACAACTCAGCCATTGCTATGGCAAAATTTGTGAAACTGGACTAAGAACTGCTAACTCACTCACCATATCCTCGCAGATTTGGCTCCGAACGACTTCTTCCTCTTCGCAAGCCTGAAAAATTGGCTCGCTGGGAAGAAATTCACGTTCAGTGAACACATCGTAGCAAAAACCAATTCATATTTTGCAGACTTCGAAAAATCATATTTTTTGGAAGGGTTAAAAAAAATTGAGAAACGTTGTACAATGTATTGAATTGAAAGGAGACTATGTTGAGAAATAAAATTGATTTTTTGAAAAAAAATGGTTATTTTCCTTAAAAAGCCACTGACTTATCAATCCGCCCTCGTATATACGACCATTAACCTAAAATGAACACAAGTATATGCTGATAAGTCAACAGCTAACAACAAATATGTGAACATTCACTTTATTTGCCATGACAAATTCATTTATATCCGTTATATACTACGTGATTCTACTATCCACGTTACATTATTCACATTGCTTTTCACTTTCTCTACTACGTAGTAAGTAGGGGAAGTAATGTATTCCACCCAAAAATTCGATACCGAGATTTCACCGGAAATATATGTTTTGAGACCCTCTGAATCCAAAAAAAGCATTTTTGGAAACATGTCCGTGTGTGTGTGTGTGTGTGTGTGTGTGTGTGTGTGTGTGTGTCTGTGAACAGCATAACTCAGAAACGAACAGTCGGATAAACACTAAGCCTGGTATTTAGGTTCAGCATCTTCCAGAGATGCGACACGAAGGTTTTCAAGAAAATACCCCCACCCCAGATTACCCTTTACATGGAACATTTTTCGAAAATTTTAATTTTCTCAAAAATGGCTCCAACGATTTGGATTAAAATATCATATGTTTAAGATATTTTCATGACAAATAAAATGTATATCTCGAATTTTCTGGAAATGTCTCCAAAAGTATTCTTCATTGTGAACGACTTTTGCATAACTGGAAAACCATAAGAGATAGACAAAATTTTACTACACAAAAAATGTAGATCGCTTTAAAATACACAATTTATGTCATATACATTTTTTTGTTGAGTGAACCATTTTCGAGATATTGCTTGTTATTCCCTTAAATTTTCCAATACTTCCTCAAATTCGTTATTCATTTTTGTTTTGTCCTGGTAATGCAAAGAGATTGGAATACTCCACATAGCAACCAGCTCTTAAAATATTTGACTATCGCTTAAAGCCTACCAATTCCCCTTGCATCTACAAGAAAATTAGCAATAAGATGAACATCTCGATTAACATGAAGCATATGGAGAATAAGCGTTTATAAAAATAGTTCGTACAAGAGTAGAGAAAGTCATGCGAGTGTAACACGTCAGATTTTTTTGCATAGGAATGATTTAAAATTAAGCAGCAAGCTATTAGTTGAAACGAAAACAGCAAGCAAATGTTTAGCCAAATGGTAGGTGGTACTTGGAGAAAAATTAAACATGTAACATAGAATATTTCGAAAACTACTGCTGCGCAAAAATACAGAAAATGCGCATTTTAGTGAGCGCCACATTCTTCTGGTATTAAGTTTTGCCTCTTTCTTATGATTCTCTAGTTATACAAAATTACACAAGATCAATTCAGATTGAGAACTTCACAGAAAATTCAACAAGCACACTTAATTAGTCATACAAATGTCAAACGTGGTATTTTAATCAAAATGGTTAGGTGCATTTTTGCGCAAATAAATACCTACTAGCGGAGCATTTCCCGGTAAAGGATAGTGGGGTGGAGATTTGAAAATTCTACAATCGTATCCATGTTGGTTATTTATCGGACTCTTCGTTATTGAATTTTGCTGTTCACAGGCATACGTATGCTCAAAAAATTGGGTGCTACGAGGGGCACTATTTATATTTTGAGCCTAATAATTAGAAAAAAGTAATTTCTGATTGAAAACTGCTTTATTGTTTTTCAAAATATTCTCGTTTATGATCAATACACTTTTGCATCCGTTTGAACCATTTGTCAAAGCATTTATGCCAGTCTTCTTGAGACACCTCCACAACATAATTTTTGAAGCCATCAACGGCTTCTTCTGCCAACGAAAATCGTTGTCTACGCAATTTATTCTTGATGTTCGGGAACAAAAAGAAGTCATTGGGTGCCAAATCAGGACTGTATGGCGGATGACCCATCAATTCGATTTTTTCAGCCTTCAAAGACTCTGTTGTTAGACGAGATGTGTGTGCGCTCGCATTGTCTTGATGAAGAACGATCCTACGGTTCTTGTTGGTTTTCCTTACTTCACCGAAGACTTCCGGCAAACAAATGGTTGTGTACCATTCGGCACTGACCGTTTTACGTTCCTCTAAAGGCACTGTTACCACATGGCCAGTTTTGCTGAAAAAGCAGGCGACCATTTGCTTCGAGCGCGAACAACGTTTGTTGGATTTGCTTCATCTTGAAACACCCATACAGTCGACTAGTCGACTGCTGTTATGCTCATATGCATAGATCCATGACTCGTCACCTGTTACAATCTTATATACGTCTTTTGAGGCACCGCCATTGTATTTCTTGAGCGTTTTTGTACACCAATCGACACGAGCATCTTTTTGAGATTGCGTCAAATTATGTGGGATCCAAAGAGAGCAAATCTTTTTCACGGCTAAATAATTATGCAATATTTTATATATGCTGGTGGAACTAATGTCTAGGGTTGCCTCAATCTCACAATATGTCGCATGACGATCTTTCATTATTAGTTTTTGCACAGCATCAATGTTATTTGGCACAACAACTGATTTTGGACGACCTTCACGAACTTCATCATTGAGCGAACGGCGGCCATGATTAAATTCGTTATATTAGCGTTTCACAGAAGCAAAGGATGGAGATTCGTCGCCAAATGTGGAAGTTAGTTGATCGATGCACTCTTGTCTTGATAAGTCGTAATAAATCATTGCACGAACATTTTCACGAGTTAAATCCATGTTTTTTTGACACACAATTTTCAAGTTAGTGTAAACAAAAGAAATGACGCTCTGTTGACAAAATGTTTGAAGTAGATTATGGTCAAAAATGTCAAACTTTCCTTTGGAAAAGTCAGATGGCACCTACAAAATTCAGGGTTGCCAAGGCTCAAAATATAAATAGTGCCCCTCGTAGTTTTTCTTAAATCCACTATTCAATGTTCACACGGTTCATTTGTCCACGGTAGTCACTTTTAGTTCTCCCGACCTTGTACACGAGAAGAATTTTCTAGAATTCCATTTTAACATCCTCATGAACTATTATCAGTCTCTCTCTACATTAGTATTGATGGAGTGCCTAATTCCAGTTCAATTTACCAGCACTTGACCAAATATTGTATTCTTGCTCTACATGTAGTTGCTCATAAGAAGTTACATGTGAAACAGAGTCATGACGAATATTTATAGCCTCAAAGAACATCAAGTATATTTACAAAGAAAATTACAATAAAAGCATAAGTAGTAGCAATAACGTAAATTTGATCTCCAGTTAAAGATCCAGGTTGACCTATATAATCTTAACCTTAATAATAAAATTTATAGATCGACACGCTAGATGATGAATATTTGGCAATGTTTTGAACAGTATTACCAGCTGTAGTTGTAATTTAGACCTAATGGTAAAAGTGAAAATATTCCCTTATAGATTTGCCATCTACAACCTGTGTCAAAAGTGAATTTTGTCTAACACTTTTATTTGATACACATTTAAGAATATGATCCAATGATATTTTGTTGGTTTTATACCTCTAAGTTGTTCACTTAGAATTTAAATACACTGGAAGTGCAACAGTGCCACGCCCAATTTTTAGATGTACTTTTGTTTGTGTGTTTATATTATTATATATCCCGCTAAATTGTAAATTCATTTAAATATTATAAGTGGATACAAAAATCACTATTTAGAATGCAATCATAGTTTTAAAAATCTGATGTGTTACACTCACATGACTTTCTCTACTCTTGTAAAACTATTTTTACAAATACTTACTCTCCATTTGCTTCATGTTAATCGAGATGTTAATATTATTGCTAATTTTCTTGTAGATGTAAGGGGAATTGGTAGGCTTTAAGCGACAGTCAAATATTTTAAGAACTGGTTGCTATGTGGAGTATTCCATTCTCTTTGCATTACCAGGACAAAAAATGAATAACGAATTTGAGAAAAAGTATAAACATTGGAAAATTTAAGGGAATAACAAGCAATATCTCGAAAATGGTTGACTCAACAACAAAAAATGTATATGACATAAATTGTGTATTTTAACGATCTACATTTGTGTAGTAAAATTTTGTCTATCTCTTATGGTTTACCAGTTGTGCAAAAGTCGTTCACAATGAAGAATACATTTGGAGAGATTCCCAGAAAATTCAAGATATACATTTTATTTGTCATGAAAATATCTTAAACATATGATATTTTAATCAAAAATCGTTAGAAGCATTTTTGAGAAAATTAAAATTTTCGAAAAATGTTCCACGTAAAGGGTAATCTGGGATGGGGGGATTTTCTTGAAAACCCTCGTGTCGCATCTCTGGAAGATACTGAACCTAAATACCAAGTTTGCTGTTTATCCGACTGTTCGTTTCTGAGTTATGCTGTTCACACACACACACACACACACACACACACACACACACACACACCACACAGACATGTTTCCGAAATGCTTTTTTTGAATTCAGGGGTTCTCAAAACATGTATTTCCGGCGAAATCTCGGTATCTAATTTTTGGGTGGAATACAATGCTTCCCCTACTTACTGTACGTAGTAGAGAAAGTAAAAATGGGTATAATACGTTCCGAAAGTTTACAAAACAGCTCTCGCACTGGATGCTTCTACCCGTCCCGTCATAATCTAGGCAAGCCTTTTCTCAAATACCACAAGAGCAAGAAGCTACGAAATTTTCAGGAACTGTTCTTAACATATTGCTGCAAATTTCGAACTAGAATAGTAACATTTCCCTAATTAAAATTCTGATTTATAGGGTTGCATGTTAGAAAAAATACTTAATTTTGATTAAGCTAAATTCAAAATTGTAAGCACGCATTAATGATTATTCTTAGCGATCTCATTTCCAAGGATCATTGAGTAAAATTTTCAAATAGATTGCATAATTATAATTTCAGTTAAGGCTTTTTATAACAGCCACATATATTAAAATAATACATTTGCAACAATAAAACTTAACCCTGGGTATTTCACTGTATTTTCCCATTAAAATACAACTAGCTTTGTACATGCAAACTTTCACGTCTGTAACTTACGCAACAGTATCTCAAACCCTTCCACGTTTTCGGATGGTCCTTGAAACTTAAGTTCAAATTTCGATTACGACAAATTGCCAAACCAAGGTTTCTTCCATGACTTTCCCTTCTACTGTATTGTTATTAATGTGCAATTATGTTGCTACAATCTAAAATTCATGCTCCCAGTTTTTGTAGTACAAGTTTACATGGCACATTACGGTTTTACTCCACATAGTTTATATTTTTCTAATTCCATACCATTCTAATGTAAGCTGCGTCTTCAGCATACTGTATAAGTGTTCATATGGCATGAGTCAAGGTCATTTACATAAACTATAAATAAAAATGGTGTCAAAACCGATCCTTGAGGAACCCTTTTCTTTATGTAGTTGCACGAGGCTTGAGCTCTGATTGCTTACATGAACGGTTTGCATTTTGTTGGTCAAATATGATTGCATAATTTTAACTTATTTTCATAAATGCCGCAATACTAAAGTTATGTTGATACTGTGTCGAATGCCTTGCTTGAATCTATTAGTGTAGGTGAAGAGATTAATTTTGAATGAAAGGATTTAATAATATCATTAAGTTTTCAACTGGATCGATGGTTGAGAATTCTTTTCTACAATCAAATTGGGAGTCATTAAGCAAATCACTGCATGAAAAATAATTATTTAGCTATTTGTAAATGACTACTGCAGTCACTGGAACTATGGGAATTGGCCTGTAGTTATCATTATTGTCATTTGTCTGAAATGTTGACCAGGTGTCTGGGAAATATAGATTCATAGATCATCCAATTAATTGGAAAAATTACAGAGAACTTGAGTTATGTCAATAATTTTTTTTGAACGAAGTTGGTTAAACCTTACTAAACTTTGACACAATGTGAGGAAGTTCATCACTATTTCATTTTCCAGTTAAATTAACAACTGCATTTGCAAAAATTACACATTAAATAGTGTCAAGTGCAATATTAAAAAATATCTGTTAAGATGACCTGGTAACGTATATATGTACATTATTAGTTTACTAATTTTGCTACATGATTCTCCTCTTATAATATTCCACGAGCTTTGCATTTATTACAAGAATTTTCAATATTGTCACGACCCTAGATTAATTTAACAACTTTGCTGAACTTCCCTTACTTCAGGTCATGGCAAAGGGGGGACAATATACTCGCTTGGCATGCAAAATTAAGGATTACAGAAGAAATTAATTCAATTTTGACAATTTTAATAACACAAGATCTCTTACCTTAAAAATCACATATTAAATCCTTTAAAAGAACATCCTCAACCCAACAACCTCCTCGCCCTTATGCAGATGTCCGGAGCGCTTTACACTACTAAGGTCCCATAGTTAAAGAGGTCGAATCAAGGTAACTGATTTATTTTATGATAAAGCATCCCCACCACTACTTCCTGTCAACGTGCCACTCAAGCTACTCGAATATTTTGGACGTTTCTAGCTCTTTCTAGAAACAATGCTGCCAACATTGAGTTGAGCCTTCCGGAAACAGGCCTACCAACCCATTCCAGGAGGATCGCCTCAAGTCAGGCTTACCGAACTAAATTTACATGTGCTCGCCACAACATATCTAATGTGTACCAGCAGACTGCTTGCTAAAATGTATCATTGTGTTTAGACGGTTCATACAATGCCCTAGATTTAATCCTAAAAATTTCTAAATTAAAAGTACCCCAATTCACCTTAGAAGTTTTACTGACATCAGGTTTTTCTTCTGCTTTGTGGCAGCTTTTGTTAAAATTTTCAGCTACACAGTTCATAAACATTTCTGGGCTTATAATCTTAAGCTCCCTGTATAAGATAGCTGATTATGCGATTTCCCTTACCTCCTTTTCTCTCTCTCTCTTTCTCTCAACGTATTTTGTTTTCCGAATAAATTATTTTCACCCGCAAACCATTATGGCCAAATATATCAGGATCAAAATATCCTATGTTAGTACTACATACATTGTATATTATCTAAACAACAATTTAGTCTTGTAGGTTCTGTATTGAAACAAAAATCTCTTAACCTCAATTAAACCAACAAAAGTTGATATTATATATTTAATCCAGTTTCCTACATCTAGATTTGCCTCCTATTATACATATTTGCACTGTTTTCCTCTTTTCAACACAGAGATAAGATTTAGTATACAATTAATAAAACCATCAACGTTATTATTTGTAGCTTGATGGAGATATTATTGAATTTATTGTTTCAGTTTTATAGCTGCTAATTTGAAGTTTCTTTCTACGAACAGGGTGCTTACACCTGTAACTTCATATTGTAAATCTTTGTTTTTATTATGCATTGCTAACCCACCTTGTAAAGATGCACGTCGACAATAACTTGTAACCAATTTAAAGGGAGTGGGTACACAATAGTTACCCTCGTCAGACCCAAATCAATACTCATTGAGACAGGGTATATCACATTAGATTCTCAGATAGGTTCTACTTCAAACAGCCCACAACACTTTTGCTTAAAGTTTAAGAGTTTGAAATATCTACAAATTCAAGAACCACAATTACAATTATTGAAGGTCCGAGTTTAATACAATTCGTGAAGTCATGAATAAGCAAATCAAATGTTAGTCAAATTTGTTTGGTATATTAACTACATTAATGACATATAAAGACGCTGTCGCTTATATCAACTATGGACGCCGAATTATTTCATGATTTATTTAGTCACCTTTAGAATATCATAGTTTCCATTTAGCGTCTGGTTAATTATCAACCAAGTTTATTTTTTCCACAATCTGAGGTACACAGGATTGCTTTCGTCTAACTCGGCAATACATAATTATTATATTCTTCTTTTAATCAATTCTTTATTGTCAACTAAATTTTATGTCCCTTCAATCACGTAATATGCAAATCAATATTATAAAAGCTATCTAGATGAAACTTTGTATGTTTATACTAAAGAGTGAGCCAAAAGACTGCGCGGTGGTTTTCCTGTCCGCGCCCTCGGCGCTCGTTACCGTCTGCCGCTATCATAGAAACGCGTGGATGAAACCATACAAAATTTTTAAAACTACTTTTGAAGGCTTTACTTAACAACTTTATGAAAGTGTGTTTGAGGACGGAATTATTAGTAGAGATTTGTGGTCCCCTCGGTCCCCCGACCTAACCTCCTGCGATTTCTTATCTCTGGGGTAACTTAAAACATAAAGTGTACAAGACAAACCCACACACCCTGGAAGAATTAAAACAAAATATCCGCCAGTAAATTGCCAGCATTTCTCAACATGAACTACGGCGAGTGATGGATAGTTTCCTAAAGAGGTGCCAAAAATGTATGGACAACGACGGTGGCCAGTTTCAGCATCTCCTTTCATAAATTTGGTACGTAAAGGCTTTAAAAATAGTTTTAAAAATGTTGTATGGTTTCATCCGCACCTTTCTATGATAGCGGCAGACGGCAACGAGCGTCGAGGAAGTGAACAGGAAAAACACCGCAGTTTTTTTGGCTCTCTCTGTACATAAAACTTTTCTGCTTGGTCAACCACAGCACAAATTTGTGCACTTGGACTATACGACAGCGAAAATTATACGATACCATACAACTTCAAAAAAGCTACTGTCATATTTTTCAACCCTTTATGTACAAATTATCACTATTTGACCAATCTAGGCAACATTTATGACACTTATACTTTAGGTAAAAAGTAAAAAATTACGAACTATTTACAGCTTTCAAAATCTTCCTACCTTATTTTTAATCCCGTGCTTATAAAATGTGCCATGCAAAGTCGAGCAATTCTGCGCTCTTATTTAATATACAGAGGCGGTCAAAAGCATTCGTATATAGTTTTAAAAACTCTAGTAGCTAAATTAATGGAGATAAAATTTTCGTTTTTAATAGACAGAAGTAACAAATACTATTGCGGTTTACTTGTTTTAACAGCTTTCAATATCTTGCATATTATTAGTTTTACAATTGTTTGGAAAATATACCGATTTTTCACTTCTTGCACGTGGTGTTCACACAACTATCTTTCATATATTAAATAGAGCAATGTTTTTTGTAGATACCTGATTTTACAATGAAAAATATATTTTTATTTGCAGGAAGAACAAAATGTCAAAGCCAAGGATTTTCAACGTTTTGCTGAACTTCATTAACGCCTCAGATTTTACGACTTCACAGATTTATTTCTCCACCAATTTAAATCATCATCGATGAAAATATCAGGTAGTAAACACAAAATAATGTAAGCACCACAGATGAAAAGGTTGAAAAGTAATGCAATTTTAAACATTAAAAAACTAATAAAATAAAAGATTTTGAAAAAGCAACAACACGTAAAATATAACATTATTAGTTCTTTCTGTTATTAAAGAGGAGTTTTAACCTCCAGTAATTTGGCTGCTAGAATTTTTTAAAGTGAAAATGAACATTTTTGTACGCCTCCGCAAGGACCTGTGACGTAACTACTCACAGCCCCTCCTACACTCCTATAGTTTTAATGTAATTCATGTGCTCAGCACACTGTACTTACGCCCTCTTCTGAAAATCCTTAGAGTCGTCCACGACGAGGGAAGCAGTTGTGGTAACCGCGGGAGAAGTATTTCCGCCATTCGAGACGTGATGATGGTGGTGATGGTGATGGTGGTGATGCGGGTGGTGAGCGGGTCGTGAGGGCGGTGGCGGCGGAGGTGGGGGTGGGGGGTGGTGGTGCACGGCGGGTGGGCGGGGCGGGCTGGAGGGTGCGGTTACCGACGTGGACAGGAACCCAGCAGGTTCTTCCTCTGTAACAGACATCAAACCACCTGCTTAGTAATGTCAAACCCCTGCAGGGGACTTTGTGATTAGCTTCAATATTAACTTAGCATGCACTTAAATCGGAAGGTATCCCTAAAGATGACCTAGTTCTGGTCCTGAGTCTTCGCAATTAAGTTTCGTTCATATGTGGGTTTAATTTTAATAAACTAACTAAAGAAACATTCTACCAGCTTTATATTGTTCCAAAACTTAGTTCATGTCGACACATCGAGAAAAATATCTACTAAAACATGCAATTATTGACCTATGTACTTCAAATTATGTGATAATTGGCATGTGCTCTACAAACAAAATTCCAAATTTGGAACCTCTAAGTTAAACCATTATTGAGAAATTACTAACTAAAATGTTAGGTTTAAATTTTGCACGTTTTCAAAATGCAAATGAACGAATGCAGATTTCTGGCTAAAAATTAATGTGTGCCATTAAAACACAATAAAAGATCTTAATTAGAATTTTTGGGAAATGCTCATAAGTTTGGCCGAAAATTCTCAAATACTGATGTCAAGCTTTTCTTCATTTTTTGCATTATTATATAAAATAGTTTGGTCGACCACGCAGTAATACCCTGATTACAAGTAACATAACTGAACTGTTATGGCATCCATAATACTTCAGCGACTTATTATGGACCTTACTCAACGGCGCGTGCAGCTCCCCTATCGCCCAGACTTCAAAGCAGCACTCCCAGCTTCAAACATTCACTGAGATCCATTCTCCAGATAAACATTAACATATGTGTATTTAAAATATAAGAAATTCTGTTCATTGTAATTTTAATACTCCAATAAATTGTGTATTTCCTTTGCTTCAAAGGAAATGTGTTGCTTTCACGTTAAATGCAAAGAATTAATCAATATGTCGTGGAATCAACATATACGTTACACTACTCGCAAACACGTTCAAGGTCCTTCCATCAGTACCGATCAGCATTTAATAACACACAATTAACAAAGCAAAACCTTTTTATAAAAACTTTATAGTGTGGTTGACCAAAACAGTCGTATGCAACTCGACTATAACGGTAATTACAGTCGTGTGACAAAATATACTATAATTCCGCAATAAATCATATGCATTGTAGAAAACAAATGCCCAAGTCTGGTTTCTTTGTTCAACAGTTCTCCACCAAATCTGAAAATTTCACGAAAATTAGTTATTTTCATCACGTAAAGCAATTTTAATATTGCAAGAGTAGAAAAAAAAAGCATTGGCGAAAAAGACGTTTGAAAATTGGAGCACCAAGCAAAAAACATGCACACCACTTTTAAATTTTTTAATTACTTCCTAAATGTCACAGCTGTTAGAATGGTGAAAGCAGAATACGAAACAAAATTTCAACGATGGGTTGCCTTAAGGCAGGTGTTCTCAAGTTTCCCAAGTTGTTGCCCTCTGCAACTAGATTGCCTCTCTATTGCTTGTCGTCCTCCGTGGTGCAGTGGTTACCATGTTAGCCTCTAGTTCCCGAGGTCGCGGGTTCAAACCCGGCGGAGGGCAATGAATTTTTTTCGGGCGTAAAAATCCTTAACATGGCTTCCGTCGGAAGGGAAGTAAAGTTGCTGGTCCCGTGTCGTAGATTTACGGCACGTAAAAGAACCTCAAGCCTGATAGAGGCCGCTGAGCAAAATTACCGGTCTTTCACGTCCAATATAGAATGGGACGATAAGAACCAGAGCAGTTAAACAGCGTCCATAAATAAAATTCATTTTTTTTCTCTACAACCTTTGTACATCTTGTAAATAGACAATTATAGTAGAAAACGTAACATGAATAAACAAAATTACAATAACCGCTATAGTTCAGAACTTAGAAGCAAGAATATAAATTGACATTCATAAACATTCGTCAATATAAACCTGCTGCTTGAAATCCAATTTTTTGGCGTGAGGAAGCACCTAACTATAGAGGTTACAATACACGAGAGGTTACTGAAGTGCAACTTTGACATTTTCCCACCATTAGGGGATAAGTCACTAGAATCTGGTGATATTCGGGTTGTTAGGTTCCATTGATAACCGCCAACTCCTCCGCAAATACGCACCTGTTCCATGTATTGGGAAGGTTAGTCTTATTGTACACTACGTGATCAAAAGCATCCGGACACCTGGCTGAAAATGACGTTCAAGTTCGTGGCGCCCTCCATCGGTAATGCTGGAAGTCAATATGGTGTTGGCCCACCCTTAGCCTTGATGACAGCGTTCACTCTCGCAGGCATACTTTCAATTAGGTGCTGGAAGGTTTCTTGGGGAATGGCAACCCATTCTTCACGGAGTGCGGAACTAAGGAGAGGTATCGATGTAGGTCGGTGAGGCCTGGCACGAAGTCGGCATTCTAAAACATCCCGAAGGTGTTCTATAGGATTCAAGTTAGGACTCTGTGCAGGCCAGTCCATTACAGGGATGTCGTTGTCGTGTAACCACTCCGCCCCAGCCCGTGCAGTATGAACATGTGCTCGATCGTGTTGAAAGATGCAATCGCCATCTCCGAATTGCTCTTCAACAGTGGGAAGCAAAACTGTGCTTAAAATATCAATGTAGGTCTGCGCTGTGATCGTGTCACGCAAAACAACAAGGGGTGCAAGCCCCCTCCAGGAAAAACACGACCACACCATAACACCACCACCTCCGAATTTCACTGTTGGCACTACACACGCTGGCAGATGACGTTCACCGGGCATTCGCCATACCCACACCCTGCCATCGGATCGCCACATTGTGTACCGTGATTCGTCACTCCACACAACGTTTTGTCACGGTTCAATCGTGTAATGTTGACGCTCCTTACACCAAGCGAGGCGTCGTTTGGCATTTTCTTACGTGATGTGTGGCTTATGAGCAGCCGCTCAACCATGGAATCCAAGGTTTCTCACCTCACGCCTAACTGCCTTAGTGCTTTATGCAGTTTGGAATTCGTGTGTGATGGTCTGGATAGATGTCTGCCTATTACTCTTTACGACGCTCTTCAAATGTCGGCGGTCTCTGTCAGTCAACAGACGAAGTCGGTCTGTACGCTTTTGTGCTGTACATGTCCCTTCACGTTTCCACTTCACTATCACATTAGAAACAGTGGATCTAGTGATGTTTAGGAGTGTGGAAATCTCGCGTACAGACTTCTGACACAAGTGACACCCAATCACCTGACCACGTTCGAAGTCCGTGAGTTCCACGGAGCGTCCCATTCTGCTGTTTCGCGATGTCTAATGACTACTGAGGTCGCGGATAATGAGTACCAGGCAGTAGGTGGCAGCACAATGCATCTAAGATGAAAAACGTATGTTTGTGGGGTGTCCGGATACTTTTGATCACATAGTGTATCTGTTACGTTGGCGACCTATTTTTAAATTCACGTGTTCAAACCTTGCCCGCCAACCTTAGTCACCAAATGAAGCACTGATTATATTAATTATATTATATTTTATTGTATCATATTAATTATTAGGTCTTACCTTTGTATTAAATTGGAAATTTGAATTGTTTTTGCAATGTTTGGTTTAAGCTTTGTGTACGTATGGGTTTTATTATTAGAGGAAGATCTGCATAGAAGAAAACCAAGAAATTCATATTAAAATTTATAAGGTTGTTGTTCATACCATTAGTCCTCCTTCGTGGTCTAGGGGTATCATGCTAGCCTCTAGTTCCGGAGGTCGCGTGTTCAAAACCGGCGGGTTGCGATGGATTTTTTTCGGGTCTAAAAATCCTTAGCATGGCTTCCTTCGGAAACAGGGTGGACCATTTAAGTTGAGACTGTACAGTATCTCCAAAACTAAACCTTGTAGAAAGAAATGTCTTGAATAAAAGTTGCTTGATATTATGGGGGAAAGTAAATGCCATTAGTCGTGTTTTATTTGGAGACGTCATTTTAGGGTCAATTTAATTTTCTTAAACCGGAACCTACCTTTTTTATGTTGTTTTCTCACTCCTCGTAAAAAACGAAACAACCGTTGTATATATCATTTGCAATTCTCCTTGCACCAAAGTAAATAACAACGAAAATTCTGAATGACTGTGTACGACCAGGTGTGTATTTGGATCATCCATGGATGGTGATTTGAAGGTCAAGTTACGTTTCGTAATGGAAACCAGTTTTTTTATCTTGTTTCCTTATTCATCACAAAACAAACAACTTTTTATAAACCACTTTCTAATGAGAAAACATTAAAAATGTAGGTTCCCATTAAAAAAAAAATAAATTGACACTAAAATGACCATCTGATGCAGTAATTTGTATCACAAATTATTTAAATGTAAAGAGTGATTATAGTGTGAATATGCATTATTATGTGACATTGATTTGAGATGTTTGTTGATTGTAATTATTGTTGGGAAGTAAGTTTATACGGCCTTACTGAAACTGACAATAATAGCGTGCAATAATGCAGCGAGGGGGTGAGCTGTTTATCATTATTAGAGACGAGGAAGTTACGTAATGTTGGCGCGTTTTTCTTAGAACTTTCTGGAACATTCTTCCTAGAGCATATGTATTCATAATTTTCATTGGATATAAAAATAGACGCTAATGTTGGTGCGTTTTATTAGCCAATAGCAATTCAGTTATAATCTTTAGGCATATCGGGGTGTATGAGTATAAAAGAGATAGGTTAGAGATAGACCCCGTCAGTTCGTCGAAAATATTTGTATGCTACACGTCGCCTTCAATCCGTCAGTTCACCGAAAATATTTGTAAAGTACACGTCGGCTATCGATTCACAAGTTACGCGTAGCAGAGTTATGAAAAATCTAAAGTGCTGTAAAGTTAATTATACAAAAAGTTGAAGTACGCGAATTAAGAATGATCAGTAAATAAGTTGTTATAACAGTTTCAGTTTGGCGAGTGTCAAGATCAATGTGTAAATGTGATAGTGACTGTGTTCGACAATAAAAGTGTAAAACAAATTCCTTCATCAGTGTTATCTTTGGATAAAATATTCCTTTCCGTTTACACAACCTGTATAAAGAGAAGTGCTCGACCCAAAAAGATCATAGCTAGCCGGAGGACAGTGAAACAAAATTAAATAAAATAAAAGTAGCATTCTTTCAAATAAAAACTAATACTGCCGCAAATTGCTAACACCAGATGGAGCTACAAACCTAACAAAGAATCACGTCACAAAATGGCTTCACCACGTTGAGTAAACACATACACAAATAACATTATAAATTTTCCATCGCAAATTGGCTCCCAAACGTGGGGCTCAACAAATTAAATATAACATTACAAGTATACCACTTCAAATTGGCTACCACAACGTGGGGCTACACAATAATGTTAAATAAATAACATTAAACCACCTTCACATCATAACGTCCTCCAAAAAAAACACGACTAATGGCATTCACCCCCCTCCCATTATTCAAGACATTTCTTTCTACAACGCTTAGTTTTGGAGCTATTGTACAGTCTCAACTTAAATGGTCCACCCTGTATATGACATGAAATTGGCTCATAATACCAGCAGAAAACCGAAATAATGCCTATTTTGTAAATACGTTGTCTGGTGATTTCTCTGGTGACACAAGTTAGTACGTTGACAGTCCTGACATGCGGTGTCAGCCATATTTGTTTTCTAGTAACCTGAGTTAGATCGTATCCATAAATGATTTACTGATATACGCGTATTAATTTTTAAAACATTTCAATTCAAATACCTGAAGCAACTGTTTTCAGTTTGCTGCCACTTTTAACTGTCATTATCGCCTGTCTTTTAGTAGGTAGAGAAAGCATTCTATTCTACCCAAAAATTCAATATCCACATGCCACAGAAAATACATGTTTTGAGATCCCCTAAACAAAAAATCTGATGTGTTACACATGACTTTCTCTACTCTTGTACAAACTATTTTTACAAACGCTTATTCTCCATATGCTTCGTGTTAATCGAGATGTTAATCTTATTGCTAATTTTCTTGTAGATGCAAGGGGAATATGGTAGGCTTTAAGCGATAGTCAAATATTTAAAGAGCTGTATGCTATGTGGAGTATTCTATTCTCTTTGCATGTTCAAGACATAAAAAAATGAATAACGAATTTGAGAAAAAGTATAAGTATTGGAAAATTTAAGGGAATAACAATGGTTCACTCAACAACAAAAAAATGTATATGACATAAATTGTGTTATTTTAACGCGATCTACATTTTTTGTGTAGTAAAATTTTGTCTATCTCTTATGGTTTACCAGTTATGCAAAAGTCGTTCACAATGAAGAACACTTTTGGAGACATTTCCAGAAAATTCGAGATATACATTTTATTTGTCATGACAATATCTTAAACATATAATATTTTAATCAAAATCGTTAGAGCCATTTTTCAGAAAATTAACATTTTCGAAAAATGTTCCATGTAAAGGGTAATCTGGGGTGGGGGGATTTTCTTGAAAACCTTCGTGTCGCATCTCTGGAAGATACTGAACCTAAATACCAAGTTTGGTGTTTATCCGACTGTTCGTTTCTGAGTTATGCTGTTCACAGACACACACACACAAACACACACACACACACAGACACACACACACGGACATGTTTCCAAAAATGCTTTTTTTGGATTCAGGAGGTCTCAAAACATATATTTCCGTTGAAATCTCGGTATCGAATTTTTGGGTGGAATGCAATACTTCCCCTACTTACTATACGTAGTAGAGAAAGTAAAAAGAATAACGAATTTGAGAAAAAGTATAAGTATTAGAAAATTTAAGGGAATAACAATGGTTCACTCAGCAAAAAAAATGTATATGACATAAATTGTGTTATTTTAACGCGATTTAAATTTTTTGTGTAGTAAAATTTTGTCTATCTCTTATGGTTTACCAGTTATGCAAAAGTCGTTCACAATGAAGAACACTTTTGGAGACATTTCCAGAAAATTCGAGATATACATTTTATTTGTCATGAAAATATCTTAAACATGTGATATTTTAATCAAAATCGTTAGAGCCATTTTTGAGAAAATTAAAATTTTCGAAAAATGTTCCATGTAAAGGGTAATCTGGGGTGGGGGGATTTTCTTGAAAACCTTCGTGTCGCATCTCTGGAAGATATTGAACATAAATACCAAGTTTGGTGTTTATCCGACTGTTCGTTTCTGAGTTATGCTGTTCACAGACAGACACACACACACGGACATGTTTTCAAAAATGCTTTTTTTGGATTCAGGGGGTCTCAAAACATGTATTCCCGGTGAAATCTCGGTATCGAATTTTTGGGTGGAATACAATACTTCCCCTACTTACTATACGTAGTAGAGAAAGTAAAAAGGTTGATCTTGTATAACTCAAAAACGAAATGTCAGGTAAGTACCAAACTTAGTATTTACAGCAAAGTTCAAGCATGCGACACGAAGATGTTTCAAGAAAACCCTCTCCAAATGCTCTTTAAATGGATAACTTTCGTTAATTTTATTTTCTAAAAAAATGTTTATCTTCAAACCTTCAATAATCTATGAAGTCCTCTTCATTCTCAGCGAATTTTTATGTAGCTAATCTAGTTGAAACACACAGTCTGTGTGTAATTTCTGTACCACTAAATATTTCCAAGATATTTGTTGTCACTGGTTTCCATATTCCAATACTTCATCATACATTTTTAAGTGCAGTGTCACCATTCTTTTGTTTCATGTGTCATACAAAGAGTGAGGAATTTCAAAGCCATTATATACCGTTTAGCTTTTTAAAGATTTGACTAACCATTTAGCCTCCCGTACACGCCTTGTTATCACCAACAAAGCATGTAATAAAACCCAATTTTGCTAAAGTTATTCTAGCTTAACATGAAATGGAAACAAAAATAACGTTTTAGTAAGAACATTTTGTAGAAGAGATAAAAGCATAAACGATACTGGGTAGGGAAATCATGTGAATGTAATACGTATACGACTTTTAATCATACCACGAATCTCGTAATAACAGAACGTCACTGATATGCATAACTTTTCTATTTCCTTTACAGTTTGTGATTTATACATCCTTATCACTTTATCTTCTTGAAAATCAATCCAGCAAGACTAATAATTTTGCGAGGACATTAAATAAAATGCATAAAATGTTCAGTGCAGTAAATGCACAAAAAGTACACATAAAATAAATGGAAATTTCGTTTTATAAAAATTCTTGAAGACCAGGTAGCACTGCTTCTTTGTCTCACATCTTCCTTGCAACACAATAAACAGATATTATAGCAAAGAACACCGCTTCCTAGGCTGTACACATATTTCTAGTCCGTATTTAACCCCTCATAACATGAACTATAAACAAAAACTGTCATAAAAATGGGAAATATATTCCGCAGCCATAGAATGAGAATTAAGATAAGCACGTCGTCCATTACTGAATGTTCGCGCCCATTTACTGCTAATCGGTTATTTTAAATAGCATTTTGTTGCAGCCCAGTGAAGGGAAGATCGTGATGAAGCATAAATATACAGGTAAGCCCTAGTCTATCACAGAACAGCATACCAATTAGGACAGTGAATTCAGTCTATAATCTGAAGTTACAACATAATCTTGAATCAAAGTCTGAAATGTGTTCCAAAATGTTACACGCATTATTAAAAAAAAATTACAGAAGGGAATACAGAAACATAATTTTTCATGTTCTGTTTCAAGAAATGTTCTGCATTGGTGTCCTATCACAAATACGTGGTAAAAATAATTAGCCTTCGAGACACGGACTTGGTTTATCACGTTTTGGCCCTTAAAGAGAGGCATGATGGCACTTGACACTGTTTATTATGCAATACTTGCTTTTAAATTAGGTTGTGTGTTCACGCTTACATGCCAGTTCGTAAAGGAGGATATAAGTACACAACTCTATGTTGCTACTCAGCATACATAAATGAACAGATGACGATAGGATTGCCAGATTCTCAAATAGAAAATAGGTAACATAAGGTAAAATAGGTAACCTATTGTAATTAAAACACAATACAGTAGGTAATCTAAAGTAAGTGATTACTGATTACAATTATTCGTAGAAAACTTGTATTACAAAATCTGTACAAAATATATTATTTGACATTTACTCATACATTTGCATACATGAATTGAATATTTACTGTTATTTCTAGCTATGTTACGTGACTTTCGTGTTCAGTTTTTGTACCACTGTCCTGTTGTTCTCACTTAGTTATATAATCACACTTTAAATAAGTCATTTAACCACTTTGTTCCTGATATAAAATTTCTCTGTTTGTTTCTTGAAGCACTATTAGTTGTGTATATGTCCAATTTGCTACCATATATCCAGAAAAAACAGTTTCTCATGTGCAATTTGATTATGTTTCCTTTTACTTTCTCTACTACGTATAGTAAGTAGGGGAAGTATTATATTCCACCCAAAAATTCGATACCGAGATTTCACCGGAAATATATGTTTTGAGACGCCCTGAATCCAAAAAAAAACGCATTTTTGGAAACATGTCCGTGTGTGTGTGTCTGTGAACAGCATAACTCAGAAACGAACAGTCGGATTAACACCAAACTTGGTATTTAGGTTCAGTATCTTCCAGAGATGCGACACGAAGGTTTTCAAGAAACTCCCCCCACCCCAGATTACCCTTCACATGTAACTTTTTCGAAAATTTTAATTTTCTCAAAAATGGCTCTAACGATTTTGATTAAAATATCATATGTTTAACATATATTTATGACAAATGAAATGTATATCTCGAATTTTCTGGGAATGTCTCCAAAAGTATTCTTTATTGTGAACGACTTTTGCATAACTGGTAAACCATAAGAGTTAGACAAAATTTTACTACACAAAACATGTAGATCGCGTTAAAATACACAATTTATGTCATATACAGTTTTTTTGTTGGGTGAACCATTTTCGAGATATTGCTTGTTATTCCCTTAAATTTTCCAATACTTACACTTTTTCTCAAATTCGTTATTCATTGTTTTGTCCTGGTAATGCAAAGAGAATGGAATACTCCACATAGCAACCAGCTCTTAAAATATTTGACTATAGCTTAAAGCCTAGCAATTCCCCTTGCATCTACAAGAAAGTTAGCAATAATATTAACATCTCGATTAACATGAAGCATATGGAGAATAAACGTTTGTAAAAATAGTTTGTACAGGAGTAGAGAAAGTCATGTGAGTGTAACACATCAGATTTTTTTTAATTCTTCTGTGTAAATTAGCATTTTCATCTGTTATTCTACTGGATCTATAAGATTATGATAATTCTAGTTGTATATATTGTTTTCTAATATACATTTATATTATTACTATATATTATTTTAACTCTGAATTGATTGAAGCTAATGTATAATTCGATACGTCACTGCCACATGTGCGAATCATGACTGTCCTTTGTTAGAGCTCAAGGGCTTTTTGGGACTCCAAATAAATAAATAAAAATACTTAACAAAACATTATCGCAAACAATACTACCACAAATTCTCTGCACCATTTATTGTAATTTAAATAAGTCAACATTCCTCCCCACCCACTGAACTGCTAGATTCTATCAGAAATAAAAGCAAACCACAGTGAAATTCGCGTCAAGTCGCTTTCAGAGGATCACGACAAATGAACCGCGCACAACAGTTTCCATTTTAAAAGCTGATAAGCAGTCTTGCCAACTACGTATTCGTTAACATGATTGATGTTGCGTATCACGTCCAAGGCAAACAGGACACATTAATAACTGAAACAGCAAAAACAAGGCACATTTGCCATACAGTATCAATACTATACCATATCAGGAACAAAAAAACCTGGTGTTGCACTCAAATGACTTTCTCTACTCTTGTAATACAAACTATTTTCACAAACGCTTATTCTCCATGTGCTTCATGTTAATCGAGATGTTAATCTTATTGCTAATGTTCTTGTAGGTGCAAGGGGAATATGGTAGGCTTTAAGCGATAGTCAATTGTTTTAAGAGCTGGTTGCTATGTGGAGCATTCCATTCCCCTTGCATGTCCAGACAAAAAAAAAACGAATAACGATATCCCATTTGAGATAAAGTATAAATTTTTTGAAAAATTCAAACAAATAACAAAGAATATCTGGAAATGGTTCACTGGACAAAAAAAAATAGTATATGACATAAATTCTGTGTTTTAACGAGCTCTACATTTTTTGTGTAGTAAAATTTTGTCTATATCTTACTGTTTACCAGTTATGCTAAAAGCATTCAGAATGAAGAGGACTTTTAGGGACATTCCCAGAAAATTCAAGATATACATTTCATTTGCCATGAAAATATCTTAAACATGTGATATTTTAAACAAAATCGTTAGAGCCATTTTTAGAAAACCAACATTTTCGAAAAATGCTTTATGTAAAGGGTAGTCTGGAGTGGGGGATTCCCTTGAAAATCTTCGTGTCGCATCCTTGGAAGATACTAAACTCAAATACCCGACTTTTTATCCGACTTTTCGTTTTTGAGTTACGCTGTTCACAGACAGGCCCATATGGACGTGTTTCCAAAAATGCTTTATTTGGATTTAGGACACCTCAAAACGTGTATTTCCCGTGAAATCTCGGTGTCGAATATTTGGGTGGAATGCAATACTTCCCCTACTTACTATACGTAGTAGAGAAAGTAAAAATGAAAATATCGTACTGTTCCTTAAAAACCCGTACGTCTGTCAACCCTAGATGATCATTCAGATTTGCCATGGAAACTTGAGCGGGCATCGGCTATCAGCTGCTAAGTCGAAGCCCACGAGTTCAAACTGCCTCTCTGCATAACAACATTGGTTTCTGTTATGTTGGAAGCTTGTACTAACTGACAAAATTCACCAAAGTAGTGTAATGGAAAATCTACTGAGGTTAGCCAGAGGACGCAATTCCTGCGGTGACTAAGATGTAACAGCAAAACAACAGCATTTATCTACGTCAGATTTTTAATAGCTTCATCAGACATTACGCACATTAGTCATGTGCTAGCTACATGATGTCGAGTGAAACACTACAGTTTGTGGGTTTTCGCATCTTTATCGTGCACAAAGCTGATACTGCCTTGAAGGTTTAAAATTCCAATGTATTTCCAGTGTTTACAGTATAAGTTTTGACAAAACTCCAGAACTGCATCAAGTCATGTTGCAGTAAAAATGTAGCAATGGTTTTATTTCCTTCCAGAACCACAGTAAGTTATGCTTACTACTAGACGCATACTTGATGTTGGACAGGTGGATTTTTAAATGTCGAAAGAGATTTAATAAAATCTACTCTCTTATGGAATTATTGAATGATCTAGAAGATGTTTTATGCTGAATAAATACTCCCCTTATCCCTTAGAACTGTAATTTCAAAACCTCCCATGCTATTTGTAATAATGGACCAAAATTTCACTGATAGACACAGAAATGGGAATGAAATATCAGCAGGTTTTGTATTTTTTTGAGCCTTCCCTTGCCCAAAAACTCTTCAAAACATTGGAAATGTTTAATAGCCTGTAAAAAAACGTTAGGGGTGGAAGAATATCCATATGTTTGGGTCATTTTTACACAAGATGAAAAATTATGGAGGAAAAAAACCGTACAAAACAATAACATTAAAAGAAATGCGTATTTGGTTAACAAGATCTTCCAAAACCCGATCACCTGAAAATATAATCAGAAATCAAATGTAATATGGATATTTCATCCAATTTTTCCAGTATGTAATGACTAATTCCAATAGTATCAGTAGGCAACCTATGATATATTGGGATCTGGCATGGTGTGAAGGAGGGGAGTGCAACAAACATGAGATATGCCAACGTCGGTAATGTTGACACGAAGTCTACAGCTAAGCTACGACCCATTTAAAAGCTTGGAGCATGTAGATCGATAACGGCCCTACTCCTTGGTAACAGGCGGCCCTGACATTCAATGTGGGTCGCCGCCACTAGCCACGTGATGCCCAGGTCACGCCGTGGGCGGGTACGGGCCTGCGCGTTACTCATGTCACCTCATATGCGGAAAGCCGTGACCCAAAAATAGCGCCCCCACCTTCATATTACAAATCCATGACGTCAGCATTTTTACACCTTTCTACTATCTTAGTACATGCGGCGTAGGGTTCAATTTTTAGTCATTTTCTCACGCTCGATTTATTACTTTTTCTTTCTCTTTCACGTCTGCGTATCATTCCTCAAATGTCATCTCGCTTACCTAGCAGGTAATGACGTATCCATTTCTTCTTGGGCGGCGGTGGCATCCAGCAAGTCTTATCCGATTCCTGGTCCACGACTAGAACGCCCATGCTGGCCACGGTAGCTGGCGATCTCAACTGCATCGGGACATGCTCGACACCACGTCACAAGCGACCGACCGACGAGGTCGAACTAACAAGCAGACGACCCGCACCGTCGTCGTGCAACGCCAAGCTCCGCCCACCGGGCACCCGGTCCGCTACGTTGCCAGACCGCCCCACTGAAACCGCCTCAGATTCACCTTTGCTATTTATATGTTCCGTGTTTCTACGATGGGTCGCGTGAATCCGTCGCAATGGGGCCCGTCGAGTGAAAGTTTTGCACCGCCGCGCCACGTGGAAGGCGTGACCATGGCCCGGTTACACGCGGTGCAGAACTCTACAATGGCAAGCTATTTGCAAGGACAGAGTAGCCGTGCAGGCAAGAAAACACATCTTCCTGTCCCAAAACGTGCGCGTGCGCTATATTAATACCACCTTTTACCACGTTTACATTCTCATTGTTGGTCTCCGAGGTATTGGCTTTAATACAGGATGAGCCAAAAAACTACGAACCGGCTGCGCGGTGTTTTTCCTGTCCGCGGCCTCGGCGCTCGTTGCCGTCTGTCGCTATCATAAGGCGCGGATGAAACCGCACATTTTTAAAACTACTTTTAAAGGCTTTACCTATCAACGTTATGAAAGGAGATGCTGAAACTGGCCACCGTCGTTGTCCATACATTTTTGGCACCTCTTTAGGAAACTATCCATCACTCGCCGTAGTTCATGTTGAGAAATGCTGGCAATTTCCTGGCGGATATTTTGTTTTAATTCTTCCAGGGTGTGTGGGTTTGGCATGAAGCAGGTGGTTACAGGGATGAGACCTAGAAGGCTAACTGTCCGCCTTTCCGTGTGAGGGCGGCGGTTAGACTAGACGGCACCCTAATGCCATCTGCACGGCATGAAGCAAGTGGTTACAGGGATGAGACCTAGAAGGCTAACTGCCCGCCTTTGTATGGGGGCGGCGGTTGGACTGGACGGCACCCTGAATTCGGTTCTGCACGGCACGAAGCAGAAGATTCGTAGCTATGCGCTGGGGTCTCTGTGACACGTGACGGAGCTGGTGGTTACAGGGATGAGACCTAGAAGGCTAACTGTCCATCACATATCGTTCTAAGAGTTATCCACCAACAGATCGGTCGCGATATGACCAGTTGGTTAATACTATGGTGTAGAATTACGAATGGTTACATAACCTCAAAATCTTCAGATCACCTAAAAAAATCATTTGTGTACACCATTATTATTCATATTTTCATTAATTAATTTCAAAGTATTTATGCAAAGTAACTAATAATAGATACGTACATTTCAAGTAATATTTTTTTTGCCCTTTTATAATATGAATTTTTATGTAAAACGTGGTTCCAACTTCTGCAAACTAGTACTTCCAATAAGGTGTTGCACACTCCTTCCTTCGAGATATATTGCTTCATCCAGCTGCACTCTTATGCACTTTTGTAGCAATACGCTCTGGTATCAAACGTTACCTTCATGCAGTCAGGTGGTCCTAATGCCATACTTGTGAAATAAAAGAAAATCAAATCATGTGTTATCATATCATACTTTCATGCATGATTTATTTCAATAGCTATACTCAAAGAGAATTGCCAAATTTACGTTTTCAATACCGTATGAATAAAAAAAATATGTAACAAAAGCATGTAATTTTTTATCAACAAATTGGTAGGGGGTCCTTCGTTTTAAGCCTGCCTCTCAGGATAACCAAAGCATATGCGTTTATCATGATGTTTATATCATTTTCGCCTAAACTTCCATTGCTTGTTTGTGATACATCGCCATTCAAAGGTGTATCTACATTAACCAATCTGGGGAAAGGGGAAGGAAATTTAGCGCGGAAGAATGCCTATATGACAGCCCCCCCCCCAAAACGGGTTATTTATGGAACGCTCTTAAAGTTTTAAGAAACAGGCTTTAGTGTCAATTTCAGGAATGTTTTTTAGTAGAACACGAGTGCTGAACGTTTTTCGGTATCACATTTCTTTCAAAAGTTGTTTCGTGTAAACATTCCACGGTTATAAATTTCAGTCTGATATCTGTTTCAGTTTCCGAATTATTGCATTTCAAAGCCGAATTTAACTATTCTAGGTCAAACAATCCACATGATGAAAAGTTAAAAATAAACCTCTTTAAATGCTTTACATAGGTATAACTCAAAAACAGTTCGCAAGAAAAACTTTTATTACACAATTTTAATTGCCTGTCTTTTGGGAATCTACATGAAAATTTTCAGAAGAATTGGATGAAAACTACATAATGTGGAACATTTTGAAAAAGTGAATGTGTTGAAAAAAACCAAAAACCTCAAGTTATAAACTGAAAAATAATTGTGTTCCATATTTTAATTTACTTTATATAAATGTACCTAGGTATCCATAATATAAAAGTCGAAATACGTTTTGAAATTATAGGGTTTAATTTATTTATACTAAATTTCAGTTTAGCATCCCCTTAAATGGATTAACCTTCGGTATCGAAATAATTATCTTATGACAAGAATGAGTTTGAAAGCTCCATTAAATTACGTACAAAAATAAGCAAGAGGGGGATTCACAAATACAGTTATAATGGAAGTAATATGTCATTTTTCATTACTTTTTTCGTTCGTTTAGTGTAATCAATGATATGGCTTACTGTTTCATCTTTATGAAAACGTGCACTAATTTTATTAACTTTTATTCTACGCAGTGCCGGTTAAAACAAATAAACGTATTATTAACTGTTGTTATAACCACAAATGTTCATTTGTTTTCTATTATAAAATGCATGAGAATAGGTTTCCTAAATCCCTAGTCAAATCGAAGCAGAGATTATAGGAATAACAAAAAAAATGAATGTAGGAGGAGAAAAAAAACTTAGGTATTAGTTTTTGAACAGCAAGTTTTAAAAGTATTGATTAAGTTCGACTCTGGTGAATAAGGCATCAAAGAGGCAACACAATGGCATAAAGGTGCTCGTGTGTAAATTACCTGAATAATGACAATTGCCGATATTCACCACAGGTTTTTATAATATTATAGCTGCAAAACAGAATCTCAGTTGTAAAGAGACACACGTTCTTTGATCTGCTAATGCTTAAGCGTCCTGAACTGTCACAAGCCGGCTTATTTATAGAAACAAAAATTATGTCATATGTTACAACGTTCTTATTTAAGACAGACAATATATATGAGGTTAGGTAGGTTATGTTATACAGAGTGAGCCCAAAAACTCCGAACCGCTTACGCGGTGTTTTTCCTGTCCGCGTCCTCGTTGCAGTCTGCCGCTATCATAGAAAGGGCGGTTGAAACCATACAACATTTTTAAAACCACTTTTAAAGGCTTTGCTTACCAACTTTATGAAAGGAGATGCTGAAACTGGCCACCGTCGTTGTCCATACATTTTCGGCACCTCTTTAGGAAACTATCCATCACTCGCCGTAGTTCACGTTGAGAAATTCTGGCAAGTTCCTGGCGGATATTTTGTTTGGACCACGGTGGCCAGTTTCAGCATCTCCTTTCATAAGGCTGGTAAGTAAAGCCTTTAAATGTAGTTTTAAAACTGTTGTATGGTTTCATCCGCGCCTATCTATGATAGCGGCAAACGGCAACGAGCGCCGAGGACGCAGACAGTAAAAACACCGCGTAGCCGGTTCGTAGTTTTTTGGCTCTCCCTGTACAACGGAGACGGGTGCCTCGCGCATTGCGACCTACATAGATCTATTGTGGCTAACAATCCCCAGGAGGAAGGGATAAAGTGAAGGAACCACAGGCAGCTACAGGGCACAGAGACGTACATAAGCCCCTAAAAATCCCAGGCTCGAAGACCCGTCCCACTTTATGAGCTACCTAGAGGGCGAAGAAGGAACGAAGTTAGCGAAGTAAATGAACAAATACAATATTGACAGAAAGAAAATGTTTATCTAACACAAACGAAAAGGAAATGAATATTGCTGTTTAGTTTTGTATAATACTATCAATAAAGTCGATCTGGATGACTCAGTTGGTTAGGCGCTGGCCTTCTTATCCCATGGTCGCAAGTTTAAACCCGGCCCAGAACGATGTAAGCATGCTTAAAAGCGACAGCCCCATGCCAGTAGATTTACTACATGCAAAAGAATTCCGGCAAACAGGCGGCGCTGATATCATCCTACTAGTTGACAGCGGCGTTAACAAACCAAATACTTTTTTTAATGTGTATAATATTATCCTGAAAGGAAAGTAACAAAAAAGTAATATATTCACAGGTCACAAAGTAAGCACGACCGAAAGCTCTAGCTGGTAACCCGAGAAGCTCTAATCATTAGATAGATTACGTAAGAGAGAAAATTTTCTTTCAATGCCAATAATTCAAACCGTTAAACCTTTGAGAAAAAGTTATTTTAAAATGTTTTGTGTAAAAGCATACATCAGTGCCATGTGTTCAGTTTTGCGCTGGGTCCTTCAATTCTTAGCCTTTTGACGCAGCCACGCTACGTCCTCCAACAATGAAGCACTACCTTTGCCTCACGGTTGCTGCTTCTCTCCTCCTCGTTGGTTTTTTTATACTTTGCCACGGCTGCTCGAGCATGAGATCTTAATCACTGGGTATGCGTGAGTGTATGTACAAAGAAACACGAACGCTTTCTTGGAACACATTTATTTTCACCATTTAAAATAAAACTTAAGGTTTGCCGATCACTTTTAAATGCATACGATGCTACTGTGTCTTTACCAAGACCAAAGATTATTAACTACAGCTGAACGTTCTACCCTCTTGCATGTTCGCCGCCAATGTTCACAACTCGACGAGAATGTCGTCCCGCTTTCACCGATCGCTCAGGACAGACTGAATTTCACCACCGCGGTACAAAGAGAAAAACTCCTGACTTCCCCTCTCTCCCCTCAAACTTGGCATCATGAAGCCTCTAATGACCTTCACATCCCGGCCAGTGTAACTGCACCCATGAATTCCAAGAGAAACTGGCTTCAGCTATTTTACCCTTTATACCTGGGGCTGGTCCCTAATTAGCTAAACTGTGCCTGTCTGGTCTTTCTGTAGCTTTTACAGTCAACAATTTTCCCAATGCTTCTCCTTTTTATACATACACTGAAATTAAATATTTTATTATTTATTTTATATCACTATCCTTCTCAGATTATTATGATAATTATTGACTTCATAATTTCGGCTTCACTTTACAATCGTCATCTACCCCAAAATAAACACAGATTTCTTACTCTTTTTGGCCAAGCAAACAAAATTTATTGCAATTCTGTACCTCTGGATTCATCGGCGTTGGCCCTTGCCTTTGAACTAAATTGGCCTGTAGGTAAGTCAAAGGCTTAATTCCATTGGTTCTTACAGCATCTTATTGAAGCCATGCTGTGCAGCTAGAAGGGGGAAATACCGATGCAACCTGCAAAGTTAATTATATTGGAATGAAGCTGATTTGTGAGGGCAGTCCCAGAAGTACCTGACATAAATATAGCGGTTGTTGTTTCAAGCAAATGACTATGGTAGAAAATACCAACCTTATAACGCTTAAGTTTGAAGTTTGGCGATGCTACGTTGTTTAGAAATTGTTTGGCAGCCGTTAATAGTGAACTCTCTCAGAGAATTTGTAAACATGGATAAAGCTGGCCATCGTTATGTGATACAATACTTTCATTTGAAAGGTCTTAGTCCAACTAATATTAAAGCTGAGCTAGATTCTACTCTGGGGGAGTCTGCTCCTTCGTTTACAACAGTAAAATATTGGGTGGCAGAGTTTAAGCGAGACCGTACGAGCTGCCAAGACGAACATCGCGGTGGTCGACCAAATGAGGTGACCACGTCAGAAATTGTGAAGGAAATCCACAAAATGATATTGGATGGCCGCCGACTGAAAGTGTGCGAACCAGTAGACATCATAGGCATTTCTAAAAGTGATGTACATCCCACACTAACTGAAAATTTAGACATGAGAAAGCTGTGCGCAAGTTGGGTGCCGCGTTTACTCACAATGGAACAAAAGCAGCATCATGAGGATGTTTCAGTCGTGTTTGGCGATGTTTCACTGCAATAAAGCTGAGTTTTTGCGTCGATTCATGACCATGGTAGAAACATGGGTCCATCACTTCACACCTGAGACGAAGGAACAGTCAAAACAGTGGATTGAAAGGGGAGAACCGGCTCCAAAGAAGGCGAAAGCAGTTCCATCCGTAGGCAAAGCCATGGCATCAGTTTTTTGGGATGTGCGTGGGATAATTTTGATTGATTGTCTTCAAAAAGGAAAAGCAATCAATGGCGAGTACATTATGCGAACTTATTGCAGCGTTTGAATGATGAAATGAAAAACGGCCGCATTTAAAGTTCTGTTTCATTAAGACAATGTACCAGTTTACACATCCATTATCGCATGGCCAAAATCAATGAGCTAAAGTTTGAATTGCTTCCTCATGCGCCCTATTCGCCAGACTTGGCCCCCTCTAAGTATTTTCTGTTTCCAAAGTTGAAGAAATGGCTTGGTGGTAAAAGATTTTCCAACAATGAAGAGGTGGAGTTTGCAGTTGATGGCTATTTTGCAGAACTCGACGGTTCTCACTATAAACAGGGTATCGAAGCTATTGAACATCGCTGGGAAAAGTGTATCGAGCTAAAAGGAGATTGTACAGAAATAAATATGTTTTTCCCCCAAATTTGTGTGTTTTCTTTGTTAGGTCGGGTACTTCTGGGACAGCCCTCGTATCTGAAACAGAGATACCGATGCAAGCTGCAGCGTTAGTCATATTGGAATGAAGTTGATTTATCTGACGCGTCACACATTGTTTCTACATTTGCCTGGTTTGGAAAGCGAATTGGTCTCCGCCTTTATACTTTCTTTTTCCAGGGGCCAAACTCAGTGAACTTACTTATACAGTGCCCAAAAATGTAAAACCGTAAAAAATAGATGTTCAATTGTTAACACCTATTTTATTTGATGTTAACATTTAAGAGTAAGTTTTGGACAGGGAAGAGTGAAAGGGGGAAGTGTTATGCTTCTTGCTCAAGGTGAGTGTTCCTTTGGGCTATGACCAAATATCTGTTCAAATTAATTCAGAATATCGAGATTACGCCCTGATTAGGAGTCATGTAACGATTTTTAATTTGGGAATTGGGATAAACGCATTACCTTCCGATTGTTATTCCATGGCCTAAAAACAAAACGCGGTAGATTGTAACATACTGACTACTTGAATCTAAAATGGCGCTTCAGCAAGCTGATCAGATGTTCTACATTATGTAAGAGCAATTGCACTTGCTCAAATGGTACGGCGTCACAGTTTAGATGACGTAATTCCCATTTGTACTACGAAAGAGAGACATGAGCGCTACAAGGATACTTACTTTTCAAGCTACTGTAACGTTTGGGGCGAATAACTTACGAGTAGGTCATTGCTACGGATATTTTTGCGAACTTTGATGCACATAGTGTATGCCGGCTAGATCATCTTAGGCACCTAGTCGCCTTCCTGTACCATTTTAGGAAGGAACTTTGTGTCTTGGTACTTAATATTCAATCCGGTATGTACAATGGACGTACACGAAGTTAATGGCAGCATTTATACCACGCGACAGCCGCACAAACTAAAAACACGTCGCGTGGTCTTTCAGTTCGCCGACAGAAAGCCACAACCGCACTTTCCATTGTGGGTTTGTGCTTTTACGCACTGCGAGACTGGTCTGATTTTCGTCGTTCAGACTTTTATCAAAAAGAATCTGATGTGTTACACCCACATCACTTTCTCTACTCTTGTACAAACTATTTTTACAAACGCTTATTCTCCATCTACTTCATGTTAATCAAGATATCGAGATGTTAATCTTATTGCTAATTTTCTTGTAGATGCAAGGGGAATTGGTAGGCTTTAAGCGATAGTCAAATATTTTAAGAGCTGGTTGCTATGTGGAGTATTCCATTCTCTTTGTATTACCAGGACAAAAAAAAATGAATAACGAATTTGAGAAAAAGTATAAGTATTGGAAAATTTAAGGGAATAAAAGCAATATCTCGAAAATGGTTCACTCAACAACAAAAATATATATGACATAAATTGTGTATTTTAACGCGATCTACATTTTTTGTGTAGTAAAATTTTGTTTATCTCTTATGGTTTACCAGTTATGCAAAAGTCGTCCAAAATGAATACTTTTGGAGACATTCCCAGAAAATTCGAGATATACATTTCATTTGTCATGAAAATATCTTAAACATATGATATTTTATTCAAAATCGTTAGAGCCATTTTTGAGAAAATTAAAATTTTCGAAAAATGTTCCATGTAAAGCGTAATCTGGGGTGGGGGATTTTCTTGAAAACCTTCGTGTCGCATCTCTGGAAGATACTGAACCTAAATACCAAGTTTGGTGTTTATCCGACTGTTCGTTTCTGAGTTATGCTGTACACAGACACACACACACACACACACACGGACATGTTTCTAAAAAGGCTTTTTTTGGATTCAGGGGGTCTCAAAACATGTATTTCCGGTGAAATCTCGGTATCAAATTTTTGGGTGGAATACAATACTTCCCCTACTTACTATACGTAGTAGAGAAAGTAATAAATTCGTATTAGGAATTCAATTTGGGATGTCGCCTTAGAAAATTACAAGGATCGTGACAAGAAGAAGCAATTTCCCGTACAGGTTCCTAAACACACTGTCCAGAAACCTTGTAGACACTGTTTAACGGATGTACTTAAGAGTTTGTAGCAATAGTACAAACACACCAGGATTCATACTAGTTGCCTAACCAAATATGGAAACGGGCTGGTAGAACTGATTACCCGAAAATACACAACACGACCTGTCGCATCCACAAACTGATACCGTAATTATTGACGAGAAGATACAAACAACTAGATAAAGAAATGATAGTAAGATAGAGAAATGATTCCAATAAATAATTTCCGCATTTTAAATCAATGTATAATGTAATAAAGCCTGAGTTGAAATATTTGTCCGGAGAGAAAAAGATAATTAGCAAGTCATGTAAGGAAGACATTAGTAACAGCCGAGGAGAGAACACGTTAGCTTATAGATTCTTGGAATACAGTTAAGGATTAGTTAGGTACGAAGACAGAAATTCTGTAAAAGAGAAAGGTAAATGAAATTCTTAGATTTGGGGAGGTATCGCCTAGTAAGTGTCAAGAGACACATACTTAGAGATTTTAATATTGGACCGCGCGAGTAGGAACCTTGGTAGGGGTCACAGTGCTATGTGCGCGGAGCTAAGTTAAAGAAAAATTCGTGCACTCTAAATCAGAGACAATGTCTCTCGAGACTTATTCAGGTAATTATGTACTTACTCGCGTGTTATTTTAAGCGCTTAGTGACGTGGTTGTAAGATTTAGCGGCTATTGCGAGGAATCTTTCTGAGCAACATTTCTGCGATTTAGGGCAACTGACGCTTCGTTAATTATTGTAATAGAAGTAATTCGCAAATTCAACAGTTGGCGACTCCTCTCAAACTGAGCACTTTAGTCAACACTAAAATTTATCAGCTAACTAAACTGATGTTATCCTTTCAAAACACACTCACGCATAGCTTAAGACATATAACTCATAGCTATACCACTACAGCAGCTGGCGCACGAGACGACGCACAACGAGTCGTTATCTAAATTGAAGCAATAGTTACGGCTTCAAAAAAAGACGACCAACACCCGGCTTCAAAATAGACCACTAAAAATTCAGCCGCGTCGCGTCATTCCTTGTCGCGCAACACGAAATCGCTTCCATAAATGAGGCATTAGTATCACCATGGAAACCGAAGAGGTAACAGGTCTATGGACACTGTATCGTCGGTATAAACGCCTCAACAAAGACAGAGACATTACTACGTGCATCCTTTCTCAAGTCCTGTACAGACGGAGATATTTCTTGTACAAGAGATGGCGCCATACAGAAAATATCTCTGTGTGTGCCTAATTTTCCCTGCCATCTACTGGCATGCCAGTGAACGAAGATATATTCCTTACCATCTGGTAACCTTCCGAGAGTATTGTTCGACTGCAGTTTTGATTCTACTGAACATTCCAAACCAGAGTTCCCTCTGATGTAAACAGAAGCACGTGCTTCTGCTTGTCACGAACCCAAGAACACACTCTTACGCCAACGTAAATAGTTCCTTAATACATGTATTTGTACACTAAAATATTAGGGCAGGAAAGGTATAGAACTGCACATTTTATTGCGGTTATCATAAGAACTCATTCCTAGAGGTAATCGAATTATACTAACTGTTAAGAGATTACAAAATATGATTTTCGTCTGCTATTGCGCTAACGTGAGAGTAACTTGCTTGTTAATACCAACTGTATGCATGACTGTCATTCTCTTAATATATTCAACTCACAATTAGAAAAATACCTGATACTTGCATTAATGCATATTACGAAACTAATATCCGATTTTACAGGCGTTTCAGTGAGAAGTGTAACCAAAGCATGCAGGGAATATAAACAGACATAATAGAACATAGAAGAGGAGAATCAAATGTGGGAACTTGTTTTGTGTGAGACAGTGCTGGAATTGTGGATAAGCTTGTCATTATTTTGGAGAGTAGTTCTGATTCCGATATGGCAGCTGAGTCATCCTCGGAGGATTCGGATTTCGGTGTTGCACTTTTGCCCGAGGATTGTGATTAACGTAAGTAAAATGTTCATTTCCGCATACTTAAAAAATCGATTGTTACCTCAGGTTGCATTTTGAACTATGATTGTCACGCAGGGCGCCTTTTTTACAGATTGAAACGATGTTCAACAAGCACGTGAGAGGGCAACAAGCAGCCATTAGGGGCGGGGGATTGCGAACTACTTTCACGCGGATAATACAAAGAGTTTGTTTACTGTGAGAGGCACTCTGGTTTGGAATGGACAGTATAAGTTTATATACTATTAGTTCTTATTTATAATTTCCTATACATTTCTAAACATGGAATGGTCCAAATCTGTCATAGGTATGTTCAAAGCTTATAGCAAGGAAGCATACCTCTACAACAAGAAGTCGCCCCCTTATATAATAAGCATGTAAGACAAAGGGGTTTGGAAAATGTATGTATGCGCTAAAGGAAATAAACCTTCAATATATGTGGACATCACAAATAAGATGAAAAGTTTGCGCACCACTTTTGTTACAGAGTTACCTTTGAAAATGTAAACAATATTATTCAGACTGACAATATTTAGGTTATGAGAAACACGTTTTGGTAGTTAAAATTCGGATATATACCTTCTAGAGGAGGAGATGCTTTCTTGCATATTAGTGTCTGTTTTACTTATTAGAGGTTCCACCAGACGTAGAAGTTTGGTGAAGGTTGCTTCATCCATTCTCACGAATTGGACTCCTCAATTCGCAGTTCATTATTCAATAAACCTTGGAGTTCTCGACCAACTTAATCACGTCTTAGGAATAATGATCGTGCCCATCATCTTCTATTGCACCATCTCAGTTTTCTTATTTTGCGATGCCGAGAAATTACAGAAAGAATAATTGCACCAGCAGCTGCAGCATTTGTATCCTCTATGTCAACCATTTTCATTAAACATATTGCCACTGAGGTGGTGCCGTGAACATACATCCGTGCTAGATGGCATACACGCCAGTGACGCAAGGTGTACCATCGTATGGCGCCATCTCTTGTAGAAGAAATGTCTCCGACTGTACAGGACTTTATAAAATGACTAACGCCATATTCATGACTCTTTATTCTTCTTCAAAATTCTGTTCTTATGTTCTCGGCACCACGTTCCAAATGGCCGGCATTTTCTTCGATAAGCAAGGCCGTGTCAAAGCGCCCGGCATCCACTGAACACGAGAGTAATTACGTGTATCTCAAAGCTCTAATTAATCGCGCGATAGAAGGGGGAAATTCGAATCGCGCGTTCGGATGAGTAGGTACGCGTCAATACAATTCCAGGTACCTCAGTTTCACGCGTTAACAAACACTTCATGTTACGGGCTCACACATTTTCAATGACGTACTATTCGCCTGGGATCGTAGCTCGGTCGGGTGTTTTAACACAAGAGTAACTGGCTCGATTCCCGGATGAGAAGTTTGCTTGTGATACCCAGACCTAAAGCACGAATCTCAGCGTGCTTGCGGAGGTACACGGAGTGCCAAAAAAACCGGCTGCGCGGTGTTTTTCCTGTCCGCGTCCTCGGCGCTCGTTGCCGTCTGCCGCTATCATAGAAAGGCGCGGATGAAACCATACGATATTTTTAAAACTACTTTAAAGGCTTTATTTACCAACTTTATGAAAGAGATGCTGAAACTGACCACCGTCGTTGACCATACATTTTTGGCACCTCTTTAGGAAAATATCCATCAATCGCCGTAGTTCACGTTGAGAAATTTCCTGGCGGATATTCTGTTTTAATTCTACCAGGGTGTGTGGGTTTGTCTTGTATACTTTGTTTTAAGTTACCCCGGAGGGGTATTTTATGAACAATATTACCGGCTGCGCGGTGTTTTACCACTGGTCGTGTGGAAATTTGATAAAAACATGATAACGCACTGCTGCTATAAACAAAAGTCACGCAGTTGTGGTTTTGATGTGCAGTGTGAAGTGCAGTATTGAGCTGACGGTGATGTGATGTAGTTCAGTTATTAGGAGTTATTTATTATTTTGTCCTGTACTTAGTCAAAGTATATTATGGCTCAGTATATGTTTTCTACTGCACAGCGTGTATTTGTTTATGATTCGTATGTGTTAACTCGGTCAGCTCGCTAAGTGAAAGTACGATTTGCAGAAAGATTTCCAGGTGTAAAAGTTCCAGGCCGTACAACAATCTATGAACTTTACAGTAAATTCAGGCCACGGAAGTGTTCAGGCTAAGAAATCTAAAAGACGGCAATCGGTTCTTACCGAAGAAACATTAGACATCGGTCATAATTTGGAAAATTCCTCCCAAAAATTCCATGATGGATAGTTTCCTAAAGAGGTGCCAAAAATGTATGAACAACGACGGTGGGCAGTTTCAGCATTTCCTTTCCTAAAGTTGGTAAGTAAAGCCTTTAAAAGTAGTTTTGAAAATGTTGTATGGTTTCATCCTCGCCTTTCTATGATAGCAGCAGACGCCAACGAGCTCCGAAGACGCGGATAGGGAAAACACCGCGCAGGTGGTTCGGAGTCTTATGGCTCACCCTGTAGTACAAAAAATAAAAAATGTTCCAAGGAAAGAAGCCGTTGCTCACTTCAGATTAGCCACTAAGCATGACTGTCTGACGGAACATCTACATAGATTTGGTTTTATGAATGACAAAGCATGTAAGATTTGCAATGCTGACAAGGTTTTAAATGGAGAACACCTACTAGAATGCCCAGAATTCAGGAAAGCTGTACCAGATGGGAAGATACAAGCTATATTGGCTAGCAAGGGAAAAATTGATGAATCAAAATCCTGCACATTAGATCAACAACACATTAGATAATACATGAGACGCTTTGTTTTTACTTAGATGTGTATTTATATGCTGTAACCTTGTAGAACGAGTTATGAAGGCTGGTTATCCCTACGCCAATACAAACTAAGAGGTGGGCTACCGGAGCCGGTGGCTGTTAGTTCGCATCTCAGCCGTTAAATGCCACTGTGGCAGAGAAAGTGGCGATCTTAACATCAGATTGTATGTACTGGAGAAACCACCTGTACACAGGATATCAGCTCAGCCCCGCGACCTTCCGAACACGAGCCGCAAACGCTACGGCTGTGCCATTTCGCTCCATAACTTTCATTGCGTCATTTTAAGAGCCATTTCAACTAACCGATTTGGACCAAATGTGGCATCATACATTATGTATGTACATATGCTTAAAATTAAGATATGGTTGCTTTAGGAAACGCCGTATGCGGGTTAGAAAATAGATTAATGACATTAAAATAATCTTTGATTTCCACATTTTCTTTCTACAAACACGTGTAGAACACAAAAACAAAGGAGAAGCATTCGAGATTCAATTATGTTGATTCCAAATCCACATCATCCATTTTCTCACCACCTTGACTTATCTCACTTCTTTCTTTGCCATTTACCTATGATAGTTCAGGAAGCATTTTGTATACACCCAAAAATTAGACAATGAAACCTCAGTTGCACGTTCTGAGGTTCAACCGCGTCGTTGAGTCTCAAGCGAGCACTTCACGTTGCAGTTATCGCGAGGTGGTTGGCATATCTTGTGTTATTTTCGCTGTTATTAATTACGCTGTAAATATAGAAATTACAATATACGACAGGTTATTAAAATGCAACTTTGACATTTTTCCACCATTATGAAGTAAGTTACTAGGATCTGGTGATATTCGGGTTGGTAATATTCCATTCATAATTGGCAATTCCTTCGCAAATACGCCCTGTTACACACACGTATTGTAAGGTTAGTTATATTATATCTGTTAAGTTGGCGCCTTGTCTTTATATTCGTAGGTGTTCAAACTTTGCAGGCCGATCATCTAGTTACCAACTGACACACTGATTATAATATTAATTATTATTAGGTTAGATTATTAGGCAATTATTAGGTTACGCTCTTAGATTATCACTTATCAGGTCTTACCTTTGCAGTTAACTAGATATCTGAATTGTTTTTGCAATTTTGGTTTAAGCGTTGTGTGTTTGTGTGGGGTTTTTGGGGAAGAAAAGCTACGTAATTTTATTTTAAGCAACCTGAGTTATGCTGCGTCAACACAGGGTTACAGTCATATAAAAAGATAAACAAACATTTACCTTTTCCGTTGCATTTCAGGCGTGAACTTCACGTTACGATTTCTTGGGATGTAATCGACATATTGCGATGCAACAAACGCCATTCTTTGTTATTTTCCATGTTATTAATTGGGTCAAAAATAATACGGGTTTGTTCTTCAAAAAAACACACGAAAATCATAACTGCTTACATTTTTGGATGGTCTATATCAGCCCTGTCCAACGCGGCGCCCGTGATATGTTTTCCTGGAGCCCTTCTTGAACAAATTTTTATTCCGACGATTTCTAATATTAAATCAAATTTTAGGACAAACTATTTCCTTTCGAACGTCTTCCCAGTGCACACTCATTTCCCTGAAGAAATAGTACGAGATCACAATTGTTGGGAATTGGAGACAGAGTCTCTTTAATCCCAATAAAACTTTGCCGCAAACAATAAGTTCGCTCTGCTGAACATTACATTCCGATAACAAGCAAAGGAATCAGTTTTGAGCCAAACATTTAGTATAACTTGAGACGTGAGCGTAAGTTCAGTTACGTGTCTTGAGTTGTGATCGATTATTCATAATACAACAAGGCGGAAAGAGAGAACTTAACAGTTGTATCAGTGATTGGGAGGAGCAGTATTGGTTTGTCGATTTCAGAGGAAACCCGTGTGTTTCCTGGTGAGTATGGAGGATGCGAGAAAACTTCCAGTTGAATCTTCTGAGCTCCACCTGGGTCAAGATTCAACTTGGAAGTTTTCTCGTATCCTCCGTATTCACCTGAGCTTGCCCCAAGTGATTTTCACATGTTCCTCCAACTCAAAGGCAAGCACTTTTAACACCGATGACCCGACCTGGTACAACACTGGCTTGGAAAAGCTTGTGTCACGTCCCCAAAAATGCTTGGAAAAACATGTTGACTATTTAGAAAAGTAACAGAAGGATTGTACAATATAAATAAAATTAATTCAACATTATCAATTGTGTGTAATGTTTTTTTTATATAAAATAGGGAAATTTACTTATTGGACGACCCTCGTAGTAACATTCCACTCTCTAAACTTGTTGCTATAACAACAGCCTTCAATGACTGGAAAGAATAATGAGTTTGTTGCTCTTTGTGCTAGAGATGATTTATTTCCAAAATTTGTTTATCAGTGTATTATCCACCAGAAAGCTTTTTAAGGTTTTGAAGTTCCACCATGTCATGAAAGTTGTAACACGTGTAGTAAATTACATCAGATCATCTACACGTCACCGACTGTTCAGAAATCTTTTGAATATATCAGATCTTGAGCATGGTGACGTAATTCTTCATGCAGACGTATGGTGGCTTAGTAGGGATTCTGCAGTCTTCTGGATGAGATAAGAGATTTTCTGAAATCATCTCCAGCAATATTGTCAAGAACTTGATGAGAGACCATGGTTCCTAGATTTAGGTTTCTTGGCACCTCAAAATTAAATGAGCTAAACCTTGAATTGCAAGGGGAAAGTCGCAGCATTTCAACCATCTTAAGTACTGTAAATGAGGAAACTAAACTTATGGATTGGATGGCATTGAATTTTTCAGCCATCTGATTCTACCTTTCCAACCCTGTCCAACACACAGCTTGTGTGAAAGAACAATTAATTCCATTAATTGACCTAATAGTGGTTGAAACTAAAAGTCCGAGACCTAAGTACTTACAAAGAATGTAAGTCGCCATTGGGGTATGACATCTCAATATAATTTGAAATATCCTTGTGGTTTACCGGGAAAAATGCGATTCAGCTGGAGAATTTAATGGCGTGCCGGCATGTTGTCATGGTAGCTCAGTGGTTACAGCAACCGGACGGAGACCGGGAGATTCGTGGTTCAAATCCTGGCTATGGCATTGAATTTTTCAGTCATCTGATTCTACCTTTCCAACCCTGTCCTACACACGGCTTGTGTGAAAGAACAATTAATTCCATTATGGATTGTACATTTAAAAAAATCGCTATTACACGTCCCAACTTTGAAATCAATTATGGAAATCGTAAATGTCGGCGAATGTGATTCATTCTCTCTCTCTCTCTCTTGACGAGCATCTTACAATCCTAGTCACAGAATTTAGTAACAGGTTTAGCCAGTTTTCAACACTTGAGCCAATGGTTCTGTTTGTCAATAATCCATTCACTTTATTTGACATTACTGAACTTGGAGGTAGGGTATGCGAGATCTTCGGAAATTTTAATTTTGAAATGGAAATTTTAAATATTTAAGATATATATTTGAAATAACGTTTAGCAACTTCAAGCAATTTCTGGGCTCTGGTGGACAGGAATCCCAAGATTGGGTAGTGTTGCTTTGAAAGCTTATTCTTGTTTGGGCTCGACATATCCCTGCGAGGTCACATTTTCTTCTATGAGCATCATCAAGAATAAATACCTACCGATCCAGCCTGACAGACTCACATCTAGATGACGCATTGTTCAGCTACACACCAGATGTTTCTGAACTTACGAGGGATGTCCCAGAAGCAACCGACCTAACAAAGAAAACACAAAACTTTAGGGGAAAAACATTTTTATTTCTCTACATAGTCTCCTTTCAGCTCAATACACTTTTCCTAGCGATGTTCAATAGCTTCGATACCCTGTTTATAGTGAGAACCGCCGAGTTCTGCAAAATAGCCATCAACTGCAAACTCCACCTCTTCATTGTTGACAATCGTTTACCACAAAGCCATTTCTTCAACTTTGGAAACAGAAAATAATCAGAGGGGGCTAAGTCTGGTGAATAGGGTGCATGAGGAAGCAATTCAAACTTTAACTCATTGATTTTGGCCATGGCGATAATGGATGTGTGAACTGGTGCATTGTCTTGATGAAACAGAACTTTCTTTTTCGCTAAATACAGCCGTTTTTGTTCGAGTTCATCGTTCAAATGCTACAATAAGTTTGTATAATACTCGCCATTGATTGTTTTTCCTTTTTTAAGAGATAATCAATGGAAATTATCCCACGTGCATCCCAAAAAACTGATGTCATGAGCTTGCCTGCAGATGGAACTGTCTTCGCGTTCTTTGGAGCCGATTGTCCCCTTTCAATCCACTGTTTTGACTGTTCCTTCGTCTCAGGTGTGAAGTGATGGACCCATGTTTCATCCACGGTTATGAATCGACGCAAAAACTCGGCTTTATTGCAGTGAAACATTGCCAAACACTCACTGAAACATCCCCATGATGCTGCTTTTGTTCCATTGTGAGTAAACGCGGCACCCATCTTGCGCACAGCTTTCTCATGTCTAAATTTTCAGCTATTGTGCAATGTACTGCACCTTTTGAAATGCCTATAATGTCTAGCTCGCACACTTTCAGTCGGCGGTCATCCAATACCATTTTGTGGATTTCCTTCACAATTTCTGACGTGGTCACCTCATTTGGTCGACTACTGCGGTGTTCGTCTTGGCAGCTCATACGGCCTCGCTTAAACTCTGCCACCCAATATTTTACTGTTGTAAACGAAGGAGCAGATTCCCCCAGAGTAGAATCTAGCTCAGCTTTAATATTAGTTGGACCAAGAACTTTCAAATGAAAGTATTGTATCACATAACGATGACCAGTTTTATCAATGTTTACAAATTTGCTGAGAGAGTTCACTATTAATGTCTGCCAAACAATTACTAAGCAACGTCAAACTTAAGCTTTATAAGGGTGGTACTTTCTACCATAGTCGTTTGTTTGAAACAACAACCGCTATATATACGTCAGGTCGGGTACTTCTATTCTTTGCTTAAGAGGAGATCGATATTTGGGAATTGAAATTGCGACATATTCAAAGTGTGCAACACAGCTATTTCCTGTAGAAGTCTGCACGCCCGAATATAGGTTATACTGTATCACCCGATTGTCTAATTTTGTTTTACATAAAATTATTTTGCAGCTATGGTCTACTATTACAATAATGAGTGTACGAAGCGACTCGGGTTCGATTGCCGGCACCAGTATGGACATTTTTCCCCTGCTGGAGGACTGGTAAGAGATGCAATCAGGTCCTTGGGACCAATTGAGAAGCCAATTTACATAAATAGTGGCAGCTGAGGTCCTGGAATCCGCATGTAGTCAGAGGCATGTTGACGATATGCTGCCTTATTGACCACATGCCGCCCGTATTACTGCAATTTGCCCAGAATGTCCTTTGAGTGGGTCGATTGAGACAGGCGGAGTTTGCAGCTGCCGTGCTGTGGTAACGTTATTCGCAAATGGGCGAAGCGAGCATTTATTTTTTTATTATTATTGCTATGGATGTACTATTCCGGGTATATCAACATCGCGGATCGAAAAATCTGATGTCTTACACTCACATGACTTTCTCTACTCTTGTAGAAACTATTTTTACAAACGCCTATCCTCCATATGCTTCATGTTAATCGAGATGTTAATCTTATTGCTAATTTTCTTGTAGACGCAAGGGGAATTGGTAGGTTTTAAGCGATAGTCAAATATTTTAAGAGCTGGTTGCTATGTGAAGTATTCCATTCTCTTTGTGTTACCAGGACAAAAAAAAAATCCCATTTGAGAAAAAGTATAAGTATTGGAAAATGTAAGAGAATAACAAGCAATATCTCGAAAATTGTTCACACAACAACAAAAATGTATATGACATAAATTGCGTATTTTAACACGATCTACATTTTTTGTGTAGTAACATTTTGTCTATCTCTTATGGTTTACCAGTTATGCAAAAGTCGTTCACAATGAAGAATACTTTTGGAGACATTCCCAGAAAATTCGAGATGTACATTTCATTTGTTATAAAAATATCTTAAACATATGATATTTTAATCAAAATCGTTAGAGCCATTTTTGAGAAAATTAAAATTTTCGAAAAATGTTACATGTAAAGGGTAGTCTGGGGTGGGGGGATTTTCTTGAAAACCTTCGTGTCGCATCTCTGGAAGATACTGAACCTAAATACCAAGTCTGGTGTTTATTTGACTGTTCGTTTCTGAGTTATGCTGTTCACGCACGCACGCACGCACGCACGCACACACACACACACACACACACACACACAGACATGTTTCCAAATTTTTTTTTCCCTCTCAAAAATGTTACTAATGATTTTGATTAAAATACCATACGTTTACGATATTTACACGACAAATGAATACTATGTTGAATGTGATAAATGAATATCTTTCGTCTTTATTTTCAAGCGTGAGCCCGAATAACATTTTTACTTTCTCTACCACGTAAGTAGAGAAGGTAATGCATTCCACCAAAATTTTTGATACCTAGATTTCAACGGAAACATACGTTTTGAGCCCCCCTGAATCCAAATAAGCACTTTGGAAACATGTCTTTATGTGTGGGAACAGCATAACTCAAAAACAAAAATTCGAATAAATACCAAACTTGGTATTTAAGTTCAATATCTTCCAAAGATGCGACAGAAAGAAATTTCCCACACTCAACTACCCTTTACTTGGAATAGTTTTCGGAATTTTTTATTTTCTAAAAAATGCCTAACGGTTTTTATTAAAACACCGTATATTAAAAATATTTACTTCACAAATAAAATGTATATCTTGAATTTTCTGGGAACATCCTGTGAAGTCCTCTTCATTAAGAAGGGATCTTGCATAACTAGTAAACGTTAAACGATAGACGAAAACGTACTACACAAAAAATGTAGATCTCGTTAAAAACACAATTTATTTAAAACAAGTTTTTTTGTGGCATAAGCCGTTTCTGAGATATCCCTTATTAATGATTCGAATTGTTCATTTCTTGGTAATTCTCTTAAAGTCTGTCATCATTCAGTTTTTTTTTCGCGATTGCATGGAAACTGTGGAATTTTGAAGCCAGCGTATGGCGTCCTGTTCTTAAACATTTGACTATCGCTGTTCCCTTTGTAGGGGAGAGTCGTGCAGTATCGGCCGGCCAGTATTGAGATTCCCCTTATGCTGCTAGATGGCAGTAGTTTACAGTAATGGTAGCAAGCTCGTGTACCCAAGTGCACTGTAACCCGCTACCTCTCTTCAGTACTTTGCTCTGAGTGTTTAATGGTGGCTGCTGCAGCTCTTAGCGCACAGAAGATATGTTTAGATCCATGATACTCTCTTTTAAGGTAAATGCTTTAATTCCATTTTTATGTTTTAGTTATTTGTGTTATTTAAGGAACGACATCCAACAAACATTTCATGATAATTTCTTTAAAAGAATGTACAGTATGAAAAGAACCTATCACACGTTTGTCGTACAGTATCGGCCAGAAGTAATCTCAATCTTTAGGATGCACCCTCTTCTTGTTAATTCCTTTCAGAATGAAATAACAGGAAGTGAGAAAAATTAAAAGAGGAAAATGGAATGAAGAGCACATAAAACTAGGTTGTCTAATTAAATGACCGCGAGGAAGGTAGCTTAGGCTTTTTTTGCACCTCGAAGCACACCTGGAGACAGCATAAGGCCAATTAATCAAAGTCATTCCGTAAAATTAACTCATCAGTTGGGCAGATTCAAGAGGACTTTTCATAAAGAAATGCAAGAACTGAGCTACGTAAAAAATTCTGAAAGACAGTTGAAGAAAGCTGGACTTCAGTCGGGTGCTCCAAAAGAAAACTAACACGCTGAGGGAGATCATGAACAGTTAACTACAAAGAGGCAAAGAAAACGGGATTTTAGTTCAAGTAATGCGCTAATAGAAGACGCTGTAAATTGCATTATACAGAGAGAGGCAAAAAAACGAACCGGCTGCGCCGTGTTTATCCTATCCGCGTCCTCGGCGCTCGTTGCCGTCTGCTGCTATCATGGAAAGGCGCGGATGAAACTATACATTTTTTAAAACTACTTTTAAAGGCTTTACTTGCCAACTTTATGAAAGTGTGTTTGAGGACAGAATTATTATAGAGATTTGTGGCCCCGTCGGTCCCCCGACCTAACCCTCTGCTATTTCTATCTCTGGGGTAACTTAAAACAGTGTACAAGACAAACCCACACACCCTGGAAGAATTAAAACAAAATATCCGCCAGGAAATTGCCAGCATTTCTCAAATTGAACTACGGCGAGTGATGGATAGTTTCCTAAAGAGGTGCCAAAAATGTATGGACAACGTTGGCCAGTTTCAGCATCTCCTTTCATTAGGTTGGTAAACAAAGCCTTTAAAAGTAGTTTTAAAAATGTATGGTTTCATACGCGCCTTTCTTTGATAGTGGTAGACCGCAACGAGCGCCGAGGAGCGGACACGAAAAACATCGCGCAGCCGGTTCGTAGTTTTTTTGTATATGAAGGCACTTAAATAACATCGGATGCGGTGTATCAAGTGTGTAGGTTTGTCGCATGTTGCATGCGTGGATCAAGAGAACACTTTTGTCTTTTATTTGTGATTTCTTTAAAACTATGAGCTAATCTTTGGTGAACACAGTTGAAACGGTAAGAATAAATTCCATGCTTATGTGTTCTAAAGGTTATTCAATAAGTACTAGTGCAGCGGATCACTAACAACTGAGATATCTCGGAAAAGACAATGGCTGATACAGTAAAACGATTTCTAGAAGCTTTGTAGTTGTAGCTTTCCTTTCTATGTAATAACTATTATAAATAAAAAATAATAAACATTGTACTGTATTATTCATACATGTATTGAGGTATATTAACATTGCGATTAACCATAACCGTTATAAAACACGGTCAAAAAACTTAAGTCGGCCGATACTGCACGACTCTCCCCTATACATAACGACATGTGTAATATAGGTATTTTCTGGAAAGGTTTATCTGGATTCAAATGAAGTAGATAGGAAAATAAACTTTAGTAAGAATAATTTGTATACTAATAAGCGATGGAGGGTAGAGAAAGTCATGTGAATGTATCACATCAGATTTTTTAAATTAAGGGTGGGTCTGGCCTAGACGCGAAGCTGCTGCTTCGAGTCATCTACGATTACATACCAAAGTAAATTACGTGTGAAGTTTTCGTTCAATTTTAAATTCTTTGTTTTTAAAAGGGACATGTGATGCTTGCTAACTTCAATAGTAAATACCACATTTCATAACAATACGATTTTGTTCCTGCATTGAAGTAAATGTCAAACCTTGGAATTAACATAAAAAGGAGACCTTTTCATTTTACTTTATAGAAATAAAGCTGCTAAGTTAAGACAATACTCCCCCAGTAACACATCTGTCATGAACAGTTTCTTAAGAGACGATGTCACGCGCAGAAGTCGATTTTTCGTCCAACGCAAATGGCGTCGCTTGATTGTTGAATGTTGCTAGACGCGATACAGAAATGGCTTGCTATGCGTAAATAGAAAAGCAAAAGCACAAACTGACTCGAAGCACTTCGTTCGCAATGACAATTAAATTGTGTCGAATTTTATAGTCTAGCCCCTGAAATGATCCACTTTGATTACGCTGTAGCGGATGGAAAATTATATAATTTATGGAACTTCAGGCAATACTGACACAATGCAAATGGATATCCATTCAAGGGACGCAGCGGGTGAAAACTAGCAGTGTTATTCATAGATCCTCCGGGATTTGAAGTATTAAAATTGCGATAACTATGGTAGACACAGCAAAAGGACTATCTCACCAAATATTTAATTCTCATCATAGGTATATTGGTTACATAATTTGGTTTTGCTTATACTTTAGTATATTATACAACTCCAAAAATAGGAAATCTCTCCAAGTTTGCTTCCAGAATACGTGCCATAACGTGTTTGTATATAGATTTCGTTTAGAAGCGTGGCCGTATATGGGGAATTGCTTGCCCTGCATTGCGCTGTTTCTAACCAGTTTTGTTCCCTCTCTGTGTGCCGTCTAATCAGTTGACACGAAGTCTGTGTTTGTACAGAGGTTGATATATTGTGGGACCAGTGTTATAGTGTGTTAATTCGTTATAATGCTAAAAAGTCCATTAACTTGTGCACGATTCCTATATGACAATTCTTGTGGAGAAGATGGCGGTTTACAGACAGATTCTGCTGTCCGTGCTCCTCACAAAAAAAACCTCCTAATCTTGTGATTTGACTTAGGAAACGAGATCTATTCTTGATAAGAAACCGAACGTAAATCGTCGTGTCTTTACTGAGATGAGCCGACATCGGAGAAAGGTTAGAACGAAGTTCAAACTAAATTTCTGACAAAGTTTGCACGGGAATCAGGAGTTTCTCAAACCTCGACCTGGAATGTCACAAAACGTTTAGATAAGATAACCGTGGTTCAGGAAATGCAATCACTTGATAAGGCGAGTAGAGTTAATTTCTCCAACTGTTGGATAATATTATTGACCGCTCTACTGACCCGCGTCAGGTTCTTTTTACGGACGAAGTTATTTTTTTTTAAATGGCAATGAAGAATTAATGAATCTTCTTAAAAGGTGTGAGAGATGTGTGCCAACACATGGACATTTCCAACATCTTTTACGACGGAGGAGTGCGATCATTGTAGTTATAATTTGCATAAGAAATATATGAGCTTGAATTAAACGTTTATTAAATTTCCGACTCCGCCGGCAAATAGCGTGTTTCCCGACGCCAAGAAAATACCTGCTAGGCCGGCCACGTGTCCAAACGAAGGTTCGTTAGATTTACTCTTAGTCGGCAAGTAGAACGACCTTTGTGTTGTTCACTGGTGTTAAGAATACTTATCGTGTCTTAGAATCCGCTAATGCACCGGTTGCATGTGGTATGCTGGCCAGGATCATCGGCAGACACAATCAAGCATTGAGAGAAGTATTTGCGAGGAACCCTATGACGTCAACAAATCGTGCAAGTCAGGAATTACAGCAGTCTCAGTGAACTGCTATCTCGAAGTTGCATCCATTAGATAGCGCTTAATGTTACCTGCTTTGTTGAAGAGTTCTACGATGTCGTCATCTCTCAGCTCGTTCTGTTGTCTGGTCAGCCAGCTGCTTCAGTGATATAGCTATGAGTTCTGTCTCAGGGTATGCGTGAGTGTAATGTGAAGACCAGTTATTTAATGTTACTAAAATACTCTGTTGAAGAGAGTCGCCGATTGTTGAATTAAATAAACTATCTCTAGAATAATACTTATGCGACGCGACAGTTACCGTAAGCAGCAGAAATGTTACTCGGAAAGATCCGTCACAATAGCCGCTATATCTAACTCATGCGCGTCCCTGAGCGCTACACAACTTAAAATTAAATTAAACACCACACGAGTAATCACAACAGCCGTCGCACGAGTAATTCACATGATTAAGTAAAAAGAGTAAGTAAGTAAATCTGATTTAGAATGCATGCACTTTTCTTAACTTAAGCTCCGCCTACCTATCGCTACCCCTACCAATGTTCCTACTTACGCGGTCCATCTTAAACTTCTGATACTGTTACTATCGACACCATGCTCGAGTGTCAGAATTTCATTCCCTTTTTAAGTTACAGAACTACTGCCTACGTGACTTTGCAAACGTACTAGGTTTGTTCCAGCACACGGTTCTGAACGGGTTCGGAACTAATCCCAACACATGCTAATGCACATGCGCCAGTCCGGTACGCTCACAGAACTAATTCGGAATTTTGTGTGGTTGGAACACTACTTGAACCGTTCGCGTTCTGTCACGGCCTTCTTCGTTGCACGGTCAATCAGAAGACGATCAAATATTTACGTTTACAGCGTTGATGAATGAAATCAAACTCCGCCGATGTACATCGTAAGCGTTTCTTTCATACGGATTCCAGTCCTAATATTCGAGCAAAAATAAATCGCGTTCGTTTATCGGCTTAAAGCCATTGATACTGAGTTATTGCGAATAACAATTGTAATTTATAGATATTGTATTTAAACCAGAACCCGGAAAAAGTAATTTAACACAATTCCAATTTAACATTAAGTTTCCTGCTACAGAAGCTTCTAAACACAATGTTTAATTTAAAACTCCAATACTCTGAGACAATGACACTCCACATAAATTCTATTCCGAACGTAATTCAAATAATACAAAACTACATGGTACCAATGTATGCTTATGATCAGGGTTAGGATTTTTAGTTGCAAATTTCAGATGAAAAAAGGAAGGGAAAAGGTGCTCAAATAAGGTGAAAAAGGCACAATAAGGTGCTGGTTTATTTAAGGGGATGCACAACTGAAATTGCTATTTTCTAAACTATCTATTCAATTGGGCTGAAATTTTTAGTTCTTTATATATAATTGTTTTGTGAATTATAGCCCAGTCTTAATAATTCTCGGAACTGCGCGGTTGAGGTTATTGTCGTCTCTGCCTGCCCAGGCTTCGTCTCCACGTAAACAGATGACGTCTCTCACAGCAACAAACTCACATTCACGAACAGCAGGCTACTGATTCTGGTGGGATAGAATCACTCACTGTCAATTGCATTATTGCGGGCTACTTTATAGCAGTAAAGTGAGAGAAAGAGGGTTTCGTCGAACACACAATTATTTTCCATTGTTGCGGGTGTGCTTTCAATTCCCGCGCGGCGTTTACTGAAAGAGGTAGACTTACTATTCGCACGTACACAGCAAGCTGAGGAGACGTTAATTGAAAGTTAAAGAATAAATTGGAATGAAACTTAAAAGACAAAAGGGGATTATGGGCATGGTTGGGGGGAAATGGTATAAAGGTGCCAAAAAGGGGTAAAGGTCCCAAAATAACGGAATAATGTTTAAATGGAAATAATCCTCTTCTTCGGAAGTCGATGCATCATTAAAAAGATCACTGTCACCTTCTAAATCACTCATTATTGTTATCTTTGAACGCTGTTTTGCTACCTGGCTTTGTTAGACGTTTGTTCTTTTCCTCAAGTATGTCGCCATACTACTCAACAGCGAGCAACTGCTTACCAAACACCTTTGCTATTCCGTATTGAGAAATAAACACGCATGGAGGAATAAATTACATATTAAACTTTATTTTATACTGAATACAGAGAGTATGTCACTTTTTCTATACTCTCTGTCAAGTTTGTCCCAAGCGATTAGAATCGATTCTGAATTGAGTGAGTATGCGCTGTAGACCATACAATTTGCGCATGTCTGGAATTTTCAGTACCTACTCTTAGTCCCGAACCGATTTCACTCGTTCCGAACTAGTTCCCAAATACGTTGGAACAGCAAACTGGAAATTCAGAATTGGTTCTGAACTGATTCTCTGTCGTGTTGGAACGCCACTTAGCTACTGCGCACACTCAGATAATTCGGAATCGATTCTGAATCGTGCTGGAACAAACCTACTGAAATCAATTCTAACTGCATTCCAGGAACCTTTTATGCTAATGCGTTTGCTACTCATTGTTACTAATGACCTTTTTCTCCATTATACGTTGATTTAAAATACAGAAATTTATTGCAATTATTTCTCTACCCTACTATCATTACTGTATTTAATTGTTTATATATTCCTGCCATTAATTACGGTATCAACTGTCTGGCATATTCTGCCTTAACGTTTGAAAGTGAAATCATACCGGCTGCATGGAACCTCAAAATCTCGATCGCTGTTTCTTGTTCTGCGTGGAATTTCAACAGCGGTGCGAGGACGATGATTTTTGCCCAGAAATTGATTAGCAATGAGGACACTTCACATCTCTGGCTAGTGAACCGTCGCAAAGTACGCACGTGGCACGTTTTACCCTCAAATAATGACTGGGCACGTGCATGAGCACCCTTAAGTTAAGTGTTTTGTGCGGTTTCTTCGTCAAAGGTCCAAGGACTATTTTTTCTTAAGGAAAAAAAGTGTTATTGGTACAGTGTACCTAGAAATGCTGAATGAGTGGTTATTGCCACAATCGCAGACACTTGATTTTGCAATAGGATGAAACTCCATATTTTCATCAGGTCGTCCGAGGTCATCTCAATGCTGTATTTGCAAAGTGTGGCGGTGCTACTTGAGATGACATCCCTGCCTCCATGGTCACTTGACCTAAACGCAAGCTATTTTTTCTACGAGGTTACGTCATAGTACTACGTGTCCCCTATGCCACATTCATTTAGCAGAAAGGATCGCTACCGAAACCTTGGTATAAACAGACGGTCGGATGATGCGACAAGTGTTGCAAACTACACAGAGCGCCAAAAACTACGAACCGGCTGCGCGGTGTTTTTACTGTCTATGTCCTCGGCGCTCGTTGCCGTCTGCCGCTATCATAGAAAGGCGGATGAAACCATACATTTTTAAAACTACTTTTAAAGACTTTACTTACCAACGTTATGAAAGGAGATGCTGAAACTGACCACCGTCGTTGTCCATACATTTTCGGCACCTCTTTAGGAAACTATCCATCACTCGCCGTAGTTACGTTAAGAAATCTGGCAATTTCCTGACGGATATCCTTCCAAGTTGTGTGGGTTTGTCTTGTACACTTTATGTTTTAAGTTACCCAGACATAGAAATCGCAGGGGGTTAGGTCGGGGGACTGGGGGGGGGCATAAATCTCTACTAACAATTCTGTTTCTCAAACACACTTTCAATTGTTCTCATCGAAATATTGGCTGTATGAGCTGTTGCAGAGTCTTGTTGAAAAAAAGGCAAAATCACACTCCCTGTTTCCTAATTCTCTAAAAAAAAGGGGGGGATTGTATTCAAGTATGTACGGACATCAACTGTTGACTCGAAAATAATTGGCCCTATAACTCTTTCTCCGCT